>JBAMBO010001042.1:0-82500 GCA_037044535.1 Lordiphosa magnipectinata
TTACAAATGTCCCTCAACTTGTTTTAGCTGCCCTTCTATTATTTCTTTTCCAAAAGTTCCTTTCCCCTCTTTCATTTCCACCCGTTCCTGGTTCACATCCAAACGTTCTTTTAGTTGACTTATCTGATTCAGCTGTTCCTCTTTATTTTTGTGATTTTCCCATTTTTGTTCTTCAACTTTTTTATCTGTCTAGGCTCTTCCTGTTTCGTTTCAGGCTGTTCCAGCTTCTTTTACAACTGTTCCATTGCATTATCCACCTATATAAATTCTTCTTCTTTTATTTCCACCTTTTTCAACTCTTCCCCTTTCTGTTCTCTTACTGATTTTAGCTGTCCCAACGCCATTTTGAGCAGTTCCTTGCTTGGATTTTGACCTTCTTTCTTCTTCGTTGATACCTTCACCAAATTCGCATGTTTCAGCTGCTCCTTCACTTCTTTTTCATTCGGTTTATGTTGCTCCTTCTTCTTTTCCGACTGTTCCTCCGTCTTTTCTTTATGTTCTCGCTTTTTTCTTTTCTTTCTCTCTTCATTTTCCTCCTTACCACGCTTCCTACCACGTTTGATGTTCATAAACTCAAATTAGAATCAAAACTTTTGCTATGTTCTAAAAGTGTTTGAAATGAGCACAATTCAACTCAGCTCAACCACCTCATAGAAAATGACAAGAAAGAAAGTCGGTCAAGCCCGACTATAACATACTCTGTACCCTTAACGTCGCAGCTCGCATTTGCTCACGAGTTATACTCGATCATCTCTATGTTTCACTCTCTCTCTCTCACTATATATACTCTATGTACCTTTGGTACAGAGTATAATAAGTAGCCATTTACTCGTGGAGGTTTAAAAGTGTGCAATGACGCAATGCGCCATTCCATAGGTTCGTTGAGTGCAAAAGGTTCGATTCCCAAACAAGTCGGGGAAGTAAGTGAGCGATATAGTAGTAGAAGTAGTGGTTTTATTCATTCAATAAGTTTGGCTTACATAATTTTAGTACAGATTATCTTCTTCTGGGGCATGGCTTACAAAATACCGTCAGCCCACCTCGTATGCGGCAGTACTCCACTCTGATCAGGTACTACACCGGATTTCCCCGTTCGTCACGAGATATCCGATCGTCCCCCTCGAACCGTTAAAATAGTTCAGACATTTACAAATAAGACATAATTTTAAAAACAGTGTAGATTACAAATACTAATTTAACTAAATCAATACGGTTATTACAAGTTTCTTAAAGCTAATTGCAGTCTCCAAATAATTCTTAAGTTTGACCCAATTTTCATCACCCTGACCGTTTAGTGTTTTTGTCCTTGTAGCAACACTTTGATGTATGTTACTTTACAGACATAACAGGCCACCTCTCGCTTTCATTATCCTCTTTATCTTACTTCTTGAAACTGATTCATTGCATTATGTAAGTCCTTTGGAGTAATCAATTAGTAGGGGTGTTCCTGCAAATGATCTTGATTCTGATTCTGATTTTAGTTTAGGTGTGACCAGATAACCTGCAGAAAATGACAAAAACACTGTCAAACATAACAAAAATTATAAACAAAATCAAAATCAACCTCGAGGCTGATTTGGATATTTCTGTCTAACTGTTTCCATACAAAACAATTATACTGCTTTTACATCTTGTGATTTCAATACAATTGCCACTAATTTACCTTAAATACTTCATATCTATATGTTTGTTTAACATATTTCAGTGTTAAAGCGAATGTTATGTAGTGGTCGCAGTCAAATTTATGGAAGAAATCGAAGAGAGAGGCATCTGCGGAACACGCCCATTTTGGATCACTTACAGCCTAGAAGAAATATTATCTTTTACATCTTTAATTTTATTTGCATGCAGAATCAAAAATATAGAGTGGATGAGTAGTTACTGGGATTGGAGAAGCAGAAATTTGAATGGAAGGAAGAATTTGTTAAGGAAATACTGGCAAGACGAAACTAAAGCCAATGGAAATAATTAACTAAATACATATATAATAATGATGCAGCTCGAATATAAAAATATGCAATAGTAAAAGTAAAATTGGCTCAAACAGCACCTCCAGGAGGGCCAGGGCCAAGCTTCTCTCAAATATGCAATAGTGCTTAATGCATTTATCAAAATTTATTTAATAAAATAAAAAGAAATAAAAAAAAAAATGCAGGAATGTAAGCCGATTAGGAATTATGACTGGTTCTGTTCAGTGTTTTATAGAGGTTTTAATCAACCGATTCGGTCTCTAACACAGTTTTTGAGGCAAATTAAACCGCGGTTTTGGTATGGTTCACTGGGTATCTCTCAATTTTCGGGCTTTATACTTTCCACAGACATTTTTCACTTTAAACTTTCATTTTCGAAATTCAAGTTGTAAAAAACATTTAAATATCGTAAACACCTTGAAAAGGGTGCGGTTTTTATGGCATTTTCATGCAATTTCAAAACCGAGAATAATCCGTACCAAAATCTTTAAAAACGTTATTCAGAATCGAATCTGCAACAGCATGATAGCAAATTTATTTTGAAGAGACATCAGTTGACAAAATCGAAAGTTGTGGAATCACGCAGACGATTGCAACCAGATAGATTGCTGTCCTTTAAGAGGAATTTGGAAATACTATTCATCGCTACAACGATGCAAGTGATTTTGCATAGCTGAGTTTTATTCTACATTTCCTAACATTTTTGCCACAAAAATTGTCTACGAAATGAAACGAACCTGATCCGTTTTCTTTTGCAGTTTTAGGTTCAGCATTTTCCGGTGTTTAATAAAATAAATTTTATTTTATTTTTATATTCGATCAAGCTGACGATAATCAACATGATTATTAGGTCGTTCCTGCAAAGTGATTTGATTTTGATTTTGTGTGACAGTTTTCTTGTCATTTTCTGCAGGTTATCTGGTCACACCGAAATAAAAATCAGAATCATAATCAAAATCACTTGCTAGAACACCCCTAGTATATATATACGTTGCTCGTTACTTCTTGCCTTAGTCACGTAGTCCTGGAGTCCTCTTTGTTTAAGTTCAGTCAGCCAATTTTCGCATTCTAGCTCCCATGCCTGTTTTATCTGACTTTCTTCTATATCTTCTTCTATATTTAAAGTATGAGTTTCGTGTACTAAGTATCGAGTACTACGAGTATCGAGTATTAATTACTTTCTCAGTATTGAGTACTGAGTAATGAGTATCGAGTATTTAGAATTGAATGACTCGTTAGCGTAACCCACACTCCACTTTGGAACAGAATCGAAAACTGACCGGCAGAAATTAATAACGGCGATATCTTTGGTTTTAGACGTGACAATTTTCATTTCTGGCATTATTTCTCCGATCGGTTGTGAGGGCGCTGACTTAAAATAAAGAAAAAAACACAAGGAGAATTGTTTCATTGGTTTTCGGGTGCTCTGACTGCATTTCTGGCATTGTTTTTCCGATCGGCGTAAAGGAGTTAAGTTCTGGAGGAGGGGAAGGGCGTAATATCTAAAAAAAAAACTTCAAATTGGGTATCGTTTTATAAGTTTTTGGGTGCTCCGATTTCATTTCTGGCAATATTTTTCCGATTGGTGGAAAGGGGACTGACTCATGGTAGGAGAAGGGGGGTAAATTTTAACAAAAAATTAAATAGGGTATCGTTCCATAGGTTTTGAGGTGCTCCGATTACATTTCTGGTAACATTTTTACAATCGGCTAGAATAGGGTTGACTTAAGGGGCTGGAAGGAATAAAGTCTAAAAAAAAAATTCAAATTTGGTATCGTTAAATAGGTTTCCGTGTGCTCCGATTTCAATTTTGGCATTATAACGAAACTGTCAATATCGATTACCTCATATGCAAAATTCTTAATCAACAAAACTCAGCGTTGAATATATATATGTATTCAGCTTCATCCGGCAAACGCATCAACCAATTGAGCCAGAATTTTTTGATCGAACATTAATGTGTATATTTGTTCATCGAACAAGACTCAACGTTGAATATAATCAGAGTCATACCGGCGACTCGAGCGTCGAGCGGTTGAACTAGAGGTTTTCGCTCGTACAAAACTCTGCGCAAAATGCCAGAGCATTGCTCTCTCTCTCTCTCTCCCTTTTTCCATATCTGTCAATAGCGCCGTCTCAGTCTTTGCTAGAGTTTATTCATACGAGGTGATGCGTAGAGCGCAAATGCAGTTTATTTGGGTGTGGATTAATGTATGAACGAAGCCGTTCTCTGGTCGTCATGTATGTATTTAGTTATTAGCATTATTTATCAATCCCCCAAATTTTGGGAAAGAAAACAAAGTTGAGAGCTACGCACCACTGTAACTTGGCTGCACCTTACTCAGTTTGGGTGGCGCCTCACTTAAAAGTTATTTACTATATAAATAATTTGTATTTATGTCAAATCTATCTACATACCACTTCCTAGTCCAATTCTACATCATTAATTTTTATCTACATCTAACTTGAGTATTGTATTTTTCTTTAGGGGGCATCTCTGTCAAATTTCGTTTATTTATTTGCTGAAAAAGTAGCCCAGACATACAAACACATACACCACATTTAGAGTCTGTGTGTGTGCATGTGTGTGTGTCTGGTGTGTCTGGACTTTTATTGTATGGCTGACCTTGAATTTATGGAAATTGCATAAGTGAGAACACACAACTTTGTCATCTAAAGAAATCACAAACAAACCAAAAAAAAAAAGAGAAATAAATAAATCTAAATAAAGACCCAAAGTGTTGACATGTGCGTGCAATCAGACCTTGGCAATGAAATAAAGGACTTTTGGTGTTATTCGGAAACCAAATTAATAAAGGGATTTCCCCTGACAGCTATAAATGTCTTCTTTGAAACCCATAAACCAACTTCACATCTCTCAGTCACCAGCAATGAATTACAACTTACGAAAACGATGCATAAAAAGCATCGATAACCCTTATCAAGTGTTCGGCATCCTGAAGCGAAGAATACAAATTATGCTGACCAAAAAAAAAAAAAAAAAAAAAACAAAATTCCAAAATATATTCTCTGGTGAGTATATGTTTTGGCCCTCCGTTGACCACCGGCAGCGCAGGGGGGCGTGACACGCTTAAACCCAAAGATTTCACTGATGCAAATTTTTCTGATATCAAATTGCAGTAATTTTCTTGACGGTTGTGCGAACACCGGGAATAAGTGGCTGGTCATAAACCAAACCAAAGAAAACATAAACAAAAAAAAAATAAACAAATTTAAATGTTATTTATTAATGTACTTTTAGCTTGGCACGTGGAGCTGTGAGCTTAGAAATTTAAATTCAATTCAAATACAATTTACTCTCCTCTATTCCATTGTAACACAAAACCCCAAAAATGAATAAATCTAGGTAAAGTTAAAGAATTCAAATCGAAAACTGAAAAAAATAGCATCTAATGCATGAAATTTATTTTCAATCAAATAGAGAATTCGATTACACATATTTTGTATGGGCAAAAACTCAAACTTTATAATGCATTTAAAAAGAAAAAAGAAGAAAGAGATACTAAAGTGGGCCACAGAAGCCGGACTTAGTATGAATGCGGAGAAGACGCACCTCATTCTCTTCACCAAGAGATAAAAAGTACCGCAATGGACTCCAGCTACGATAAATGGAACACCGCTAACGCTAATGAACTACGTAAAATACCTTGGAGTAGTAATCGATAGTAAACTGTCATGGAGACTTAATGTGGAGGAAAGGGTGAAAAAGGCAACCAATGCGCTATATGTATCCCAGAAGATGCCAAGCAGCATCTTGGGGCCTATCACCAAGAATAACGCACTGGCTCTTCATCTCAATAATACGACCGATACTACTACATGGTATATTGGTATGGAGGCAAGCCACTTAGAAGTCCACATATCTAAAGCTGATGGAAAAGGCCCAGCGGCAGGCATTAGTCTGCATAACGGGGGCACAGAAGTCAACCCCCTGGACATCCAAGCACGCCTCCTTGCGCAAAAGACAACATACTCTCCCACGTGTTGTTTGGCGCTGTATTTGAAAGATCTACATGATAGTCTGCAAGGAGGCCTTTGTCTGGGAGATGTTAATATTCGCCTCCTTCTTTATGCAGATAATATTGTCATATTAACCGATAAAGCTGAAGTGCTTCAAAAAATGATAGCCAACTTAGAGAAATACTGCGACGAATGGGGAATGGAAGTCAACCCTTTTAAAGTCTGAGATAGTGGTCTTTAGAAAGGGCGCACAGTGGTCCAGCAGCGCCCAGCCTTGAACAAAACCCTAATTTCATTTTTGTTGAAAAGTTAAAGTATTTTTAGATAAATCGACAGTTTAAATACATAAATTAAGGTAGCCAAAATATGGCTTTGATATGTTTCTTAGTACATTTTTCGCAATCCAAAAAATTCATAAATTTTGGTTTATTAGTCAAGTTTGACTTATCATATCTTCGGCTATAGTGAACATTTTAAAGCTGTTAATAAATTTGTTGCATAGGTGTTCTATTTCTCTTTTTATACATAAATAACATTTCAAAATCGAAGTTGTAGTTTATGAACAATTGCTTTTGCTGCAGGTACCTATTTTACACTGGCAAAAGTTGTCTTCAAAAGTCTTTAAAAAATTGATTGACTTATTTTATATTCAAATATGTCCCCTTTAAGAAAAATATCATTAGACCCAACTCGAGAAAAAGTGATTTATGTGAAAACAGTCAATGCTTATTTGTGTACGCCTTAGGCCGTTCGCACAAGGCTCGTATCGTCATTGTAACGTATGCAACGTGATGTTCGACAGATATACGAATCAATTCCGCAAGGAAAGAACCGACCACGACTCGTCCGCTCTGAGTAATCGTCGTAGCATGCATGCTGCATAACTCATATCTTCATTTTTATATTTTTCATGAAAATGTATGAAAAAACTAAAATTTTGTATGGGAGCTATATCTAAATGAAGTCCGATTGGCTTTTAACTTGGTAGAAATATGGAAACAACTAAAAAAATAATTTAAAACATAATTACCCAAACAAAATGAATGATTTTCAAAAATATTTTTAAAAAATTAGACTTTAAAAAGTATGAAAAAATTTTGATTTTGTATGGGAGCCATATCTTAAAGTTGTCCGATTGTCTCGAAACTTGGTAGAAATCTGGAAACAACTTAAAAAATTACGTAAAACCTAATAGACTCAAATAAATATTATGATATTTAAAAATAATTGCAAAAAATCCGAATTTTTGTATGAAAAAATATGGATTTTGTATGGGAGCTATATCTAAACAATGTCCGATTTGCTCGAAACTTGGTCGAAATTGAAAAACAACTAAAAAAATAAGTTTGATAAAAATTGGGCACCCTTACACTAATTTTTGTGGATTTCAGGTGCAATAAAGGTAATACCTGGTGTGAAAAATTTTAATAGTATAGGAAATGTACCTAAAGCTTGACCGATTAAATTGAAGTTTTGAAAAAACAGCTGAGCATTACACTCAGCCATGCTCCCATTTTCACTTTCGCAAAACTTTTGCGATTTAAAACCGGTTTTGGGAACAAATTTCGACTCAAAATGCAAAATTTTTGCGAAAGCGAAAATGGGAGCATGGCTGACTATATATTATATATGGGCATTTCTCAAATGTCGAATGCGACATTCGTACGCATTCAAAGTGAAGAAAAGTATATGCCAAAACATTATTTTATTTTGACAAGAGACGAAACTTATAGCTCTTGATTAGCACTATAATTGGTGCTATAGTTGATTTTGGGCAATTGTTCGTTTTCAAGATAATTACAAAAAACCAATGCATTCGCATGCGACAAAAACAGAAGTCAATTTCAAGGCGAGCAGGTTAAACACTGATTTCATCGGATCCTGAAGGAATATTTGAATGCGACTAATTTTTAAGTATTATGCACTGATGTACCTTAAAAATGTTTTTTATTTGATTCAAAAATATTAAGTAGTTTATTTTTTATTTAATTTTAATCACTTTCGCACGCGACATATCGCATGCGACATTTTGTTCCATCATACTTTTTATGTGTTTTCCATTATAATGCGGAGAAAAACTTAAAGTTTATTGCAATCACATAGTTCCTCATGGTTTCTTGTGCATTCTTTTTTGACCATTTGTACCCTCAGAAAGATTTTAGATAGCAAAAGTATAAGAAATCTAAAGGCTCTTTTATCAAAAAAAAGGCCAAAATTAATGTCCAAATTAGAAAAATTGCGCTAGCGCGGCCGTAAATCCCATTATTTCGAAATGGGCTATGTATAAATGTAAGATTGGCTTTCATTAATGCAATTTGACTGTTTCCCCATGAAAATTAGATATAACATAGAGTTTTTAAGCACTTTTACATTTTTGGCTGCGGTTGACATTTCTGTGGAAATGCCCATATTCTTGATCAGCATGACGAGCTGAATTGATATAGCCATGTCCGTCTATTTCTATGCTATCTCCTCCGTCAGTTTTAAAGCTATCCTAACCAAACTTTGCACGAAGCCTTTTGGTACAAATACGCTACACATTTGTCGGAACCGGCCGGATCGGATGACTATAGCATATAGCTGCCATAGGAACCATCGGTCGAAAAACTGGTTTTAGTGAGAAAAACTTTTTTGTCTTCAACGCAAACGTCCCTAACCCTCGTATTTCTAAGTTTTCTATGCTTTTACATAATTCCACCAAGTTTTATGAAAATCGGACAACTATATAGTATAGCTGCCATACAAAATATAGTTCCGAAAAAAAGTGTTAGTAGGAAAAACTTTTTTGTTTTCAAAGCAATCGCTCCCAAACTAGTTACTGATCAATATTATATGCTACCACACAATTCTGTCAAGTTTGATCCAAATCGGATGACTAAGGCATAAAGCTGCCATAGGAACGATCGGTCGAAAAAGTAGTTCTAGTGAGAAAAACATGTTTTGTTTTCAATGGTAGCTTAAAGACGGCTTTCCAGCTATGAATATTTTAGGTTTCCACACAATTGTGGGAAGTTTGATAAAAATCTGATATATTCATCAGTATAGTTGCGATATTACAAACAGGCAAGCAAATGGTCAAAGTAGCGGCTCAGTTTGAGAAATAACTCAGCTAAGAATGTTCGACGAAAATCTTTTAAAACCTTAATTTATATAAATTATATAAGCTACAAGGGTATATAAACTTTTTTAATTTAACTTCATTCGATTCATTTACATGTGAAACCAAACGATTATAGGCCAATCAGCATATATGCTCGTTTCTTCTGAAAACTCTTGAGAGACTTATAGACGCACACCTGAGGCAAACTATAAGTCCCGCACACACGCAACATGCATAGAGCAAGGGTAGGTCTACTGAACCGCCCTGCACTCCCTGGCCTTTTTTAAGACTGCCATAAAAATTTGGGATGGGAATCTAGTTGTCCTCCCATAAATTTAAATCAAAAAATTTAACAGGCTGTTACTTTGCTTATGGTAATGACAAAAATGACAAATCAAAATATCCATAATTAGTGCATATGTTTAACTGTATGATAAGATGGTTTCAATAAATGTTCGACAAAAACAATGGCTTGTAGCAGATGTTTTAGTATGAGAAAATTGCTATAAATCAAGTAAAATTTGACTTTGAAGGCTTTGACTTTGATTTTTCTCAGTTGCTTTGATATATATACTATTCTAGAGTCTTCATAAAATCAGCCATTAATGCTTAGTGTGGCCTACAAAAATTCTAGAACGTTAAAAAAGTCGGAAAATTATTTTTTTACCAATTTCTTGATATGACTTTGACATGCCAACTCGAATCCTGCATGTGTAGACACGCAAAAATTAGTTAAAAATGCTCTGTATACTCACAAATGGTGTCAATTTTTAGAACTATGAAATTGGCTTGATCCATTTGAAACTGGTCTCCACCAAGGATGCCCACTTTATTCTCTGGTCCTTAGGGCAAGTTTTTTCTCTGGTCTTCCGCCGAGAAGGTCAAGTGTATTACACTCTGGTTTTCATCGAGGATCCCCATAGTTGTATTCTCTAGGTTCCCAGTATAGTTCATAATCCACTGATAACCACCGATGACTTTTATTCAAATTTGATCATTCTGAGACAACTCGGTTTCTTTACATTTTTTTCTCTAGAGAAAAATCTACCAAAGTGAGCCTTGCTTTTAGTTTTTTTTCTATTATTCTCAAATCAAATCTACTTTAGAAATTTCGAGTTGTGTTAAATTTCTCGAACATCCCCAAATTCTTAGCTACAAATCAGCATCAAAAAGTCTTGTTTTAGAAGTGCATTCCAAAATTTTACACTTGCCAAACAATTGACGATCATGCCAAAAAAATCACAGATCAAAGTAAAGCCATCTCGGCTGGAGCAGAAAATGCTTGCATTGCCTCACGAACCGTTGTCCTTGCGCTGTGATCGTGATAAGTTGCAATGCAAACACTGCGGCTGCGGAGGAGAGGATGGTAGCAAGAATTTAAATCAGAAATTTCAAATGTTGAGCAAACAAAGCCAAAATCAGAATAACTACATTGCCTATTTAGAGGATCAGATCAAGAAGACGCAATCCAAATACGAATTAAAAGTGGGCGACGTCAAGGCCAGTGCCCATCTTCTTGAACAGGAGCTGCAAAAGGTGCGACAAGAGTTGCAGTTAATTGCGGTCAAGGCCGGGCATGTGGACAAGCTGCATAAACTTCTGGCGACATTGAAAACCAAATTGCAACGACGCGATAAAATCATAGCTAAATACGAAGAACAGCATACGGACATCATGGACATCATCAAGGACCTGCAGTCGCGTTTTGAAGAGCAGAGTGAAGAATCAGTTGCCGTCTCGGAGCTAAAAAGTCAACTTCCAAATACTTGCAATTTCTCTTGCCTTTCAATGGCACTCAAGAAAAAATTACAGAGCAATTAAAATTTCTAGTTAATGGACTACAAAGTAGTTCAGTTCCTCGAATTTTGTATTTTACAGATAAATGTTTTTTCTTTTTTTTGTTATATAAAAAGCTATGATGGTTTTTTTTGTATCATTCATGAAGTGTATGCTTGGAACAGGGGCAATTGATAGCGGAACTTCAGTCAGCAATTCGTTTTTAAACTTCTAAGAATTCCACTTTTAAAGTTCATTGACAACTTTTTGCAACGACAACGCTTTAAGCAGTTTATTTACTTAATTACAATATTTAACAAGAATCTTTATCAGGTGATTGATCTACCATTTAAGGTGAAGAATTGTGCAATATGAGAGGGGGATTTGGAGGTGTAAATCAGTAAATTTGTCTTGGAAATGTCTACATATACAGATTTGGCGCTTTTAACAGTCGGTTTCAATTAGCTTTACTTTTGTCAACTAATCTAATGCTATTCAATAACTATTTGCCACTTTAAGGTCCGATTTCTCTTCTTCTACATAAAATTACTTACCATTTATTTTGTTGTTAGTTTATGTGACACATATGTAGCTCTATGTTGAAAATGTAAAATCGGCCCTAAATATTTATATGGGTATTTCCATGATGTCGAACGCGACAGTCGTACGCATTTAAAGTGGAATAGAAGTCAAATTAAAATAATTTTTTTTTTTTTGTTACTTTGACTTATAGCACTTTCGAAGCACTTTATTTAGTGAGAAAAAAGTAGAGCACATCTAGTGCGGGTTCCAAGATACAGCCAATCAAAGAGCGATGGAAGTGCTGTTTTTGGCCATCAATATAAAAGCAAACCTCAGCAAGATCTGCCAAAACCATTTAGTGCGACTAATTTTAAAATGTGGTTGAATAATTTATCTATATATTAGAATTTATTTGATCGATCTTTTTTAATTTCAAATTAAAATATGATACGCTACGTGACATTGCGAACGCGACACTTTTTTCTATCATTTTATTTATGTGGTTTCTGTATAATGCGAAGCAAAAACTTACTATTAATTGCAATCACATAGTTTCTCTTGATTTCTTATGCATTCTTTTCTAACCCTTTGTACCCTCAGAAAGATTTTAGATAGCAAAAGTAAGTGCAATCTATAGGAACTTTTATCAAAAAAAATGTTCAATATTTATGTCCAAATTAAAAAATTCGCTTTAGCGCAGCCGTGAAACCGAATATTTCGAAGTGGGTTCTGATTAAATGTAAGATTGGCTTCCATTAGTTCAATTAAATTGTTTCCTCTTGAAAATTCGATAAAACAGAGAGTTTTTAAGCACTTTTAATTTTTTGGTCTTGGTGGACCTTTTGGTAGAAATGCCCATATATACACACCTGATCATATTAATAGGTACACACATCAACTCTGACTTTAAGGTAACAGAAAACAGTTTTATTCATTGTTTCAAACTTAAAATTTGTTCTCATTGGTTCTTAAACTATTTGTTTTTAATAAAATAAACTTAATTGTAACATAGAATAATAATATAACATAAAAGAGATCATTTTGTGTTTCAGATACGTTTTCAGTGTGATCATAATAATAGGTACACTTCATGTGTTGGTAAGAAAAAAAATTTTGATTTCCATTTTGGGTTCTTATTTTAGGTAAACTAGTATTTCCTAACTTAGTATCCAGTGTATCCACCTCTATTTTTGGCCACTACTGCTATTCTTTTTGGCATACTTTTAATAAGAGCCTGGCAGGTCTCTACTGGTGTCTCATGCCACAGTTTTTGGACACCTTCCCATAATTTTTGTTTATTTGAAAATGGATGCTTTGCCAATTTCTTTTTTAAGTCTCCCCACAAGTTTTCAATGGGGTTAAGGTCGGGGGATTGGCTTGGCCACTTCCGAACGTCAACTTTTTGGTCCTCGAAAAATTTAGATAACAGCCTTGATGTGTGTTTAGGATCATTATCTTGCTGAAATACCCAACGTAATGGCATATTTTCCTCAGCATACGGTACCATAACTGTTTCCAATATGGATTTGTACTCTTCAGCATTCATTTTGTTCGTAGTCTGATAAATTGGACCTACGCCGTACCAGGATAAGCAACCCCATACCATTATATTGCCACCTCCATGTTTGACTGTTTTTTTTTTAAACCATGGATGGAATTCCTTTCCATTAGGGCGTCGAACATCCCTTTCACAGTCATTTCCAAACAAATTAATCTTGATTTCATCGCTCCATAACATGTTTCTCCATTTTTTCTCCCCGGTGCATCCTACCCAGTCTTTGTGGTCCCTTGCAAAAGTTTGCCTCATGGTGACATTTTTTTTTGCCCATAAGTGGGACTTTTCTGGCAATTCTTCCTGGTAGGTTGGCATCTTGTAGTCGTCGTCTTCGGATAGTTGGAGCACTAACTGAATTCCCAATTTCGGCTGCAATAGCCTTCGATGACTTAAATGGGTCCTTTTAGCTCAAAGTTACTATGTATTGGTCAAGGGTTTCTGTTGTTTTTTGTGGCCTTCCACGGGTTTCCTGTCTTGGTTTTCTTTCTAATGCATTTTTAACAAAATTATGAGACCTGTTCATTAATTTGGCGATGGCTCGTAAAGATTTGCATTCTTTTCTCAGACTAAGAACCAATCGAGCTTCTTCTTTAGTACAATGAAAAAAATAATTATTTAATTTCTGTATTGTCAGGAGCTATACTTAATTTACCTTTAGTTACCAAAAGATCACTGATTACAAAATTATTCACTTGATACTTGTGAGAAACGGAGACTGTACCTATTATTATGATCAGGCGAAATGTGTGGTGGACTCGCAATTTATAGAAAAGCTTTGATATACGGGGCAGCCCCTCTTTCAACTCTTTGTCACAGTGTGGCCAGACATTGACAACAACAAAAAACCAAAAATTAAAAAGTTGTCAACACTAAAAGTACGAAAAAACTATCTATAATTAAAAAAATTCCGGTGTGTACCTATTAATATGATCAGGTGGGTATAAGCTGAAGTTCATAGCAAATACCGACTTATTGGTATCCAAATGTTAAACGATTTTCTTTTTTTGAAAACTTGACTTCAAGCGAGGCAAGGACCTTTGCTTTAAATTGAAGTGCATTCCGAAATTGTAAAGTGTTGTAAAGATTGGCTTGCTAAAGAAATTTCGGAAAATTTGAAACTGATGTCAATGAGAGTTCAAATACAAAGGATTCTGAAAACTTTTGCGATACCAGCAATGGAAGATTGGATGAAACCGAGAATTGTTATGAAAATTCTAATATTGAATTGGATGTCTTAACTTATCTTGCCGATTATAGCAATATGGTATATGAGAATCATTTTAATAATCATATGACATTAACATGTTCAAATTGTAAACCTTCTATTTGGATTTAAGTCCGTACAATTAATATTTATTACTAATAATTGATGAACCATGGTTTTTACCTTTTCTGTACCTCTACCTTTACCTAGGTACTGGAAATTCCGGATACCTTTTACCTAACCTAGGTATATTTTTTGATATTTACCTTGTACCTTACCTAGGTAAGAAAATTGGGTACCTCTCCAATCACTGCTACTACCCCGAAACACTAACGCGTTGCTTGGGTCTTAACTTACAAATCAAATGTTTTTTGTATGGTCTAACGATATCACCTCAGAAGAGTTTGAGCTCAAAGCAGAAGTACCTCAAGCCGTTCTTACCAGAAGCAATTTCGTATCCACCTCTCCCTTCGCAGGTATAATAACAGTTTTATAAGACATGAAAACAAATTAGGACCCGATTTTCAGAGGGAAATTTTAAGACTGAAAAATTGATTTTATCAAAAACAACCACATTTTCCATATTAAGATTCAACAATTGGTATCTTATGAGAAAAATCAAGTCTTCGTGTTTGGTTTTTCTGTAACGTAATTTTCTTCTTTTTCTTTCATTAAACAAATTTCGTTAGAAAAGGTTACTTAAGGTGGTCACAGGATCTACAAATGTAAACAAACCTCGCTCAATACACGATTCTGCAAGTATCTCGTAAACCTGAGGGGAAAACGGACAATTAATTTGAATTCAGCGACCAAATATAACTATGGAAAGTTTGCAATCTTCTCTGTTGCAAGAGTTCGTCTTATTTTTTGTAAATCTGTGTAATTTGACTTGCTTGAATGATAATTCTCTTGCATAAAACCATTTCTATTTACTTTTTTGAAAATATTGAAAAAATTGTAAATTGTTCTACAATTTTCCCCCAAGCTCACTTTTTGCACATTTGTCACGTTTGTTGGTCTTTGGACAAGAGACAAACAACCCACAATTGAGTTGAGTTTGTATCCTAAATGCAAACTTTTTGCATAAAAGCACGTAATATAAGAGCCATAAATAAACTGCAATTCTGTGTGTCTATTGAATTCTAATGGCGCGTACCAGGAAGTACGAAGTGCGTGCAGACTTTGCCTAGGCATTGGGGAGGGACACAATATCATCAATATCGTTGGTTAATTGAAGTCAGTTGCGTTGCTCAAGCCAATTGAGTTTGATTGGTGGAGTTGAAGTAGGAATTGGGCCAAAAGTTCAGTCTGCAGCAAGTACTTCAAAAAGTGCAATCTTATCTAAAGAAGTAAGAAAATGAATGAGTCAGAGATTCATGATGAAATAGACATTTATTTGATTTGGCAGTTTAGCCCAAAACCAGTTCAATTGGCCTCCAAATGCCAAGTACACAAAAGTACACCATGTGACGTCACTCCTCCTCCGCCTCCTCCACCTCCACCTCCAACCCTGGGAAGAACAATAGAAAAGAATTGTTTTGTTGATTTTTAAATTTTGCATGTATTAAATACTTAACTACAGTTTTGCGTACAATTTACATTACAATTTTAATTAAAAACGCTACAAAAGTTCGAGCAGTCCCCTTTTGGTTTATATTCCCGAAAAGCTTCGAAAATTGTTTTTCAGCAGCAGAATCACAAAGAAAATTCCCACTGAAATGGTGAAAAGTTGAATATTGATAATCTTGGAGTCGACTAGGGCCTGCAGCATGTTGTAAATGCTCTCGCTGCGCACTTCGCCGCCACAGCAGTCCATATAGGTAAACGGCGAATAATTGAATTGAATACGCAGCTAATTGATTTAAGCTAGATTTATTCTATTGATTTTGGGTATTTAATGTTATAAAATTCTTTGACGATTGTTTGCAAACAGCTGAGGGTGTCAGTGTTGGAAAGCGTAATGAATATGGTTGACATGACATTAACAGTGGCTTGGTTTACACGATGGTATTTGATTGTGAATTTACATAACAAACTAGTAGAGAAGAAAAACACCATAAAAAAGAAGTTCGTTTTTTGGGTCGAAAGTCTTCAGAAGTATGAAGATCATAATAGAAATAAAAACAACACTACCAAATACTCAAGCAACAGCCAATGGAAAATTTCCGAAAAACCTGATGCCGACAAAATTAAAAGTCATATTTAAATACTGTAACCAGCTACAGCGATGAATTTCATCATTTAAAATGGTGGAAATCAATCCAATTACAATTTCCGATACTGTTTAAAGCAAGCTTCCAAGTACTGGGCAGTCCGGTAAGTAGTGCTTATTCTGAAAGAGTTTTTTTTTTAAAGCAGGGAATCTTATATCGGAATCTGTGAATCATTCACTCAGATTAGAATCAAGCACGAACTGATTTGACACTTTACTCGTACTCTAGTAAATAACGTTAGTTCTATCGGAACTAAACTAGAGTTTAACAATTAAACTGAACCTGAGGCTGCGGTTAAGTTTGTTGCTTGGTTCTCGCCAAGCTCAGCAAATTCCGCTAAACTCAGGTTATTTTGACTAACCGGACATTGACATATCGGGCTTAAGATAATTTTAAAGTGATTTCATGCAAAATTGGGAATGTTGTGGCAATCAATCAGCCGTGTCTAAAATCGGTCACGTTACTTCTTGGGTCATCAGTCATCTCGGCCAATTGTTAATCGATCTTTTTATTTACCATTTTCCGTAAGAGCTTTCCATCTCGCATGCCTCTATAATTTCGTTTCACAGCTTCTAATGCAAAATGACCTTAACTCACTCTTAACGCTTGGTATATGGGAGATGGCATCGGATTCTATATTGAGCGAACAGTCGCAAATAGTCCCAAACGTCAATCAGCTGTTTTGTGTTTACTTTTAATTATTTTAATTTTTACTTATAATTACTCGTAGAGTAAAAGGGTATACTAAAGTCGTGCAAATGTATGTAACAGGCAGAAGGAATCATTTCCGACCATATAAAGTATATATATTCTTGATCAGCATCAACAGCCGAGTCGATATAGCCATGTCCGTCTGTCCGTCTGTCCGTCCGTCCGTCCGTCCGTCTGTCTGTATGAACACCTAGATCTCAGAGACTAGAAGAGCTAGAGCAACCAATTTTGAAATGTAGACTCCTATTGTCTGCACGCAGATCAAGTTTATTTTCAATTTTTGCCACGCCCCCTCACGCCCCCGCAATTTGGAAAAAACGTCATATCTCCTACAGTTTTGATGATAGATGGTTCGTACTTTCTAGAGATATCTAGTACTCAAAATTATTTATCGATTTGCTGAAGGAATGATAAAGATCGGATGAACGATACTCAAGTTATGAGCAAAAAACGGTCAGTTAACGCCCAGCACCCACCCCACCCATAACCTAAGCATTGCGTTCAGCAGCAATCTTAGTGAGAGAGAGAGAGAGAGAGAGAGAGAGAGTGACTTAGAGAGCGCACTGCGTTGTGCGTTGTGTGTTAACTGGCCGTTTGACTCGTGACCAAATTCGAGCTGCGACATTAAGGGTGCAGAGTATGTAATAGTCGGGCTTGACCGACGTTTTCAAAAGTTTTGTTGTCTGATCTGTTTATCGTGATGAATTTGGAGTCATTTATGTTGGATTTAGTAATTGACAAATGTCTATTAATATCTGGCGGATAATAAATAGCCGAGTTAAAAAATGTTGCATACTTTTCGGCTGACCCACCTCAGGCATACAGGAAGGCTAATAAACATTTGTTTCCATGAGTAACGGGTATATCGAAGTCGGTTAGAGCCGACTTTAACTTACGCTCTCGTTTAATTAGAATTTTGGTGTTAAATTTGGAAGTTTTGTCTACAAAATAAAAAAAAAAATTCTTTATGTGATTTCGGAGATGCAGATGGTCGTAGATATAATTGAAAATGTGGCTAGTGAGGATGAAATGCTTTTCGAAAATCTGCTTAATAGCCATTTGAAGGGAATGGGAACAATTATAAACGCCATGGAATCAGAGCCAATTCCAAGTGCCTTGTGGATGCATGTAACAACAATATTTACCGCTTGTTTTATTTATTAACTAATATATTGCATATTTTATTTGAAGGTTCGTTTCGGGTGCTTTTGGGAGACTGACGTGCCCAAGGCAACTCCTGCCCAATTTAAAGAATTTTTCAAAATGGAAAAAAACTTGTTTTACGAACTGGTCAGAAAATTGGCCCAGCTCACACGGAAAGATACAAATTTTCGCCTAGCCATTCCATTAGAGAAAAGAGTTGCAATAGCGCTATACACCTTGAGCTCTCCCGCGGAATATAGAACAATTGGGCGAATGTTTGGTGGGTCCAAGGCAACTGTATGCAATATTTTAAATGAATTTGGCATGGAAACATGGATAACACTTGCACCTGAAGATCTTAGATAAAATATTCTCACTCAGGACAAAGTGGAAGAATGCGTGAAAGGGTTTGAGCAACTGGGATTTCCTCAATGTTTTGGTGCGATCGACGGCTGCCACATTGAAGTGATGTCACCAAAGCAAGACTCCACGGACTTTAATAACTATAAAGGGTGGTATTCCGTAGTACTTTTTGCTCCGGTAAACCATCGATACCAAATTCTTTACATTAATGTTGGCGCTCCTGGTCGATATAACGACTAGCAAATATATGAGCGGTCCCAGCTGAAGCGGGCATTAGATGAAACCCAAATATTTTAAGCCAACGCATGATGCATAGGTAGCAGGCAAGTTCCCGTAATGCTCATTAGCGATTCGGCATTTAGATTCTCTCAAACTTTGATGAAGTCCTACCCATTTTCCACAGAAGCACCGGAGGAGTAAAAGTTATTCAATTAATACCTCTCAAAAGCTAGACGCGTAGGGGAAAATGCATTTGGGCACCTTAAAGGAAGATTACGCCGCCTTGGGAAGTGCATGGATAACTAAATGAAGCACGCAAACGCAATTATTAAGTGCTGCTGTGTTTTGCACAATTTCTTGAATGCGCACAACAGCCTTTTTCAAGAAAATTGGACCTCCATTGCAGAAAATGTTGAAAAGGAGCAACCCAATACCAATACCCTTTTAATAGAAGGGACTTAAAATGTTCCAAACGAGATCCGATGTGCTCTAGCAATTTTCTTTAGTTCTTACGAATCAGTACAATTATAAATAAAGTTTTTTAGTATGCTATTGACTATGTGACTGCTTGGCCAAAATTTCCAACATCTTCTCTTGGTTGGTAACGATCCGCTCTAGGATTCGGTTTCGCTCTTGTTATCTGCTGTCTCGCTCGCAATTCGATTTGCCTCCTGTAGATGGGAGTTTAAGGCCTCGCCGCTGTTCGGTCTACGCTTTTTCTGCTTCGAACTGCATGAGGAGTCCTTCAAGTTGACTGAAAAGTCTTCCAACAGTTCGATTTGGTTATCGTCACTTGTAGCTGGTTCTGAAAAACACATTTTCATTTGTAGTTTCCTATGGCTTTAAGATAAATGAATAATTCTATGCAAACCAGATTACTTTTAAGCTGTAGTTGCTTATCTTCTTATTGCTCTTATTATATTTACGCGGTTGCATATTCCGATAACTATCAATAAAACTTGCACAAGGCTGCCACATTTTTGAAGTAAATAGGGTCTGCCATCACTGATATTTTTCGGTCGTGGAGTTTGCGACCGTCCCAAATTCAAAGTCAACTGCCATAATCTTGCCCGACGACCAGTCTCAGGCAAAAAATACCAAAAAAGGTCGTACGACCGCAGTGTAAACAGCGTATATGACAACGATGATGATTATATACGTTTGCCTTGGTCATCTCCTATGTAACGCTGGGAGGTTTTTTCGAAAATTCAATTTTTCACTTTTTGGGAAAAACGCGATTTTTTGCAAAAAAAAAATCGGCTAATTTGTTGTTAAAATTTAAACTAAAAACCAATAAATTTGAAAAAACTCTCCAGCATTATTTCAAAGGGTTCGGTGCAGTAGTTTTAAAGTTAAGTGGGGCAACGACTTTGAAAACGTGATTTGGGGGGAAAACGCTTCAAAGTTTTGAACACTAAAAAATCTGTTATAAAAAGTTCATATGCAAATTTTATCGGCTTACCTCACACTGAATCATCAATGCCAGGTAAATATAGCCATTTGCTTTTTATAATCGGAGAGCTGACTGGACACGAGGTTATACAGAACGAGAATTTACCCGAAAGTATTTGCCCTTCTTGCTTGGCAGCTGCAAAAATTGCATTTAATTTTAAGCAGCGATTAGAGAAGAGCCTTCAGCTGTTGAAGCAGAATATATCAAGAAACGAGAATGCGCAACAGCGTAAGCGAAGAGAGTGAAATAGATGACTTTGAATCTCTACCAGAAGACGGCAGCGAAGCAAACAGCACTCAAATCGAACAACGAGCCTTTGGATGTTCCCACTGCTCGAAAACCTTTGCCCAACGCAACCATCTTAAGTCACACCTTCGCACTCATACGGACGGTAGAACCTTCGAATGTTCCCACTGCTCGAAAACCTTGGTCAATAATGACTCTCTAACGAAGCACCTACGCACTCATACTGGCGAGCGACCCTTCAAATGTTCCCAATGCACGAAATCCTTTTCCCTAAGCAGCAATCTAAAGTCTCACCTTCGTACTCATACTGGCGAACGACCTTTCGAATGTTCCCATTGCTTGACATTCTTTACCCAATACAACAGTCTAAGGGATCACCTTCGCATTCATACGGGTGAGCGACCCTTCGAATGCTCCCACGGCCAGAAAACATTTATCAATAATGACTCTCTAAAGGCTCACCTACGCACTCATACTGGCGAGCGACCTTTCGAATGTTCCTTCTGCTCCAAAACCTTTACCCAAAGAAGCAGTCTTTGGTCTCACCTTCGCACTCATACTGGCGAGCGACCTTTCGAATGTTTCCTGTGCTCAAAAACCTTTTAGAGATCGCTGTGTTCGAAGACCCTTAAATAAAGAGACACTTGATGGTTTATTTTCCGTTAGTCATAATGAGTACACTAAATTAAGATCTTAAAAATTATTGTTAGTCTCATTAAGAACATATTCAATATATGATGTTGCTATCATCCATGAAGTCTGAAGTACCTTTTTGCTCCTGTCTACGATGATTCCTGCCTTCTTTAGTTTGTCTTTCAGCTTACTGCTCGGCTTATACGTATGGCGTCAGTGAATTGTGCCCACACATGAGCGAGCAATTGATCCACTACTGATTCCTATGTCTTGCATGAAGGTTAGTAAAGCAAAAGTACCTACATTGAAGACATTATCTGCCACATAAGCTGCAATTTCAACGATGGCAGAGGTTCCACTCAAGTGCTTTGGTGAGATTTTCCAAATAAGTTGGTTCAAACTATCATTGTTGTTCTGCGTGAAACCTAGGACACATCGCTACAGAAGGTCATATTTGCTCAGATAGGCTTGATGGCATTCAAAACATCCTCGAGAAGAGCAGTGTACGTGTGTTTGAACGAATCGAATGCATTAGCCAGCGATTGAAAGGGTTTTTGCTCTTTTCTCCTCAGCTACGGCATGCGTTCGGCTCGTATATGTGTAAATAGAGCGAAACATTTACACGAAACATTTGCCAGTTAACAATAGCGCGCTCGGGTCGAGTAGGGATGAAAATCCGACATGTATAAAAATACTCGTAACTTCAATTTTGCTCCAATCGACTTGAAATTTCGACACAATATTCTTAAGATATGCATTAAAATAAAAAAAAAATTTTAAATCTTGTCATTTCATCAAGTTACCATTAGTAACCACCATTAGTAAGGAACCGTTAGATCGTATCCATAAAATTGACAATTTGGGAATACTTGTTGAACCTAAGTTGTTGAGCTTTGATATCCACATTTATGTCATAAGTAACCAGGTCAAATGTCTTCTTCTATGAATAGGCCTCAACTCGCTTGCACTATTTGAGTTTGGAAACTCAGCAATACTGGCAATTTAGCTCAATTTTCATAAAAATTTGTTCGAACTCATCAGCTTAACATTTCATCACATATTGGAAATCTCATTCAAATACCAGCTCCACCGCATAAACGTAAAAGTGCTGTTAAGTGTTTCAACTAGGTGGCAGCGCTGCTACTTTAACACTCTACTCACAGCTGTTAAATATTTGCCCCAAGTTGGCAAATTTTTTTGTACATTCATTTCAAAACAAATTCAGATTCAGAATTCTGCCCATGTCAACTCCTCCAATCCATTTTACTCCCAAAACTCTTAAGCCACATTTAAATTTTCCTGGCTTTTAGCAAAACATAACAACGCACAACTCTCCTGAACTGTGGGTGTAGTTTTATTAAATTAGTTAACTATTTGCTAATGTACTCCAGTTCGCTAGTTTAAACATCATTCTCAAAGTCAGCGGGATTCTTGCGCATCAGGGCTGTATGTCTACGTTCGGTCAGGTCGTAGATCAAGTAACCCACAATAAAGGCTGCAAATGTTACAACAAAAACATTAGTTAATTTAACAGCTAGAGCAGTTTGGCCAACTTACGTGGAGCCACAATGAAGATATTGGAACGGATGCGACGGAAGATGTTGGGCACTCCCTTGCTTATGGCACCCGCAAAGGCGCGCTGCTCAAAGGGGGACAGCTTGTAGGTGATGATGCCATGCACCTTGGCCAAGTTGCCGAAGTGGGCTCCGTTCAGGATCGAGGTCAGACGCATCTTTTAGGCTGGTGGAAAGGGGAGAGGGTTTAATATCAGCAACAGCAGAGTAAGTTTAATATGATTTGTATAAAAACACAAATGGTTATGATAAACATTTTAGATGCTCTGCAAGTGCCCGAGGTTATGTAATTTTTCCGCTGCACTTGGCGAACGTCTGCGGCTGGGCGAGATCTTTGCACTTTTGCCAAAAACTTTGATTGGGCATATTTATAGAGCTCAGCACCTGTCACTTGTTTTGCACATTTTTTTTTTGCCAATTATGATGCGGATTTTTACCTTGATTTGGTTCTGTGAAACAAATTCCTTTCGTCTTCGTTTGCGGTCTGACTTGTTGGGGAGGGGGGTGATAATGTGGCCGGATGCGCAGAGTTAGAAAATACTGAATTGCCTAACGCTATTTGGAAGCACCAAGGGCTGCCAGACTGTCGCACAAAATGTATAAATATGCGCGGGTCTTTTAAATTTACAAAATTTAAGAAGCAATGAATATCGATGTTGCTGAGCGCTTTTACCCAACAAAATGTAAAAAGTTGAAAGTAAGCTAGCAGATTTTATTGAGGTATTGAATTTTTTATGGTTTAATGACACATTTATCCCGGGACACTTTATTATACTTCAGAGTACAATGAATTATGTTGTTTTAATAAGGCAATAGAAATAGGGCCGATTTCTCTTCTTCCAGATAGCTGCTATGTGTCAGATAAACCTTAATTTTACTCTGTTATTTGTTAGTTTATGTGACAGATAGATCTATGTAGAAGATGTGAAATCGGCCCATAAAGTAGTATATATAAATTGGTCTAAATCTATCATTGAATTATAGTTTAAACTAATTTGCTGAATGTATTTACTAATTCCCAGGATATTAATGAAAATTCCTTGCAGGATCCCTTAAAATCCTCACCTAAGGTTTGCAACTCAGGGTTTCAAACCCAAAAAAAAATATCAGGGAATCCAACTTGCACCCGAAAAGAACAGATTAAAACTCATAACCTGAGCCGGAACCGATATTTTAGACCTTTTTGGAGCCTGTTCTCCAAAACCAATATTATTGTATACAAAAGAGACCGAACAGAACCGAAAAATCATACCGGTTAAAGCTTTGGTTTTGGGTTTAATACTTTTTCCAGTTATATTGTTGGCTAATAAAGTTGCTACACCTGTGAATAGTGTATTTAAATGTTCCTTAAGATATCACAGACAAAAATAGATTATCCCAAATTTTAGTAAAAATATGTCCGTGATTAAATTTAAACCAATTTATTCTTCTGTTTTTTTTTTTAATATAATTTTAATTTACTTTTAAAAAAATTATTATTATTGTGACAGAAAAAAAAACTTTATTATCCAAAATCAGAGTTGAAATGAGAAATTATTTCTCGGATTTGGAAATTTGGAAAAACTGAGGTAGCTTTATAGCATTTAAGTTTCACTTTGGATTAGAAATTCCTTTTATTTTGGTTAAGCTTAGTATACACCTCAACAAAGGAACTGCCAAAACAAAAATACTAAAGATGACAGTTTAAAACCTCGTATTTATAAGTTTTCTATGCTTTTACTGGACTTATCCACAAAGTTTAATGAAAATTGGACAGCTATATAGCATAGCTGCCCTACAAAAGATAGATCTGAAAAAAGTCTTAGTAAGAAAAACGTTTCTGTTTTCAATGCTATCGATCCCAAAGTTGTTATTCATAAATATTATATGCTGCCACATGTTTCTGGCAAGTTTAATTCAAATCAGATGGCTATAGCATATAGCTGCCATAGGAACAATCGGTCGAAAAAGTAGTTCTAGTGAGAAAAACTATTTTGCTTTCAATTCAAACGTCTCCAAACAAGTTTTCTATGCTTTTACCACCAAGTTTGATAAAAATCGGACAACTATATAGTATAGCTGCCATACAAAAAATAGGTCTGAAAAAAGGTCTTAGTAGGAAAAACTTTTTTGATTTTAATGCTATCGCTCCCAATCTTGTTACTATTCAATATTATATGCTACCACACAATTCTGCCAATTTTGATCCAAATCGCATGACTATAGCATATAGCTGTCATAGGAACGTTCGGTCGAAAAAGTAGTTCTTGTGAGAAAACCTTTTTTGTTTTTAATGCAAACGTCTACAAACTCGTATTTACTACTTCTCTATGCTTTTACGTATTTCCACTTAGTTTGATGAAAATCTGACAATTATATAGTATAGCTGCCATACAAATTATAGTTCTGAAAAAAAGTCTTAATAGGAAAAAGAAGTTCTAGTGAGAAAAACTTTTTTCTTTTCAATGGTACCGTCTTTTTACTTTCCAATTATGAATATTATCAGCTTCCACACAATTTTGGAAAGTTTGGTCAAAATCTGATGAATATATCGTATAGCTGCCATATAACAAACTGGCAAGCAAATGGTCAAAGTAGTGACGCCATCTATGCTGAGTTTGGGAAATAACTCAGCTAAGAATGTTTGACGAAAATCATTTAAAAACCAAATTTATATTAATTATACAAGCTGTAAGGGTATATAAACTTCGGTCGAGACGAAGTTAGCTTTCCTCTATTTTTATACACTTGAAAAGTGTATTATAATTTTGCCCAGAAGCTTGCAACGCATAGAATGAATCATCTCCGACCAGATAAAGTATATATATTCTAAATCAGCATGACAAGCTGAGTCGATTGAGCTTTCTTTCTTTCTTTATTTGCTAATCATCCTAACGGTACAAGTACATTATACTTATATTTTAAAGCGCTAGTCACAAAAGTTATTAAATTTAGATATGAAACATTTATGATCCTACTTAAGTATTATCTTAAATCCAAATATTCAATACATATCTGAGTTTTACATATATTTAACATTAATAAATAGCTAAAAATATTTTATTTATTTATTTACTTTTAGTTTTGATGGTTTGTGGTTCGTAGGTGCGATTCTAATTTAATCCTAAACTGCGTGGCGTTTCTTATAGTCTTAATTTCGTGTGATAGTCGGTTCCAACAGCGAACAGCATAAATAAAGAAATGTTTTTCTGATAATGCAAGCCTAAATTTTTTACATATAATATTGTTCGTTCTTCTTGACATACTGAAATTAAGTTTTTGGTACAGGTATGAAGGTTCATGAGTCCAAACTATTTTATGTAAAAGAACTAGACTTCTTACGTCCATCCACGACTGCAGGGGAAAATTAAATATCTTTATAGAAATATCGGATATTCTGTCAGTTCGTTTTCGATTATATATATAGCGTGCTATATTATTAAATGCTATCTGAAGCTTCCTTTGGCTTTCTGAATCACAATTGTTAAAAACTTCAACTCAATTCAAGTCTTGGCTATCAGCAACCGAATTTTAACTGGCAGAAAGTTCATTGCCAGATATTGGTTTCTGACGATTCCGTACATCTTGCCTGTGGCTCTGATTATATGGTCTTTCCATGTGAGAGATGAATTTTAAATGTAAAACCCAAATTTCTATTGAAGTGTTATTAATTGTTAGCCGTGGCAAGTTGTCAGTCCTAACACTTTTGTTGCTGATAACCAAGCATTTTGACTTACAAGGGTTTAGTCCAAGTCCAATTCTTTCAGCCCAATCACTTATTTTATCTAATTCACTATTGCACACTTGGACATATTCATTAATCTTACACAAGGGTCTACTAACATATAACTGAACATCGTCCGCATACATATGAACATTAAATTTTGACAATACGCTCGGCAGGTCATTGACATATATTGAAAACAGGAGAGGCCCAAGAACGGATCCCTGCGGGACACCACGTTTTATAGCCAAGAATGATGAAGATTCTTTAAGGGTGACTACCGATTGACGCCGATACGCCAGATATAACTGTAGAAAATTTACAGCTGTGTTTGAGAACATATACAATTGTTTGAGTTTCGTACACAAAATTTCGTGGTTAACCGTGTCAAATGCTTTACTATAGTCCAAGAGGGTCAGAAATGTTATACTCTGTTATATATTATGTGTGTACTTTGTTATGTACCGCTCAAATATTTGCCGTACTAGAGCGGGTATGATACAAGGAAGATAAGTTGGCCCAGTACAGTACACCGCGGACTTTGCTCGTTCCAGACGCCCAAAAAACACTGAAAACCACTTAGGCTGATGGCACAGAGTTCCTGGCTTCCAGCCGACCTAAACCTGAGATATGTATCTGCCTCTGGGGCACTGCCGGTGACAACTCCATTCAAACGATCGAGACGATGCAGAATAAAATCCTTCAAATAATGCTCTTTGCTCCTTGGTATATTCGTTACTGTACCATCTAGAGCAGTGGTGGGCAAGCCCTTGCTCCCATTGCTCCGTTTCATAATAAACTGCGTCGCTTCAAATTGTGAACAACAACAAAGTCAGTGCGAATCGGAGAACGGCGCCAACAAGACGCTCACACAGATGGCGCAGCAGGTGCATTTTGGGCGATCGAGACTCTCTGATAACGGTTGTTTTTTCTGTTGTTGTTGTTGGACTGCTACCAAACTCAAATTTCATGCCCACCGCTGATCTAGAGAAAACTTGGCGCTCTACCAGTTTGCTCCCATATCAATCGACACACCAACAGAGATATAAAGGCCTATACCCAGATGAGACAAAAATTTAGTTCGGCACTATATTTCATATAAATAGGACTGCCGTTCAAAAGCAATCAGATTTCAAACTGTTCAAAATTGTTTCTATTTATGTGAAGTATCGTGCCGAACTAAATTTTTATCTTATCTGAGTAAAGGCCTTAAAGCTCCATTGCAGGCTCACTCAAATCTTCTCGAAAATGAGCTCTCGACAAACATGATACGGAGACGGCTTATTAGGCGTCATCCGTCCGACTTATGGATTCATTTAAAATCATTAATTTTTTGACCATATCATCTTTGGCTGTTATTGCGAACCTTTTTTCTGATATGAGGTTTCCGGCTTAAGAAAAGGTCCTCTAAGATGACTCACTGCTTGCAGTAGTGGCCAATATTTTGCTGCTTGCTTTTATAGTAGGGGAAACTGATCTTTATTGGTTTTCCACCATTTAACGGATCAAAGTCTTCACTAAATCTGCTCATATTGCTCGTTTATGCCATTATTTCACGATTAATTATGTCGTCTTTCGGATTTGTGTGAAAAAGATCGTACGTGTAGAGAGTTTGAGAGTTATTTGATGCATGCTCTTGTAGCATGTTTTTTTTTACATTTTCGCCCCACTTCTCATATTGCATGTTTGCAGAGTTAATGTTATGCTTAACAGCACATTTGTGGAGTCTATGTAAATAGGCTGCGGGCCTAGCAGTTCCTTGTAATCAAGTAAGTGTCGAACGATGGCTTTTGTGTCCATTGAACTGAACCTTCTAAGTTATTAATCTACCGAGCCTGGACTGCAACCGCACCACCTTATTCAGTTCTTCCAGAACTTCAAAAACAATCACAATATCGAAATCGAAGCATTATCATTTCAACAATATGTCAAAAACTGGCATATTACGACTCGCGAGTGTTGCCAAAATCCATGTAAATAATTTAAGTTTAACTTCTGTTTTTTTTTCCATGATTGATTTATTTATGAGCAACATTTGTACAGCTATGAGATGAGGATTCTTATAAATTAACTACAATTAATTATGTGCGTATAAAAATTGGTCATTGATTAAACACAAAAAAATAATAGACAAGATTTCACATTTATGGCCACTGTTTAAAAATATTTCACTGCATTAGCTTATAATACATAGACAAAGGTCCAATAGAGCACATTGAAGCCCAAAAACATGGTGGGAAAAACACATCGGGAACGCCGATCAATCCACATGGCAATCTCCTGTGGCGTCATGGTGGTAAATGTGTGTGCTGGATCCTTCTTATCCTTGTCTATATCGACAATGTGATCATTGCTATGCGTACGCTCACTAGATATAGATACCGAGTCGGCACATTCGGTCTTAATAATAGGCAAATTGGGCTAAAAAGCAAGAAATTAGAATTGTTCGAATGAAAATGTCAGCTTCTACTTACATGAACCGTGAGATAATTGTTAAAACCCTGATTCACATTGCCATTGCCGGTGCCATTGCGTACGCTTTCGGTGCTGGCGATGATATTATCCAAGCTGGAGCAAGATCTGGCTCTGGAATCATTGCTCAGGCTACCACCTATCTGACGTCTGGATGGACGTGGTGTCAAAGTGGATTTAATGATATATTTACTATTAACCTTCTTCAGTTCAATGTTCTCTTTGCGTCTCCAAATTGTATTGACAAAGGCAAACTCTACCAGACTGCCAAAGATGAAGAAGGTGCAGCCAATAAACCAAATTTCCGACACCTTAATGTAGCTCACTTTGGGCAGAGTTTTGCTTTGTGACGAGGATAACGTAATGAAAGACAACATGGTGCTAGTGCCCAGCATAATGCGTGGTGGGGAGGCATCTGCCTGCAGCCAAAAGGATACCCAAGAGATGGCCACTATCATCATGGAGGGCAAATAATAGTCCAATAGATAGAAACCAATTTCACGCTTAAGATTTACGGTGAAACTTAGGGAACTGTAATCGCCCACTGAAAAGGTGAAGATAGAGAGTGAAATTGTTATTAATTATTAAGTTGGAAGCTTGTGGTCTTTTTTTTTTGCAGCACGACAAGGCTTAACACTACACAAACGGCGTACTTTTCTACAAAATGTCGTGTAGTGTACATTTTGGAAATTTTTTTTTGACCGTGCCAACTATGTGCGAGTTTTAAAAGGCCTATTCGTGTTAGAGTCGTATCGTGTCGGATGCGAACGGCGTACTTAGCTAGAAAATGTCGTGTAGTGTACATTTTGTGAAACTTTTTTTGACCGGGCGAACTTTTTGCGGGTTTTAAAAGGGCTATTCGTGTTAGAGTCGTGTCGTGTCGGGTCAAATATGCAAAATTTTTGAACGTGCCTGTTTCAAGAGTGTTTGAAAAATGTCATTCGTGTTAGATTAGTGTCAAATTTCGGAAATTTCCGAACGTCTTGGTTACGTGAGTGTTTGAAAAATCTCATTCGTGCTATAGTTGTTTCATGTCGTGTCAATTTAGCGAAATTTTCAAACTTGCCTGATTCGCAAGTGTTTTAAAAACTTTATTCGTGTTAGAATCGTGTCAACCTTTAGAAATTTTCTAAAGAAAAACCCTCATTCGTGCTAGAGTCGTGTTAGTTAAGTGAAATTTTCGAACGTGCCTGTTGTGTGAGTGTTTTAAAAACTTTATTCCTGTTAGAGTCGTGTCGTGTCTTGTCAATTTAGCGAAATTTTGGAACATGCCTGTTTCGTGAGTGTTTGATAAGTGTCATTCGGGTTAGAGTCGTGTCAACCATAGGAAATTTTCGAACCTGCCGGTTGCGTGAGTATTCGAAAAACCTCATTCGTGCTTGAAATATGTAATTCGTGTTAGAATAGTGTCAACCCTTAAAAATTTTTGAGCGTGCCCGTTGCGTGAGTGTTCGAAAAACCCTCATTCGTGCTAGAGTCGCGTTAATTAAGCGAAATTTTCGAGCGTGCCTGTTGTGTGAGTGTTTTAAAAGCTTCATTCGTGCTAGAGTCGTGTCGTGTCTTGTCAATTTAGCGAAATTTTCGAACATGCCTGTTTCGTGAGTGTTTGAAAAGTGTCATTCGAGTTAGAGTCGTGTCAAAAATGGGAAATTTTCGAACGTGCCGGTTGCGTGAGTATTCCAAAAACCTCATTCGTTCTTGAAAAATGTAATTCGTGCTAGAATACTGTCAACCTTTGAACTTTTTCGAACGTGCCGGTTACGTGAGTGTTCGAAAAACCGCATTCGTGCTAGAGTCATGTCGTCTCGTGTTAATTTAGCTAAATTTTTCAACGTGCCGGTTGCGTTAGTGTTCCAAAAACCCTCATTCGTGCTAGAGTCGTATCAATTTAGCGAAATTTTTGAGCGTGCCTGTTTCTGGAGTGTTTGAAAAATGTCATTCGTGTTAGAATAGTGTCAATCTTTGAAATTTTTCGAACGTGCCGGTTACGTGAGTGTTCGAAAAACCTCATTCGTGTTAGAGTCATGTCGTCTCGTGTCAATTTAGCTAAATTTTCGAACGTGCCGGTTGCGTTAGTGTTCGAAAAACCCTCATTCGTGCTAGAGTCGTGTCAATTTAGCGAAATTTTTGAACGTGCCTGTTTCTTGAGTGTTTGAAAAATGTTATTCGTGTTAGAATAGTGTCAACTTAAGGAAAAATTTGAACGTGCCCGTTTTGTGAGTGTTAAAAAAACTTCATTCGTGTTAGAGTCGTGTCAACTTAGGGAAATATTCGAATTTGTCTGTTGCGTAAGTGTTCAAAAAACCTCTTTCGCTCTAGTGTCGTGTTGTGTCGTGTCAATTTAGCGAAATTTTCGGACGTGCCTGCTTCGTGAGTGTTTAAAAAATGTCTTTCGTGTAAGAATAGTGTCAACTTAAGGAAATATTCGAGCGTGTCTGTTATGAGAGAGTTTAAAAAACTTCATTTGTGTTAGAGTCGTGTCAACTTAGGGCAATATTCAAACATGTCTGTTGTGTGAGTGTTTAAAAAAGTCATTTGTGTTAGAGTCTTCAAAGTTTTCAAACCTGCGTGCTCTAAAAACGTCATTCGTGCAAGAGTTGTGTCGTGTCGTGACGAATTTGCGAAATTTTTGAACCTGCCGTTTGCGTGAGTGTTTGAAAAATGTCATTTGTGTTAGAGTCGTGTCAACCTGGGGAATTTTTCGAACGTGTCTGTTGCCTGCGTGTTTGAAAAATGTCTTTTCGTGCCACTTTCGTGCGTCAAAAAATACTCAACAAAATTCTCATTTAAATTACAAACTTACTGAATGCTCCATGTCTGAGATTAATATCATCCGAGTGCACTATAGTAGCATTATGCCAATATCTGGCCATATTAAACTCGGTAAGACGCATTTCCGGATCAAAAGATATAGGCGACTGTTCTTCCCACTCTAAAACCAAATCCGAAGTGTTGTACATCCCTGAAAACAAAAATAAAGAAAACATTTACAAATTTCTTACCAACAATTGCCACCCTTCCGTTTTGTTTTTACTTACAGCTCTCCAACACTGTCGAACACAACTGCTGATCAAATGGAAACTTTTTGAAATCCATCCAGCAATACAGTGAGGCCTGCATACGCGTCTGTAAAATCACATTCCCTTCCGGCGACAATGAGGTAAGCACATCCTTCTCATCCGTCCCCAGTATAGCCGATTCACGTTCATTCGAAAAGAATATATGCGGCAGCCAGAGACGTTCACTTAAATGTTTCTGTCCCAAAATATTGTCATAACGCTCAAAGTCCTTATACGCTAGTCTTTTATCCTGAAATCTCAACTGAAGTAGTGCATGCATTTTGAATTGCAGCAAATCGGAATTGAGATTTTGTAGAAAGTAAACATAGATGCGGGTCTTTACCAGAATGGGTAAACGTTTTGATGTTTCTTTTTCGTATACTGTGAAAGGGAACAAGTTTTGATTAAGATGGATGGTTTTTGTTATTTTTGCAAGAAACTTACTTATGGGTCGCTCCAGACGATCGTAGCGACAGACATGAGTTAGTCTTTGTATTAGTTGCGTTTGTTGCAAATTGGCCGCATTGGCTAAACTGGGACACTCTTCATCATCAATTGTGTCATTTTCTGCCGCACTGCAAATATGAGAGATGAAAGTTAGTAATATATCGCTCCACTGGGACATACATAGATGGGTTTTATATATTCCCTAATTAAGCCAGAGCGGGTTCCTTTCGACTGACCAAAAAAATCGAAAGTTAATTCTCCAATTTTAGAAAATACACCGCCAAAAAAGGGAAACTGAAGAGCATAGCCAGGCATTATTTTTTAGATTTGGGCAAAAATAAATGAAAATAAAATCGTCCAATTTTGGAAATTCCACTCCAATGGTCGGGTAAAAAAACTGTGCTCTTGCTTTTGGAAAGTCTATCCCCAAGGTCAGAAAATGACATTCCATTTTCAAGTTTAAAGTAAATTCGTAAAATACGGGGGGAAACAGTTTCAAAAACTATAATTCAATTCGGGAATAGTATTATAAAACTTCTCCTGAAGATAAGCAGAAATGTTATGAATTATTCACATTTGTACACTCAGACAAAAAATTGAGAATTTCCTACTTGGATCAAGAATGTTCGATGTCAGAAGTAGGGTAAGAATGAAAATTCTTGATTCAACAGCGGAATTTTTGACCCAATAATGAATTTCTGATTCCGACATTCTTGGTTCAAGAGTTAGCTCGATTTCAAGAAGAAAATTCTTGAAAAATTAAAAACGTATAAATTTTTTTTCAAAAGCGTTCGTACTCAAATAATTCGCTCTACTTTTTTCTTAGTGTAGTACAATGTTCCCACTTCAAGAACCATTTTTTGAGTATGCAAAATCTTCATTTGAGTTGTTTTTTTTTTTTCGATTTCATGAACATTTTAAACTTAGCTATATAAAGCAGATCTCACACGTGAGGGGGGTTAGAATTGGGGGGACGACACATATCTCTTTGGATTGGTTGGAAGACAATATTATTGCTGTTGTTCAGTCCATATTAACTTAGGATCAGAGACATTGCTGTACCACAAAACTTCAACGATTCACCCCACCTGGCTTGGTTTATAACGAACAACGAATGATATGGCGTGTTAGCGCATTGCACCATCGCACACTTTCGTAGCTTCACGTCTTATTCGTTACTTATACTTTTCTATTTGGAATTGTGCTCATTTTAAGCACTTTTGGCACAGTTGTACTTAAAATTTTTGAGATCGTTTTGTACTTATTTCGAGTTAAGGCCTATACTCAGATGAGAAAAAAATTCAGTTCGACACGACACTTCACTTAAATAAAATCAATTTTAAACAGTTTGAAATCTGATTTCTTTTGAACGACAGTCCTATTTATATAAAATATTGGACCGAACTTAATTTTTATCTCATCTGAGTAAAGGCCTTAAAGGGCCAATATTCTCTGAGCAGGTTTTTTTCCTCTTTTTATATACTCATCGACGAAGTTTGTTAACTCTTAATGGTTTGAGGAGAATTTTCTTTTGAAAGCCTTCGAAAGTTGTTTCTAAGTTTTGAGTGTAGCTTTTTGGTACAGATCTTTAACAAAGCCAAGATGCAAAAAAAAATGTTAAACCAAGAGCTTCAGTTGAGGCGAACCTTTATCTCGGTTGCTTTCGAGAGAATCTCCTTCTACTAAAGTTGGGCAGTGGCATAGCAGGTGTGGTAACGTTTACTACTCTTTCTCACTCTGACAGATTTAACTTAAGTCGCTGTGAGCGACTGCTAGGCTTGCGCTGCATTCCTTATCGAAGCCAGATGTTCCCTTTACTTTGGCACAGAAGAATGCTGGTAGTTCTCAGCTTAAAGGTGGGTCACGTGAATCGGATTCGAATTCGTTATTTCCAAACAGTTAAATAAGTGTCAACCTTTGTATGCTCTCTTCGTGGGAAAGAACTGAACCCTAGAACTCACAAAGATAAGTAATGGCCAGCTTACGGCGGCGTAGACAGCAATACAAATGAAGAAAATATTTCTAAAAATAACAAAAAACCACAAGAAACAGAAAGAGAAACCCGATTAAGTGTGTGGGTGTATGTGTTTGCTCGTGAGTAAAGCAATATGTGCGCTTTCTGACACTTTTTATGAGCATTCAACTTCATAATGTTCACAAAAAAGAGTCCAAAATGAGCGTTTTTTCTATGAAAATGGTCGCACCCAGCAAACAATATGTGCGTTTTCTGACAGTTTTCGGACACTTTTTTTATGAGCATTCACCGTCATAATGTGCATAAAAAAGAGTCCGGAATGTGTTTTTTTTTTTCTATAAAACCGGTCGTACTTAATGTGGAAGATTTCTGAGTCCAATCTGACTCTTTTTCTGTCACAGATATAAGTACTTTCACCCTCCCAATGAAGCATAGGAAACCCTCATGAAATACACATTAAAGTCACTTTTCTAGGCACTTGAAGGACTGCTGAAAGGCTCTTTGCAGACGCATATTGGAATGCAGATCCGAAAATGCTCAGACATAAGTGCTTCTTATGAGCCCGTGCTTGGAAAACACTGAATGTGCTCCGAAAACCCTCAAATTTATGTGTTTACTCCAAAAACGCTCTTAAGCTCGGCTCTTTTCTGACACATAATTTGGAGCGCTCCGAACTTGGTTTGCATGGCACTTAGTGTGGAAGTCTTCTGAGTCTAATCTGACTCTTTTCTGACACAGATATAAGTGCTTCCACCCTCCCAATGAAGCATATAAAAAACCTCATAAATGACACATAAAAGTTTCTTTTTTCTAGGCACTTGAAGGGCTACTGAATCGCCTCCTTAAAGTCTTTTTTCAGACATATTTTGGAGTGCAACTTCGAAAATGCTCAGACATAAGTGCTTTTAATGAGCCCGTGCTTAGAAAACACTGAATATGCTCCGAAAACTCTCAAATTTATGTGTTTACTCTAAAAATGCTCTTAAGTTCGGAGCTCCGAACTTGGCTTGCTGGGCTGAAGCACGCGAAAACATTCGTCGCTAGCTACAAAATCTACGCTGAGGGCGACGCATTCATATTTGTTGTTGCGTTTAATATTGCAAGAGGGACAGGAAAGAAAGAGAAAACCTACTTTGGGATGTTTTGCAGCTATCGCTATGGGCAAAACAACAAACGCGAGGTGTGTGCATAGGCTTTGGGCACCCCTAGTCTAGTTAGCTTGTCTGCTGACTCGCTTTTTTGTTCAGGCGTGGACGAGAGGCGCTCAGTGAATGTCTGAGCATTTTTGGTGTAAGAGTCAAGAGAGGAAATCTATATATTATATAACAAAATCTCGTGTCACATGTTAGTTAGCAAACTCCTCCGAAACGGCTAGACAGATTATAATGAAATTTTTTTTGTATATATTTGGCAGGTGTAGAATAGGTTTTTAACTATATTTCGTAACTCTAGGTGATTATAGGCTGTCCCTCTGCAGAACATTCTATTGAATTGACGACGCAGCAGGCTGCTCATCTGTGTCACTCTGTGTTTTATTGTTGTGAAAATCATAATCGAATTTGAGTTGTGCCGGCTCTAGGTCAAGTAAAACACACAAATATGTATGATATTTTCCTCATCAACATCATACATATTTGTGTGTTTTACTTGACCTAGAGCCGGCAATACTCAAATTCTACAATTTAGAAAGGTCGCTAACTATCAACTTTGAAAATCATTGTCGTTATCGGAATAACGCTTTTCATCAATCGTTTCAATTTGTCCTATCTGTGTGTGTGTCTGTGTGTTACAGTAAACAACACGGTGGGTGGCTACTTGGGCCGTCGAACGAATGCAGCGAAAATGTAAATGTATATGCGAAATGTTAGGTCAGCAAGAACAGATCAACAATTACATGAAATAAATGTCAGAATGTCGCGTTCTTCTCAATCACAAAAGTCACAAGCTTTCCGAAGTCAACAACAACAGTTGGAGCAGAGACAAGCGCGCCGGAGAGAAGTTAACACACGCAGAACAATGGACAGACAACGCCAACAAGTACATCGAGCATTTACATCTGATTCGTTCCTTCGTCTTGCATTCGAGTATGAGCCAGATATAGCCGAAGTCTTGGATTGGTGCTATGGACAAAGAATGAAGCAATGGTCATGCGCTCAAATTCAAAAATGATTCCGCCGGGATGTGTTGCCCATCAGGAAAAGTGCAACTACATAATGGTTGGCGACCGCACAGCGATGTCGTGAGATGTGCCAACAATTTATGGTCGATACTAGAATCAATTTATATGGTAGAACATTGTTTGTTTGTAAATGTATATGTATATGTTTCCTTCTTTAATCCGTTACGTGCTAAGCTAGTTGGTTCATTGAGCTTAGAACCTAAAAAACTATTGAATAATTTTCGTCCTAAGTAACGATATCGTAGTCGGTCATGCTCTCGTTTTTAGTAAAAGCTTTTCTATCCAATTATTTCTGGAAGCAAGCAATATTTAAGCTTGAATGACCTAAAACTAAACTAAAGACAAGCTTATATCGAATTCCAACAGTAATTTGTCTAATGATTAAGGCAATGGACCTTTCAATCTCAGCCCCTTAACCTTACTTAATAAATTTCCAATTCTATATTTGCTTAGAATAAACACAACAAAATCCTCAGAATTTCCCCTCATTAAATGAAGCTATAAAATATAAAATACAAACCTAAACCGTCAATTAAGATTTAAAATAAAATAAATCATCGATACACGCCAATTTTATTAGCCAATTTTATAATAATTTTACTTGAAACCTATTGAATTTGAAACTGTTTATGAGCAACTACCCATTTTTTTTTTTCATTAGCCATAGAAAAAGTCTGACTTCCTCACTCCAAAGGGGGTGTGTTTATGGTTATGGAAATCTATGGAGCAGCTGTGCAAGCTCATTTGAAGTTAGCGAAAATCGTTAAACAGAACAATATTTATCTTTTCTGCTCTGGATAACAATATTATTTATTTTGCTTATTTTGTTGTTGTTAAATATTAATCATAAAATTAACACAAATTCAATTATCGCATTTTTGAACTTAGCTGATAAAATGTACAAAGATCTCTAACCTTTTACATAAAAGCACAAAGCCGACGACAACAAATAATTCTTAGTTTGTTTGTGGATTTTACAAATTGTTATTAAATTGTGCATGACTTTTCGGGTTTGTCAACAAATACAAAAAAGATGTTAAAAAAGATTAATTGCTAAAAAATATGTCTCCATTTATTGCTCATTTTGCATTACAACAGGAAACATGGGAAACAAAAATTATCTTTCTTCTACATTTTGTTAACAAAAATTTATTGTGATGCGTAACTTTGGCTCTTATCAGATACATTTTTGTAAACATCTTTTGATGAACCAATGATTTGATAATCAGACTTGGTAACAATTGTTGCTGTAACTGTTATTTTGTTATCAATTAAACATAAACTAAGATCTTTGCTGATATTTTTCTAAAAATAAGAGTTCTACGAAATCAAAGTGTTTGAATTTATCTAACAGTTGAAAACATATCAATTCTATTTTTCTTATCAGTTTTGTTTTTGTTTTGCATTAAAGAAAATGTAGTCTTTTTGTTGGTGAATGACAATGGAATCTTTTTTCTGACGAGCAAATGTAAATGCGAGCATTGTATGTACTTTTTAATGTGTTGTGCTGAAATTTTGTGATAGGGAAACAATATCTAAATTTAAAAAGGGAAAATCCATTTTGATATGGTGGAAGGGTGACAGTTCTTTAATGCTGTAGGCCATTCAAGTGAATGTCAGGCAAAATTCTTTGCATGCACCCATGATTTAACATTTGTCTATTCGTTTGTTCAGCATATAAATGTAAAATCGTAGGTCCACGTGAAAGTTTTTGACTTATATAATTTTTACAAAAGTTGCATTATGGCGCCATACAAATATATATTTTAAGTGAAGCATTCTCAAATGATTCATAAAAAAGTATTGTATTAACCAAACTAGAGGCACTTGCACTTAAAATTTGCATCTATTCAACAAAATACTTATAAACACTACCGGAATTAGTCGTCTTTTATTTGGTTTTGTGTTCAGGTATTTATTTCAAATTAACATTTATTTAAACTAGAGCGAGGAAAATGTTTTTCTAGCTATTCAAATTATTATTTGTTTAACATTTTATGCGACTACCACACTGATATATTATAAAGCTTGTGTGAGTATTGCGCACTAACAAATCCGCGATTTTGTAACTTGCAAAGCCGCTTTGGTGGTTGAATGTTAGGTATGTAATACTATTACAGTAATAGTGAACACTGAACACATTATTCATAATGCAACAGTTTGTTGTTCCAGTTTTATGAGAACTTCTGGACCAGTTTTTATTGCACAATCTTTCAGAGATGGTTACACAGAGAAAACAAAATTGGCTGCACGGCGCACGTAGAAACGTCAAAGCTAAACGAAACGTATTGCGCACTGCTAAATTGCACACGCAAAATGTAGAATGCAGAAAGCTACACGTGGCGTGCAGAAAAGCTACACGTAACTTGTAGGAATTACAATATCTAAACGCCTGGTGTAGAAAAGCTAAATGCTGCGTGGGCAAATACAAAATCTACACGACATAATAAAATCAGCTTATTTCCAAATAATTTCTACATTTTTCATGCAGCAATCTGAATACCACAGGTTATCTACACGCGGCGTGTGGATATTGAAATCCTATATGCGCGTGTGTAAATTCTAAACGAAAAATGTAGCTCCAAATCAGTGGGTTGGTGGTCCTCTTCTGCTCTGAGATGATGCGCATAACGAAATAATTGAGCTTTCAAGATAGCAGCAGGGCGCGCGCATATAAACAAAAATAAATAAATAAAAAGTGCGCAGTCATTTTTTTTTTTGTGTTAGTGAAAATGTAGGATTTCTACACGTTTTGACCGCGCGTTTCAACCCATAACGTTTGTGTAGCTTTTCTGCACGTCGCGATTAGAAATGAGAAAACTAAACGCGGCGTGCAGAAAAGCTACACGACACGTGTTCAAATGAGAAAGCTAAGCGCGGCGTGTAGAAAAGCTACACGAAATGTGTTAAAATGAGAAAGCTGCAGAAATTCTACACAAATGTTATGGGTTGAAAATCCCAATCGAAACGTGTAGAACTCGTACATTTTAGGGTAGGTTTTGCATATTTATTTTCTCTGTGTAGAGTTAGAGTATAGACATATGTTTTTAATACTTGCACCTCCCACCCCCGCAATTTGGAAAAAACCTCATATCTCCCATAAGGTTTATACCTTTTAGAGACATTTAGTAATCAAGATTTTTTAATGGATTTGCCGAAGAAATGATAAAGATCGGATGAATTATACTCAAGTTAAGGTCAAAAGAAAGTTCGCTGCTGCAGGTTTCTTGCTGGATTGCCACAAGATTTCTGTTCATACCGCTCCAATCACAGCTCCAGTCACAGATCGCGTCATTTGCACATCACTGGCAACTCGTTACTCTTACATCTCTAACTCACACATACACACATGTACACAAATGCAACTCTTGGCTTTCTATTAACCTCACACATATCGGCAAGACGCTACTACAATAAACCAAATCTAAAAGTAATTTGTGTTTAATATTAAATAATAAAAGTTGCCTAAATCGCCATAAATGGTGACCCCGACGTGATTTGAACACGCACACATGCATACACGCGGGCAAAGCAAACACGCAAAACAACAACGACCAATAAAAAAAAGTTTTCAATTAACTTAAACTATATTGTGTCGTTGGTCTCATGGTCGGAGCTCATCTGCTGACGATTAATCTTTTCGCAGCGAATAAAAAAAATTCTTTTCTATACATGAAGACTTCATATCAGAGTTCAAGGAGCTTCTTCAGCCTGGCATAAGTAGCCACTCAAGAACCGGTGATTGGCGTATCTACGACCGCACAGCTCACAAGTCCAATCCACAGCATCGACGACAAAGCTATAGGCATCACATGTCCGATGCACAGCATCGACAACATTAGCCACTGACACACAGCATCACATGTCCAGTCAAAACGACGGCATCCAGCTAAAATTTTCATCTCACGAAAATACATCAATTGGATTCCAAGTTCCGCGAAACAACCAGGCAAACAAGCAGTCAAGCAACCATGCAAACCACATCAAGCAAACTTTTGAGCCTCCGAACATCAGGAGTCACACACAATGTATAATGGATAAAAGCCGGCATTCAGCGTCAACTTCTCTGTCTAGTATCGTATTGTGCTGAAATCAATATTTATCTCATCTGAGTAAAGGCCTTAAAGAGAAGGTCTTAACAAATAGATCCAGTCTTACTTCATCATAGTAAAAGTAAAATTGGCTCAAACAGCACCTCCAGGAGGGCCAGGGCCAAGCTTCTAGCTTCTCTCAATCTCTTGGCGTGTGTGCTTATAATTTTTCGCACAAGAGAAAGGGTCCTACAGTTTAACGCCGAATCCGAACGGCAATAGTTAGAGAAATTTGCTTTTTCATGGCTAGTTACTTCACAGCTGGCGCCAGTAGCTGGTGAAGGTGATCGGGTGTGTAAAAGCTTTTTTCTAAAGAAAGAAAAAACTTTTTCTATTAGATGGTCCGAGGCGGGATCGAACCCACAACCTCCCGCACCAGCAGCCACACATACGACTGGTACGCCACGCCCGACCTACTTCATCATAGAAGGCTTAATTTTCTTAATATTTAGAGATATTTGATTTGCTATTACACCATCGTCAGAGAATCTCTTTAGATGGCATCTTTAGAACTTAAAAGGATATGGAAAATCTGTGATAATGTTCTTAACCGTGTTTGGGTAAAAAAATCCTGTATTTTAGACAACAACGATGCGAATTGATACACTTCAAACTTAACTTAGAAAATTTTAAAGTGATGGTCGAAGTTCGAAGACAAATAATTGTACCGATCAAAAAAAATATATATATTAACTCAGATAATATACAGCTGATATAAATCTTTCAAAAAATCAATACATTTCAAGTATGACTCTAAAAAAAAACTACTTAACCATTCAGAGTTTCAAAAATTTCTTATTCATTTCTTCCAGGGTTCATTGGTTGATAATGTTTTCAGCTTGCGCCCCTGTCCAATCCATTGCGTGTTTTGGACAGCGGAAATATATCTCAAGGTGGTCCTGCATTTGGATATCAGCACCTTCTATATTGAGGGTGCAAACATTTCAGATGCATATTGTTAAGTGGGGCATTAATGGAGCAGTTTTCATTGGGGCTAAATGTTTTATCTCTCAGGTTAGCCTGCAGCTATTTAGGTTAAGAGAGCTATGCGAAAACACCATTTACATTAGTATACACAGAAAAAGAAAGATAAATTTTATGTTGATATGACCCCTATTAAAATTTTTTAATTTTTTCATATCATTTGGCAAGAAAATAATATCATTCTGATCCAAAATAATATTATTTTATCAGAATGATATTAAAAATGTTATAATGATATGTTAAAAAATATCGATTTGAAATTTTTAACATATTAATTTGAAATATTTTCATATCGGAGTAAAATTGATTGATTTTTTTCTCGGTGTAAATACTAAAAAAAAGGTTTTATAAATTAAATGTGTACTCTTTTACAAAACGAAGGTCGATTTGCTGAAATTCATTAATAGTGGAGTCAAAAATGTTTCAAAAAATTCAGATGCTATGTACCAAGATTCGAGCCAAAATTTTAGGTTCGTTAAGTTAAGAAACCGGTACTCGAAACGAACCTTTCATTTGTCCGGATCGAATCTTCAACAGAACTTAAGAGGTTTGCAGTCTTAATAATTTGATCCATTGTAAAACTGTTCTGGCTTACAATTCTTAAAAATTCGTAAGAGTTTGGTAAAAACTACAAGTTATTTAGGTTCATTTAGAGAGCTTAATGAAAACTCTGCAAATTCCAGAATTTTGTCCAACATTGAGGAAGAGGAAAATTGTATATTATATTTGAATCAAGAATATGCAATATCAGAAGAACGGCCAGAGTGAAATATTCTTGATCCAATATTTTGATCCCATAATTCTTGATTCGTGAGTTTTGAACTCTCCAACTTTGCTTGCTCTTTGCGTAAAACCCAGAATAAGATCAAGTTTAGCTCGGTGTTAGGAACAAAATTTTTAAAAACTCAAAAACAAGTTTTAAAATCTACACCTTTTTGGGCGCTCTATATAAATCCTTACACCTCAAGTCATCAATATGCAGCTTTCCATTATTGTTTAAAGTTTCAGATTGCTTGAAACCCTTAAGAAATTTATATTAATAGACCTTACCAACAATGGTTCCAATTTGTAAAATTATTTAGAGCCAAAACTTTGAGCTGAATGCTTCTAGAAACCGAACCTTAAGTTGATTTACAGGACTATGTAAACCGACATTTTTAAATAATGATCACCCTGAACTAGTTCTTTTTAAAGGAAAATACCTGTTCAAAGAGGTTGGTCACACTTGATACCAAAAAGATGATACAAATTCAGCTAAAGAATTTTAAAATTTTATTATTTAAAATAAAGGGCAAGTAGTTTTTGACTATTACCCAGCAAGCATTTTATGAAATTTCTGATCACATTCGAGACTTTTTCGCGTCTTCCGTCTGATTAAAATAGTCATAAATGCGCTCGTATTCTGATTATAAATGATACTTTTGTCGGGAGATAATGGGCGTGTTCAGCAGAATAATTGATCCCTAAGCAGGTATCAGAAAAAAATTATCCATCGAATAGTGTCTGCTGTTGGAGGGAGCAGTATCATTTTAAAGTAGCGTACTATTTCTTTGGTACATGCTCCTGTATCATGATACCTCAAATTGGCTATGACGATGCCGCTTCACTCGAGCTCAGTAGGAAGATTATTGCAAATTTGTACTTGATCAGGGAGCAAGTTGTTCTGCTGAACACGGTCAATGGTACCCTAGCCGCGACTCTTCATGAAGAACCGTTTATACCCCGTTTTTCACATCAGTTTCGAATCATTTTCGACTCATTAGCGAGTCTTTTTCGAGACTTTTTTAATGAATCACATTTTGAGCAAATGCATGAGTCATTTTCGAGTCTTCCTTAAATCGCACAACTAATCTCTTTTTAATCATCAAATGGGCTCGAAAAAGCCTTACCAAGGTGATTCTTGTTAAAATGCTCTTTCAATGCTGGGTGGGTAAGACCTATACGCAGTTGTGAAGTAACGAAAAGTAAAGTGAAAATCTCATATTTAAATTTTGAATGGAGAGGGAAGGTAAAATTTTGTGTATGAGATTTGTACTTATTTCTCATTACTTGTTTTGTTCCTTTACAACTGCGTTTATACTAAGACAAAAGTTGAACAAGTAATGTAAGTACGAATGCTCTTAAAGAAGAATAATTTTGTTCTGAAAGTTTCTAAAAATTCGTTCTTGAAATCGAGCTAAATTCGTTCTTAATTTGGTTTTATAGGCGAAAGGAATAAGGATAAGTAGCTAAATGGGGGAGAATAGAGTTCAAAAGAGAGGATCGCAAAATTAGGCATAACAATTTATACTTGGATCAAGAAATTCGTTTTTGGATCAAGAATTTTCACACTTGCTGTACTTTTACACAAGATCCGTGTCCTCCAAGCCAAAGTACTGCGCAGACTATTGGTAGCGCCCTGGTACATGTGCACGAGTAGGCTGAAACAGGAACTAAATGTCCCAATGATAGGCGACGTAATTGTTAAACAATCTGCGGACTACATTGAGAGACTCAGAGAACACCCAAATCGGCTAGCAAGGCAACTACTTCGCAGAAGAAGGATAAAGGGTGTCAGAGCCAGAAGAAGACGTTTGAGAATCTTCCCTTGGCAACTTCCAAGACGATGTATCTGAACCTGCCAAAACATGTAACACTAATCTAACACCAATCCAAACATAAATTGTACTATACAAACATTAAACTTTTCCAGTACATCGTAAGTTGCAAAACAAAAAGTGACAAAAAAAGACGTAAAATTAAAAAAAAAATGTCTGCATAAATTTTTATGCACATTTTATTACCAGTTCTTACTAAGTACCACTAACAACAGAAGGGACGATTACGGGGCGCACAAATACACAGAAAGCTTCAGTCGAATCTTGACTATAAGCCTTCTCTTACTATTGCCGTTCGGATTCGGCGTTAAACTGTAGGTCTCTTTCTCTTGTGCGAAAAATTATAAGCACACACGCCAAGAGATTGAGAGAAGCTTGGCCCTGGCCCTCCTGGAGGTGCTGTTTGAGCCAAGTTTACTTTACTATAGCAATGCTGGCATGAGGTAGCTTCTGCTAACCCGCTGAAGACAGGCAATGACTGCTGATGATTGAATCGTGGTGACTCATGAAATAGCTATATGGTCAACCAGCCTCCTTTGTGGTGTGTGTGTGTGTGACTTGTTTTAGAAAAGCTATGAACAAAAGCATAACTTATTGACCTGGAGCCTGCTAAAAAGTCACTGATTCATATTCAAAGAGGTCACTAAAACAGTCACATTGTATTATAGAATTAAAATCTTCAAATAATTTTTTAGACTTTCCGGTTTTTCCTTTCTCAAGACTTTGAATATGATAAAATTGTCAAAGAACAAGTTGAATTAAAGATTTTATACTTGATTAATGTTGAAATTCTAAAACATTTCACTCTTAATTCTTACTTAATGCTAAATAAAGTTTAAATATCTTTTGAAAAACTTACCTAATTGGCGTTTGTATAATGCTGAATATTAATGTAATCAATAATACTTTGGTAAAGTGCACAAAATAACAGTTCTTCATTGTGAACATAATAATCTTAATTTAACTTTAGGAACTGAAATTGTTTTCTCACTTGCACTGGCAACTTTTCTTTTCGGATGTCAATTGAAAAGTGTTTTCTTGTCTAATTAAGCGATCATGTTTTCGCTTCACTTTATCCTCGCACCTTTCACTTTACATATATGCAATCGAATTGTTTTTAATTAATTCAAATTCAATTTTATTAATTCTAGAAAACTACATAGAAGCCAGTCGTCGATTGTTGACCGTTGATTGTCTGAGGTGTTTTGAACTCGAGTTGCGTTTGCGCCCGACAGAAATACCTGCGAGAGGCCGAAGCTGCGCGCTGCCGACAACGCTGACACCCCAAAAAGCACTGAGGCTGGGTAAATTTTTCGCGAATATTTTGTTTTTTTGTTTTTTGATAACTTTTGCTGATAAGCCAGGTTAATAGATGGTACCGCCCACAACAACAACAACAACAGAAACAACAACCACAGTAACCGTACAAGCAAGTGCAGCTATCGTTAGTGTTAGTTGTCGAGCAGCTCAAAGGCAATAGCGGCAGGGTCGCTGGAGAATGCTTTACTTATAAATAAAAATTATAAAAAAAATACTTCTATCGGGAAGCAGTGAGTGCAATGAGTAAACCGGTATCGAAGTCGTCTTGGAATTGCACAAATACGAAATGGCATTAATAAATAGAAACATTGTGGAACTATTAGCATACATATATATACAATATACAATATACTATATAAATAGGGGAGCGTAAATACAGATGTCGCTGTCCACGCTTCTAATTAAGCATCCAACTGCGTTGAAGTGTTTACCAGGCCTTGTTTAAACAAATGCACATCATAACAATTATATAAGTTCAACAAACTATTCACCCACCCATATCATTGGTGTGGTTGAATAAACCGACTGAATCTTGATTCGAAGGGATTATGCTTAAAGGTCGCTTTGTATTCGGGCATAAAGCCGCGACGTGACATAGAAAAACAAAAAGTGTGACAATAATTGAATAGAGACTGATGAATTGCCAATAACCAAATGAGTTAATAATTATAATTTGTCAAATTCAATTAGTGTCCAATGGGATGAGAAGGTAGTAGCTGAAAATCTAACAAAACGTGTTTTTTGTTGCCGTTTTCATCGATCTAATTGATTTATAGGTTTAGCTTAGACATTGAAATAGTGCAACTCAAAGGGAATTTTCAAGTAGGTGGGGTTAATTATTAAAAGTGTAGTTTATCAGACCATTAAGTCAGTTGGAATCCATTAATAATTAGGAATTACTTTCAAACTTATCCATCAAATACCACTCATACTCAGCTCCTAAACCTTTAACCTTATAAAACTCCAAGCTTAGCAGATGTTTGTCGATTACAAAACCGCTTATATGCATCTTAATAAGGTATAAATTCTTTAAGCTGCCTTTACACTTGTCATATATCTCTAAATAGTCGGTTGTCAAACTACTCTAAAGGAAATTTCTTATCCAAAATTAGCTAGGCTAAATTTTATAAAAATTTCGAAATATGTATGTAGGTCCCTTTTGAGATATATGACAAGTGTAAAGGCAAATTTAGCAAAAGGCAAGAAGTATAAGAAAACAAAATTAGACTTTTTCCAGTATATTAAAGGGTCGGTGGTGATTCTAGATGATTTTCGTGTGCCGAACACGAAAGGGTCCATCACGTCGAGGTTTTTAGTAGTTTGAGCTTAAAGATACAAAAAATGTCTTATTTGTGGATAACCTATACTTCTGTTTTGACTTTCTTTGATATTATCGTAAAGAACTACTCCTTAACTTTGAAATAAACTATCCTAAACAATTCTACGATTTTTTCCAATGAAGATATACCATTTTCAGTAATTGTATACGAGTTCACAAACATCCAATATATTAATGCTGCCCCAATGTAAGCAATGGGTTTTGTTGAAAATTTTCATTGAAATTCTATACAAATTACTAGACGGTTGTACTGTTTCTGCAAAGCATACTTTTGTGCAGTAGACAGTTTTGGTTTTTTATTATTATCGAAACTATGTTTTCAAAATGGTATATCTTCGCTTAAAAAAATCCTAAAATTCTTTGGGATAGTTTATTTTAAAGTTCAGAAATAGTAATTTACGATAATATCAAAAAAAGTCAAAACAAAAGTATAGGTTCCCCACAAAACGTGTCTGAAAAGGGTCAAAATTACTAAAAATCTCGACTTGATTAAAACAGAAACAGATTCGTGTTCAGCACACGAAAATCATCTAGAATCACAAAAAGCCCTTCAATATACTGGACTTTGTTGCCTAGTGTTATTTATTGAGAACGGTCAAATGAACTATAACCATCAACTGGAATGCGTAAGCTGAGAACATCATCAACTAATGCCGCCCCTTAGAGATCTACTCTTGCGGACATATTACCAAGCACGAATAGTCAAAGAAGACTACGTCCCTATGTCATCTTTTTTCCACCAGTTGACAAGCGGCTAGCCAAGTAAGCTTACTCAGATTTAGGCAACCTTTTTTTAATTTCAATTTATTGCATCGGTTTGTAATGATAAGTGTATGCTTCAAATATATATAACATATTTCTTAAGAGTTCAAGTCTATGGACAAATTCTACTTTGTTATGAATATGGACTGTATTATTGTTTTAAATTTCATTTATTTATATTATATTGTAGGGAAAAATTTAAAAAAAAAACTATGAGACAAAAACTTAATACTACTTAGAACTATCTATACTTACATAATTATTTTGTTTATGTGGTTATAGGTTGAATCAGTCGGCTTAGTCTGTCTGCTATCATTTCTACATTGGCTTTATGGTGCAAATCGGAGGTAGGTTGATGCTATGGGAGCTTAAAAATCATTTTTAATAGCTTGTTTTGAGCAGTTTGTAATCTCTTAATATGACATTTGCCAACATCAGACCAAACTGCGGCTCCATAGAAAATTGCTGCCTGAAATATCGATCTGAACAAGTATAATTTATTTTCAATGGATAAATTTGAGTTTCTATTGATGAAGGGATATAGAGTTCTTGTAAGAGAGTTGATTTTATCAATGGTGTAACCTACATGGTCCTTGAAGCTTACGTTTGGGTCTAAGATAACGCCTAGGTAGCGAACCTTTTTGTCCCAGGGAATATCAGTACCATCCATGTGGCCATTTGGTAGATATCTGGGCAATCTTTTTCTGGAGAAGTATATGGCTTGGGTTTTATCTGTGTTAACCAGAATTTTCCGTCTTGTGAAAAAAGATTGGAGGGAGTCGAAAGCTTTTTGTAGGTCGAGTGTGATATCTTCTGGTAATAGCTCTGAGGTAATTATTGCTGTGTCGTCAGCAAATATTGAGGCAGTACAGCCGTTTAGATTCGGAAAGTCAGAGGTATAAATGTTATACAGAAGGGGAGAAAGGCAGGACCCTTGGGGGCATCCAGCAGGGATATCTATCGCGGTAGAATGAGCCCGTTCAATGTAAACCGAAAACGAACGCTTGCTGAGAAAACTTTGTAATATTTTAATAAGTTCGGTCGGGAAGTTCTGCAAACGTTCCAACGTGCGAAAGTTAGGAACCAACCCTTTTTACCCTAAAAGAAAAACCAAGCCGATCGTGCTTGATATCAAACAGTTTTGATGTCAAAAGTACGGTAAGACAGAATATTCTTGGATCCAAGCCGTAAATACTGAAATCAAGCATGAATTTTGGAGATTGAAATTCTGGGTTTAAAATTGAGGCGGCTTCAGATTTCAAGCATTTAAGTAGAATATCCTGATATGGGAGGGGTGGAAGGGGGAGGACACACGACAGACCCACACATTCTTGTAAGCTGTGATTGATTTTGAGATACCATTAAACAAATTCTTTTTTATACCCTTGCAAAGGGTATTATAATTTTGCCCAGAAGTTTGCAACGCATAGAAATATTCATTTCCGACCCCATAAACTATATATATTCTTGATCAGGGCAACGAACTGAGTCGATTGAGCTTTGTCCGTCCGTCTGTCTGTCTGTCCGTCCGTCTGTCTGTCTGTCCGTCTGTTTCTACGCAAACTAGTCTCTCAGTTTTAAAGCAATCGAGCTGAAATTTTGCACAGAGTCTTCTTTTTATTGCACGCTGCTAATATGTCGGAACCGACAGGATCGGATGACTATATCTTATAGCTGCCATAGGAACCATCGGTCAAAAAATGGGTCTCAGTGAGAAAAACTTTTTTGTTCTTAATGTTAGCGTTCCCAAACACGGTCATTATTAATATTATATGCTTTCAAACAGATTTGCAAACTTTGGTCAAAATCGGATGACTATATCTTATATCTTGCCATAGGACCGATCGGTCGGAAAATTGGTCTTAGTGAAAAAAAAATTTTTTTTTCAAGTAAATCGTTCTTAAGGTCGGTGATTATTAATATTTAACGCTTTCAAACTAATTTGAAAAATTTGGTCGAAATCAGATGACTATATCTTCAGGCTTATATAGGACCGATCGGTCGGAAAATGAGTCTTAGTGAGAAAAACTTTTTTGTTTTCAATTTTATCGTTCTTAAACATGGCGATTGTTAATTTGATATGTTTTCAAAAAGATTCGCGAAATTAGGTCGAAATCAGATGTTCATCTGACGGAAAATGGATTTTAGTTACAAAAGTTTTTGATTTTTATCTAAGCGTTCTTAAACTCTGTTATTTCAATAACAGATTTTGCAAGGGTATAAAAACTTCGACACAGACGAAGTTAGCTTGGCCTTTAGCTCACTCGACTATCAGGCGTAAATAATAACTGGCGTCAAAATCATACTTAATAATGAACGCCAAAAGCCTTGGTCGAGTGGACAAGACATTCGCTTAGAAAACGTCGAGGTGGTGAGTCCCCGTAGCTTTTTGCAATGGGTGCCATGTTCTCAATTTCACTTCCGCAAAAGTTTTGTGATTTAGAGTCGAAATCTAGTACTAAATCCGGTTTTAAATCACAAAATTTTTGTAGAAGTGGAATTGAGAACATGGCACTCGTTGTAAAAAGCTATCTACGTCACTATACTATGACTATATCTTATAGCTGCCATTGAAAACATCGGACGAAAAATGGGTCTTAGTGAGAAAAACTTTTTTCTTTTCAATGTTAGCGTCCTTAAACTCGGCCATTCTTAATATTATATGCTTTCAAACAGATTTGCAAATTTTGGTCAAGAACGGAAGACTATATCTTATAGGTGTCAGGAACCATCGGTCGGAAAATGGGTCTTAGTGAGAAAAACTTTTTTGTTTACAATGTTAGCGTCCTCAAGCTCGGCCATTATTAATATAATATACCTTCAAACAGATTTGCAAATTTTGGTGAAGATCGGATGACTCTATCTTATAGCTGCCATAGGACCGATCGGTCGGAAAATATGTTTTAGTGAAAAAAACTTTTTTGTTTTCAAGTAAATCGTTCTTACGTCGGTGATTCCTAACATTAAATGCTTTCAAACTAATTTGAAAAAGTTGATAGACATCAGGTGACTATATCTTATCGACCGATCGGTCGAAAATGGGTCTTAGCAAGAAATTTTTGTTTGTTTGTAATGTTAGCGTTCTTAAACTCGCTGATTACTAATTTTAAATGCTTTTAGAAGATTCGCAAAATTTTGTTCGAAATCGGAGGACTATATCTTAAGACTATCAGGCATGTTCCGGTTTTCACTTTCGACAAAAATTGTCGAATTCGAATTGGTCAAATGTGCTGTTGTATCAAATTGATTGAGTTAATCAGATGAAAAAGTTATAGTTTGAATGCGTAGAAACTATAGGTTTGATACTGATTTTCTTGATTGTTTAACAGAAAAGAGAACATGTAAAAAATTCGAATTCACTTTAGTGAAAGCCTGAACATGGCAGTATATCTATCCGATCGTTCGGAAAATCAGTCTTAGTGAGAAAAACTTTTTGTGTTCAATTTTATCGTTCGTAAATTCGGCGATTGTTAATTTAATATGTTTTCAAAAAGATTGGCGAAATTTGGTCGAAATCAGATGTTTATCTGTCGGAAAATGTTTGACTTTTTTGTAAGCGTTCTTAAACTCTGACAATTCATAACCAGCATTTGGTCTTCTCGTTTTCATATCCTTTGGACAATTTTCAGATACATTGGATAAAAATCTAAGATCAATCTCAATCGATAAATGAATATTATTAACGAACGAATCGAAAACCGCCACAGAAAACGATTCAATTGGGTACATTTCAAAGGCAAGTGTAAGGAAAAAAGCTTTTTAATGTTCTCTGGTATCAATGATAACATGTCGATGATATTTGTACATCTTTCGTGCCTCAATCATTGTCCAGAACGTGGTCTTAATTGCTTCTACTGTTTTTCCTTGAGAGAAACGTCCTCATCAACAGCTGCAGATTAACGCATGAATCGCCATCGATTCTCCATTCCTTGAATAAGGCAATGTTTCTTCTGGATACCGGGAACGTCTTTAACTCTGCTATGACACCCGTGTGCTTTTTATACTCTGTACCTGGGGTAAAGAGAGTATATTAAGTTTGTGCATAAGTATGTAACAGGGAGAAGGATTCATTGCTGACCCTGAAAAGTATATATAATATATTCTTGATCAGCATCAACAGGCGAGTCGATATAGCCATGTCCGTCTGTCTGTCTGTCCGGGTGTATGAACGCACAGAAATCAAAGATAGAATGAGATAGAGGTTTGACATATATGGGACATATGCTTCTTATACTTGCAGGCAGATCAAGTTTATTTTCAATTTTTGCCACGCCCCCTGTCAAACCCGCAATTCGGAAAAAAACGTCATGTCTTCCACAGTTTCGTAGATAGATGCTTCTTACCTTCTAGAGATATTTAGTAATCAATATTATTTATCGATTTGCTGAAGGAATGATAAAGATCCTATGAACGATACTCAAGTTATGAACAAAAGAAGGCCAGTTAACAGACAGTTAAGACAATCTTAGGGAGAGAGAGAGATAAACTAAGAGACGAGTGTATAACAAATATATTGCACGTTACACGCGGTTAACGTGCAATATTTTTGTTATCCTTGGATAAGAATTTTTTTGTGGGTAATATCAGGTTTCGTAATATGCTCAAAACATATTTCTCTGCCTTGATAATAGATATTAATGATAAAAATGTTTGTTTTCACGCGTGTTACTAACAATTTTTTGGTCTGTACTTCCGCTCTGCAGCTACGTTCCGCAAAAAGGCCGAAAAGGGCCATCCAAATTTGCCTCTCTTGGTGTCTTCTGAATACCGATTTCATGTATTATAATCAGGAGCAAATGCGAGCGATGGCCTGCACTGGTACATAGGTTATTATAGTCGGGCTTGACCGACTTTCTCACTTGTATTTTTTTTCTAAGGAAATATATACATATATTTTTCAATTCTTTGAAATGATAAAATGATTGAAATTTATTATACAAGAATATTTAACTTTTTCTTCTTCTGCTTCTTTTGTTTGTTTTTAATCCCATTACTTGTAGAATAAAATGTGGATACTAAAGTCGTGGAAATGTATTTAACAGACAGAAGGAAGCGTCTCCGATATCATGCAGTATATATATTCCTGATCAGCATAAACAGCCGAGTCGATAAAGCCATGTACGTCTGTCCGTCTGTCTGCATGAACACGTAGATCCAAGGAAGTAGCCAGCTTTCTAAAAAGGTATTGTCAGCATTGTCTGAACGTTTCATAAATATTTTTATACCCGTTACTCGTAGAGTAAAAGGGTATACTAAAGTCGTGCAAATGTATGTAACAGGCAGAAGGAATCATTTCCGACCATATAAAGTATATATATTCTTGATCAGTATCAACAGCCGAGTCGATATAGCCATGTCCGTCTGTCCGTCTGTCCGTCTGTCCGTCCGTCCGTCCGTCCGTCTGTCTGTATGAACACCTAGATCTCAGAGACTAGAAGAGCTAGAGCAACCAAATTTGAAATGTAGACTCCTTTTGTCTGCACGCAGATCAAGTTTATTTTCAATTTTTGCCACGCCCCCTCACGCCCCCGCAATTTGGAAAAAACGTCATATCTCCTACAGTTTTGTACTTTCTAGAGATATCTAGTACTCAAAATTATTTATCGATTTGCTAAAGGAATGATAAAGATCTGATGAACGATACTCAAGTTATGAGCAAAAAACGGTCAGTTAACACCCACCACCCACCCCACCCATAACCTAAGCATTGCGTTCAGCAGCAATCTTAGTGAGAGAGAGAAAGAGAGAGAGAGACTTAGAGAGCGCACTGCGTTGTGCGTTGTGTGTTAACTGGCCGCCTGACTCGTGACCAAATTCGAGCTGCGACATTAAGGGTGCAGAGTATGTAATAGTCGGGCTTGACCGACTGTCTTATTAGGAAAGGTGATACGTTTTCAAAAGTTTTGTTGTCTGATCTGTTTATCGTGATGAATTTGGAGTCATTTATGTTGGATTTAGTAATTGCCAAATGTCTATTAATATCTGGCGGATAATAAATAGCCGAGTTAAAAAATGTTGCATACTTTTCGGCTGACCCACCTCAGGTGGACAGGACCCCAGAAAGGCTATTAAAAATTTGTTTCCATGAGTAACGGGTATATCGAAGTCGGTTAGAGCCGACTTTAACTTACGCTCTCGTTTTAATTATATTTTTTGTGGATATAATTTTAATGCTGAACAATCTTCAAAATAATGGCGGAAAAGTGAAGTTATTAATGAAAACGTGAATTTTTGGAAGCAAAATCTATGATTTGTCTAGATCTTAGAGACTAGAGCAACTAAAGCCACCAGTTTTGAAATGTAGACTCCTATTTTCTGCATGCAGATCAAGTATATTTGTTAAATAAGTCCCTCACTTTTAAGATAAAGGTCTCAAATTTTAAACTTACATTTATATTCGCAATTTCTATAATCTCTGAAATTTGTATTAAGATCGGATAATAAATAGCGGAGTTATAAAAAACGTTGCACACTTTCAGGCTTTTCTTTAAGGAACACCACATTTGTATGCTAACATAATGTTAATATGTTAACATTAATGTAAATGCTCTATTAATTAAAATAAGGAAAGTCTATTAAACATTTCTTGCCAACTTTATTTTAAGCTCTCGTTATTCTTTGGTCTGAATTTGTATTATTGAACTATTTTAGGGTTTTTTCTTCTATATCAATTTCTACATTTATATCTTCATCTTCAAAATAATGAACATTGATTGTTTTTTGGGGAAAAAAACTGAATATGGCTGAGTTGATATGGAAAATCCTTTATATGAAAAGAATTGCATCGTTCTAGCGTGTTAGAGTCTTTCTAGCTACTTTTTAAAGAACAGTTGTCGTCTCTTTTCTAATTATTCATGCATGCTTTAATTGGAAGTTGCTGATTGAATTTTCTGAATTCTGATCAATCTTCAGTTTGTAGTGATTCTCCCTTTTAAAAAAGCTTAAGCAAGGTATATATTTTCAATACATTACTAAGCGTTTGTTAAGATATGTATATGGGGTTTAGTGACCTGTTTTTGATTTTAGTCAATATTACAACTGGCTAGCTCAAGGTCTTTGGTTGATTATAAATCTCTAAAGCCAACACAAATCAACAGATATTAATTACAACATTTTGGAATAGCAATTGGGTATGTCCATACAACGATCGCTGTTTCGAGAATAACCAAATTTTCTCATCAACGGACTTGTTTTGCTGTTCACACTTCAAACAAACATCCAGTTAGTATTTAAACTCTGCAAGCGGCAAATAAAGACATAAGAATTACACTATTGCAAATTCGCAGCCCGAATTTTGGCTATGGTTTTTTGTTTGAACGTTTTTGTTTACCAATTTGTTAAGATATTTAGAAATGTTTTGTCTAGAATTATATACCTTTAAATGATCACAGGCTTTTATTCTAAATATTTCATCCCTTAAATCTCAGCTTAGCTAACGTTGTGTTGTAATTCGTAGCGTGTATATAAATTATATGCATTGGTCTAATTGGAGGGGTACATTCAACGCAATTCAAATGTTTCTCAACGAATGGGCCTTTTCACGTGGAGTGTCAGGTGCATCCTGATCCTTGTCAGCAACCCTAATTATTATATTTAATGTTATTACAATAAGAGACATGTTTATGGGTTGGGTTGTGTCTTATGAATATGATATATGACGAAACCGCCGCACCGGTGTTTAAGACCTTAATGAACCACCTACTCGAACCAGTTCCAATTCCATTTCTACCAAATTCCTTTGATCGTTTTTGGATCGAAAACGATTTCTAAAGTATATGGGTAAATCCCAATATTCCTTTGAGAACGTTGATGTGACTGTGCCTTAGAATCGGATGATCTAGTTGTATTGTGGGGTAACAGGCCACTAGCTATCGAACGTTACTTTGAAACTTCGATTGATATTCGTCACGAAGCGGAACGCAGATTGAAGTCGGCTATTTCGAGCACCCTCTTTAGTAGAAGATCGAACCATGTAATTCCTACATTTGTTTTGCTTCTTTGCCGAACTGCGTCAGTTCAAATATAGACAGTTTTCATATTAAATGAATGTTTCGCTCTGTTATCGCAGTTATTTTAGGAACTTTAATTAAATGAATACCTGGACAAACATGCAATTGCACACATTTGCACATATTTAATAAGAAGAAAGCATTTTGTTTTTTTAATTATTGCCTTCCCCATTGTCAAATAAACAAATTTCTATTCTTTGCCGTCAGAGAGAAGTTTGCTTATCTTAAGTACGAGTATGTTGTGTGTGTGTGTGTGTGTGTGTGTGGGGAAGAGGTCTCCTTGGTAGGTGTTGCTTGTTGTGTCTACCCAGGCGTATGCGCAATTTAAAGGTTAAACATTTATTTACTTGCATTTTTATGGGTCGCTGAAAATGTGATTTCATATTTGCACACAAATATTGAGACTCTACATTTTGAACAATTAATGTTAATGAGATTTTGGCTTGTTTAATTCCTGGTTAGCACGTGATATAATTCGATCTTTTTGAAATTATACCGCATTATCTCTTGGCGTACTATGAGTCATCAGCTCTGGGGCTGTGTTATCAGCCAAATGGAAGACAGCAAGACAGCATCTGTGCCTAGACAGGGTGCGACAGTTACTTGTGTTTGGTTCGCCTACGCTGAGGCAATAAATAAACAAAACACAAAAAAAGTTTAATTAATTAAAAATGGTGTCTTAATATAACAAGCAAAGTCTATAAATACCACTTACCTATTCCTGGCCAAATAATCAGATGCAGGCCGTCTCAAGTGGATGGGTAAAGCCTAATATTAAACGATGACAGACAGCAGCTACATATGTAGAGGAGCTGGCTAATCTCTGGGTACTTTTTTTTTGCTACTCTAATTAGTCCTCCTCACCATCAAAATGCTTATCAGCTTATGGCACACGTTTGTCTTCTTTGTCCCCCTTTCGTGTGACGTCTTACTATATTTTATAACATTTTTTGTTAGCTTTGTTTTATTTGCTAAGAGCAGCATGTTGAATATTTGATTTTGCCACTGTGGCGTATGCGTAATGTGTTTTCAGGTAAACCCAATTAATATGGCAGGAAGTCTAACTTTTGCTGTAAAATGTCAACTGACTCATTCGGTTAGTTTTTTATCTGTCATTTAATTGACAATTTCTTCTTATCGTTCCCACTTCGATTGACATCTTTCTTAAGTTTGTCTTCACGTGCCCATCATCTTTTTCTTGTTAGTGTGTGTTTTTTTTTTGTACCCTGTCATCATCATCAGACAACACTTTGTATTAGCTACCCAAATACAAGAATTAAGTTGACAAAAATTCACAGTGCTGGCAATCATAAATCAGCGGCTGTGACTTGTTTTTGGCCTATTTGATGAAGGGCTGTCGCACGTAAAAAAAAATCCCGAAAAAAATTTATAAATCTAAATAAATAGCATAGCAAATATGAAGATATCATGTGAAATTTTCAGGGACTGATGAAAAAAAAACTGATCAAATAAATTCCCCTATAAAATTTTGGATTTTGAAAGGCGAGTCCAATAAAAGGATACATTTTTATTCGGCATTTTTACAACAAAAAATTATTTATTAATTTTGTTTTTATACCATTGTAGAGGGTATATTAAAATTGTCCAGATGTTTGTAACGCATAGAAGGAAGCATCTCTGAACACATAAAGTATATATATTCTTGATCAGCATGACGAGCTGAGTTCATGTCCGTCTGCCCGTCCGTCTGTTTCTATGCTATCTCCTCCGTCAGTTTAAAAGCTATCTTAACAAAACTTTGCACGAAGCCTTTTGGTACAAATACGCTGCACATTTGTCGGAATCGGCCGGATCGGATGACTATATCATATAGCTGCCATAGGAACGATCGGTCAAAAAACTTGTTTTAGTGAGAAAAACTTTTTTGTTTTCAATTTTTTCAATTTTCTATGATTTTACATAATTCCACCAAGTTTGATGATAATCGGACAACTATATAGTATAGCTGCCATACAAAAGTTAGTTCAGAGAAGAAGTCTTAGTAGGAAAAACTTTTTTGTTTTCAATGCTATCACTCTCAAACTTGTTACTCATCAATACAATATGCTACCACACAATTTAGCCAAGTTTGATCCAAATCGGATGACTATAGCATATAGCTGCCACCAGTGGCGTATGCAGGATTTTTCCAGGGGGGGGGGTTTAAGCGTAGGATCTACAGCAGGAAAAATTTTTTTTTATTTATTTCATTTGCTTAAACGTGCTATTAGGGTCTTAAAAACATTCCGTACAACTTTCAAGCAGATCTGACAATATGTTCTACAAACCTAATTTTTTTTTCTGACCCTCGTATATGAATCAAATGTTCATCGACACTCGTATTTTTAAAAATTCCATGTTTTATTATCAAAAAACTTCAAAAAAAATCATAAAACGATTGTAACTTTCCAAAAAGTTGATTATTAAAATACAATTTACTTGGAAATTTTAGGTGATTTTTTTTTATTATGTCTTGACGCACCTTAACCCAAATTTCTCGGGAACCAATCAACCGATTTGGATGAATTTTTTTCCTGTCATAACTAAAACACAAATGCAAAAATTGGGCGATTTGCGAAATTTTGACTCAGCAACCCTACAGCTCCGATGTTTTTGAACCTATCCCAAATTGATAACCACATCAATTCTGAGCACATTTTTCTTATTTTATACATTTCTGATAAGCTGTTCCCGAGAAAAATCCAGATATCATATCATATCATTTATTGTTTGTGTGTAATTCAATTTTTAGCGACACATTACAAAAATGGGCTCCCTGCTCTTAACAAATTTTTTTAATCAATTCTTTCTTAGTAGAGTATTTAAAATATGTATTTGACGGCTTCTTATTAAATTTTTGATTAAAGTTATATATACTTATTTAATTGCAATCTCCAATCTCCGTTGCTCCATACCGAGGATGTTCAGTATGTCATCAGCGCTGACCTTAATGTCACGATGAATATATAAAAGGGCCAGTCCATTTAAGCGGGCTTCTCCCATCGAGTTCCGAAAATATGTTTTTAAAATCTTCAAAGAAGAAAAAGATCTTTCGGCAGCCGATGTTGTAATTGGCAATGCCATGAATATTTGCAGCAGAATATAAACATTTGGGAACACTACCGCGTCAGTTTTCTGCATTGCTTCTTTCAGGGTTTTTGGATGCAAAGCGTTGGCCATGTGTCATCTCCAAAGCTTTATTTCGGGAATTCCCTCAGCAGTTGAGCAGGTAACAAATGTAGAGTAGCGTTCCAAAAATGTTTTTGCATTGCTGTCATCCTCCGAGCTCCAATTTTGACTATATTTTTGAATGCAGCTAAAGCCAAGGAACACTGATTTATGGTTAGATAGCCTGTGTTTAATCTGTGACAATGCAGAATCCAAAAATGGCAGAAATATTGCAACCCTAAAATGCATCTCTGCTGATGCATTGGACTTTGACTGGTCGGAGCTACCTTTCAGTCCTGATAAGCGTCTAGGAATCACAATAGAAATGCAATTTTCCTTGCAGAACGCTGAAACCTCAGAAAATATGTTTTCAAACACAGTTTCAGCATTTTTTCGCATATCTTCCAGTTCGGCTGTAACGGTCTTTGCATATTTCATCGCTGTTTCCAGGTCTGCTGATTCAGTTTGAAGAAGTCGGCTAAGTGGCAATGTGACTGCGAATATGGCTGCTATGCTTCTAATTGCACACTGAAACTCTGGGGTTTTAATTAATGTACCCAATTGATGTGCCAACGATGCACTCGTGTTGTCATCCCACTCTGCAATTTCGTTTAGAGAAACAATAACTGCTGTCTGAAGTTCCAGAAACACCAGTACAGACTCGTGACGCTGAACCCACCGGGTTGGACACAGCTTCTTCAATTTTGTCGCTGAAGAAGTCGTTTCCAAAAGATCAATGTAACCCCCAAATATTTTAACACATAGATTAGCACTCTTTTTCATTAGTTTTCCCTATTTTTTAATTTTAAGTGCCTCAAGACTTTTCTTGGTAGAGACCAAGGATCACGAAGTCGCGCACACTTGTGGTAGTATATCATATGACTTTGAAAGCTGTGAGGTGATTTAAAAATTGTTTGAACTTTAATTTGATAAACTATAATTTGACAAATTAGTATGACTCCACCGTTTGACTGCCGTTTTTGGTATTTTTTAGGGTTTCTTAAGACTTTGTGGTCCCACTATAGCTTACAATCCACTTAACCCTCTAGTGCCCAAATTTTCTTTTCCAAGAAAATAAGTATTTTTGGATTCAGTATGTATCAAAAGTGAATGTTTGTTTTAGAAACACTTTTACTTTTGCACGGACCGCCTAGAGGCGGCTTTGGGAAGGTAGGCCAACAAAAAATTAGGTAATCAATTCTTTTGTTTACACGTTTTATTATAAATGATATAAAGAAAGGCTCCAAAAACAAATAAAATAACAATTAAAACTAAAGTTACTTAAATTCACAAAGCTTCAAATATTTGTGTACAAAAAGTTTGATTACTTATTTGTGATGAAAATCATAGAAACAGTCTTTTTTCTGGGAAAAGCACAGGTTTATATTACATTTACGGCAGACAATTTGAGTTTCGGAAGTACAACCAGGAAGCTTACAGGTTTTTTTGTCAGCGCGTGATAAAAACATTGGAAAATGCTCGACGGTATCATAACGTACATAATTAATCGAAAGGAAAGTTTTCTTCCCTGTGCATTTATTTTCCTTTCCATCAACTTGTCGCGGGCGCCCGGGTCCTTTTGGCATGCAAAGCACATATGCGACCTCTGATCGGAAGTTTGGCAATTGGTATTTTGTGTTATTAGCGTCGGGCTGGTTTATTCGGTGGAACAAAATGTAAGCGTTTACCATGGCTAAATCAAGCATATGTGTAAATAGTCGATTTGTATACTTGTTGCTCTTTACGGGAATTTTATATCGATCAATAAGTCCGTCCATTAAGTCAACACCACCCATATGGCTGTTGTATTCGTGGATAACATTTGGGCAATTTATGTCAACGTACTTTTTTTCGGAACGAACAAAACGTGAAACCTGACCTTTTGAATTCGTTTCATTCAGGAAAGGCTTTGTGACCGCGTAAGTCGAAGCAAGTCGTACAGCCTACTGACAGTTCGACTCCTGATACAGATCCACAAAATTCTGTAGAATATCCACGCACTTGTTTCTTGAGGTCGCTGTCAGATGGCAGCTTACAATTTGGAGTGCCCCAAAGAAAATATTCCCGGAGACTTGAGATATACAAGAAGCGGCAAGGAAGTATAATAATTGTCAAAGTAGATAATCTGATTTTTGAAATCCGGAACATTGCGTGACAATCGAACAACTACATTTGCTGCCGCACCAAGATCTGGTGAGCCAGTTTGAACAACGTTGTCACCTGCTCCACAATATATCTCGAAATTATAGCAAAAGCCAGAAGATTCACACAAATTGTATTCAATCACTCCCCATTTGTTTGGTTTGTCTGCTAAATATTGTCTTAGAAAGGTCTTCATCTTCGTTGCACACATTTGTTCATCCACAGATAAGCATTGGCGCATCGAAACTGACTGAAACTTCTCATTGATGTGATTCACGAGCGGCCGTATTTTGTATAAAGGATCGTGGTCGGCAGAATCCTTGGAGGGCATCATTAAAATGCAAATTACCTCGTATTTTTTCAAAGCGATTTCTTGACATTGTGTTCTGAATTGTTCCAAATGCGTACTCCCCCCCAATATGAACGAACATTTGGGTAGCGAAAAAATGACATCAAAAATAAAAGCCCAATAAATTGTCGAATTTCTAAATTGGTTGTAGAAAACGAAGTATTGACATCCTTTTGGGCAGCATACAAATTTGTTTGCTGGGTGATATGCTCAATGATAGTATCATTCAAAAAGAATTGAAAACACTTGAATGGCGTATCCAGACTTTTAAGTACTCCGAGGTCAAGCAGATTTATCCATGACTAGGTTCGTTTGGCGCCACAACATCTTTTTGAAAAGCGGTGATTTTGGGTCGATAGCCCAAACAGATCCTACACATTCAGCTATTTTGCTTTCTTTAACATGAGCAATATTATGCTTAGCAGGCGCTTTGCGTTTGCGTTTCTGTGCTTGAGGTGAATTGGATGCAATCGAACTTGAGGGTGACAACAATTTTGCAAAAGGAGTAGGACTTCCGCTTGAAGTTACACAAATCTCTCTAGCCAACATAGAATCCGACATATGTAGCACTTTTTCAATCGCTTCTTTATCTTCCTCATTGACAGAAAGGAAAAATATTTATATAAGGTTGTCAAAAAAGTCTTGCGGTATTTTTTATTGAATTTTCAATTGTTCATAAAATTGGTTATAATAATGCGATTTAAGTCAAATATGCGCCGTTTTGTTCGATGACGAGTTCCCAACGAGATGCCAACTTCATAATGCCCCTCTTATAGAAGCTCGCTTCCCTATTGGCAAAAAACTCGGAGAGCCAATTTTCACAGGACTCTCTTGTGGCCAACTTCCGACTACCAAGCTCGTTCGCCATGGACAGAAATAGGTGGTAATCACTTGGTGCGAGATCCGGACTATACGGTGGATGCAAAAGAACCTCCCATCCGAGCTCCCGGAGCTTCTGGCGCGTCACCAAAGATGTGTGTGGCCTGGCGTTGTCCTGATGGAAGACAATTCGGCCTCTGTTGATCAAAGATGGCCTCTTCTGCATGAGTGCTGCATTCAAGCGGTCCAATTGTTGGCAGTACAGGTCCGAATTGAGCGTTTGGCCATAGGGGAGCAGCTCATAGTGGATGATTCCCTGCCAATCCCACCAAACACACAGAAGAACCTTCCTGGCCGTCAATCCAGGCTTGGCCATCGTCTGGGCAGCTTCACCGCTTTTCGACCACGACCGTTTGCGCTTCACGTTGTCGTAAGTGACCCACTTTTCATCGCCAGTCACCATCCGCTTCAAAAATGGGTCGATTTTGTTGCGATTCAGAAGCGATTCGCATGCATCCATACGGGCAAAAATGTTTTTTTGCGTCAAGTCGTGTGGCACCCATATATCGAGCTTCTTTTTGAATCCAAGCTTCTTCAAATGGTTTATAACGGTTTGATGACTCATGGCCAGCTCTTGGCCGATGCTACGGCTGCTACTTTGCCGGTCTCTTTCGATCAATTCAGCGATTTTATCGCAATTTTCGACGACAGGCCTTCCGGACCGTGGCGCATCTTCGATCACCTCTGCACCAGAACGAAAACGTTGAAACCATCGTTGTGCGGTGGAAATGGAAACTGTATCGGGTCCATAAACTGCACAAATTTTATTGGCAGCATGAGATGCATTTTTGCCTTTATCGTAGTAGTACTGTAAAATATGCCGTATTTTCTCTTTATTTTGCTCCATGTTTGCGACGCTATAACTCACGAACGACTAAAAACAAACAACAATAAATCAAACATGTGTTAGCGCGTGAAAAGAGCTTTCCAAAAAGCTCTAGCGTGAACCGATGCGACGAATACAACTAGAACTACGCGCTTGCAAAGACAAGCTTGCGGAAATACCGCAGGACTTTTTTGACAACCTTATATCAGCACATAGATTAGCACTCTTTTTCATTAGTTTTCCATATTTTTTAATTTTAAGTGCCTCAAGACTTTCTCTACCAAGGATCACGAAGTCGCGCACACTTGTGGTAGTATATCATATGACTTTGAAAGCTGTGAGGTGATTTAAAAATTGTTTGAACTTTAATTTGAGAAACTATAATTTGACAAATTAGTATGACTCCACCGTTTGACTGCCGTTTTTGGTATTTTTTAGGGTTTTTTAAGACTTTGTGGTCCCACTATAGCTTACAATCCACATAACCCTCTAGTGCCCAAATTTTCTTTTCCAAGAAAAAAAGTATTTTTGGATTCAGTATGTATCAAAAGTGAATGTTTGTTTTAGAAACACTTTTACTTTTGCACGGACCGCCTAGAGCCGGCTTTGGGAAGGTAGGCCAACAAAAAATTAGGTAATCAATTCTTTTGTTTACACGTTTTATTATAAATGATATAAAGAAAGGCTCCAAAAACAAATAAAATAACAATTAAAACTAAAGTTACTTAAATTCACAAAGCTTCAAATATTTGTGTACAAAAAGTTTGATTACTTATTTGTGATGAAAATCATAGAAACAGTCTTTTTTCTGGGAAAAGTACAGGTTTATATTACATTTACGGCAGACAATTTGAGTTTCGGAAGTACAACCAGGAAGCTTACAGGTTTTTTTTGTCAGCGCGTGATAAAAACATTGGAAAATGCTCGACGGTATCATAACGTACATAATTAATCGAAAGGAAAGTTTTCTTCCCTGTGCATTTATTTTCCTTTCCATCAACTTGTCGCGGGCGCCCGGGTCCTTTTGGCATGCAAAGCACATATGCGACCTCTGATCGGAAGTTTGGCAATTGGTATTTTGTGTTATTAGCGTCGGGCTGGTTTATTCGGTGGAACAAAATGTAAGCGTTTACCATGGCTAAATCAAGCATATGTGTAAATAGTCGATTTGTATACTTGTTGCTCTTTACGGGAATTTTATATCGATCAATAAGTCCGTCCATTAAGTCGACACCACCCATATGGCTGTTGTATTCGTGGATAACATTTGGGCAATTTATGTCAACGTACTTTTTTTCGGAACGAACAAAACGTGAAACCTGACCTTTTGAATTCGTTTCATTCAGGAAAGGCTTTGTGCTCGCGTAAGTCGAAGCAAGTCGTACTGCCTACTGACAGTTCGACTCCTGATACAGATCCACAAAATTCTGTAGAATATCCACGCACTTGTTTCTTGAGGTCGCTGTCAGATTGGCAGCTTACAATTTGGAGTGCCCCAAAGAAAATATTCCCCGGGACTTGAGATATACAAGAAGCGGCAAGGAAGTATAATAATTGTCAAAGTAGATAATCTGATTTTTGAAATCCGGAACATTGCGTGACAATCGAACAACTACATTTGCTGCCGCACCAAGATCTGGTGAGCCAGTTTGAACAACGTTGTCACCTGCTCCACAATATATCTCGAAATTATAGCAAAAGCCAGAAGATTCACACAAATTGTCTTCAATCACTCCCCATTTGTGTGGTTTGTTCGGTAAATATTGTCTAAGAAAGGTCTTCATCTTCGTTGCACACATTTGTTCATCCACAGATAAGCATTGGCGCATCGGAACTGACTGAAACTTCTCATTGATGTGATTCACGAGCGGCCGTATTTTGTATAAAGGATCGTGGTCGGCAGAATCCTTGGAGGGCAACTTACTATTATCATTAAAATGCAAATTACCTCGTATTTTTTCAAAGCGATTTCTCGACATTGTGTTCTGAATTGTTCCAAATGCGTACTCCCCCCCAATATGTACGAACATTTGGGTAGCAAAAAACTGACATCAAAAATAAAATGCCAATAAATTGTCGAATTTCTAAATTGGTTGTAGAAAACGAAGTATTGACATCCTTTTGGGCAGCATACAAATTTGTTTGCTGGGTGATATGCTCAATGATAGTATCATTCAAAAAGAATTGAAAACACTTGAATGGCGTATCCAGACTTTTAAGTACTCCGAGGTCAAGCAGATTTATCCATGACTAGGTTCGTTTGGCGCCACAACATCTTTTTGAAAAGCGGTGATTTTGGGTCGATAACCCAAACAGATCCTACACATTCAGCTATTTTGCTTTCTTTAACATGGGCAATATTATGCTTAGCAGGCGCTTTGCGTTTGCGTTTCTGTGCTTGAGGTGAATTGGATGCAATCGAACTTGAGGGTGACAACAATTTTGCAAAAGGAGTAGGACTTCCGCTTGAAGTTACACAAATCTCTCTAGCCAACATAGAATCCGACATATGTAGCACTTTTTCAATCGCTTCTTTATCTTCCTCATTGACAGAAAGGAAAAATATTTATATTATAAAATCCGACATATGTAGCACTTTTTCAATCGCTTCTTCATCTTCCTCATTGACAGGAAGGAAAAATATTTATATTTTGCACTTTTTACAAAATAATTATTTCGTCCGAGTTGCACAAATTTTCTGCTTCAAATGACTACAGCAGCTTGCGCAAGCTCTAGTATGTATTCCAAACGCAACGAACTTAATTTTGGACTTCCCCGAGTCAAAAGGAATGAAAAGAATAAAATAACAGTGTTTTTAACCTTACCCGTCTAGAGGCGGTCTTGGGCACTAGAGGGTTAACATAAATAACTTGCAATTTCGTAACATACATGTTTTATTTTTTCTGGAAATAGGCCTTTAAAGGCTGGATTCCAGATGACATCAAAATTTATTTCGGCACTATATTTCATATGAAGAGGACTGCCGTTCAAAAGCAATTTCTATTAATGGCGTGCTAGCCCCGATCGTAATCGAATAAACACGTTTGATCTTGATCGACCCAGATGCAATATCTTGTAAATCTGCATAGTTGTTCAGGTTTATTAGCGCAGTCATCTCTACTTTCACCGTATCCAAGCAATAGAAATAGCAAAGTGAGTGTCAATATTAACCGAGTCCAGGCCACCATGATGTAGTACAGCTTGTTGTTTCTTAGTGTTTAAAATTCAATCATTTATCAGCTTATTTATATCTTAAAGGAAACTCTGGCATGACAAATTAATTTCGGTTGGATATAATTTCAAACTTATATAATTAATGGCAAATCGATTAAATGGTAGTAAACATAGCTTGAAATTGAAATAAACATAACCAATTTCATTGCAATTTTATGGATAATTTAAAATGTAATTTTAACTTCAAATGTCAATCAATATTGTCGCATTCTTCTTTGACCCGATATATAAATATATCAGATTTCGGATTTATCACAAGGCTTCTTGGTGAATTCAACCAAATTTTTAGCTCTGGAGAAGTTCCAAAAAGCTTTACAAAAAATATTATCTATTCTATATGGATAAATGGCTCACCATCTGATGTCGAAAGCTACAGGTGCATTTCATTCCTGAATTCAATCGGCAAGACTAACTGCATTTGCCGAGACCAAACCACTGATCAGCGAGAATCAATCAGTCTTTCGCAAAGGATATTCTACATTTGACTTCAGTTGCAAACTCGTTCCTGGAAGAAAAGAAAAAATTGTATCTAATTTTTATAGATTTCAAAGCTGCGTTTGACACAGACAAATTAAATAACATGGGGTGTTTCAACTAGGTAGGTAGTTCCAGCTGGCCCTTTGTAGGGGCCACACATAGATCTTAGTACCATTAGAAATCCATCTTTGACGTTTTGGCAAATGCCATTAGTTATTTGGAAGACTTCCTGGCCGCCTCTTCAAAAGAGGTGTGACTTGGGGAGTGTAGATTGTCTTAATCTTGTCTTAGCGGTGAGGTGTTCCAGAGTTTCTACGACACCAGGTGTTCGCTGTCGTGATGCCTAGCTTTTTCTGGTAAGACGCAAAGGACCAGCAAGATTTATTTGGCTTAACAGAGCGCAAGGGTCAGTATCACTTGATAAGAGTTTGTGAATGAAAAGCATATAATGGCACGTCCGACGGTTCTTAAGAGATGAAAGATCGATTAAGAGTAGTCGATGCATGTTAGATGGAAAATGGATCGTGGGATCCCAGTTGAGGCAAGTTGGTCCTAATATTTATACCCGTTACTCGTAGAGTAAAAGGGTATACTAAAGTCGTGCAAATGTTTGTAACAGCCAGAAGGAATCATTTCCGACCATATAAAGTATATATATTCTTGATCAGCATCAACAGCCGATTCGATATAGCCATGTCCGTCTGTCCGTCTGTCTGTATGAACACCTAGATCTCAGAGACTAGAAGAGCTAGAGCAACCAAATTTGAAATGTAGACTCCTATTGTCTGCACGCAGATCAAGTTTATTTTCAATTTTTGCCTCACGCCCCCGCAATTTGGAAAAAACGTCATATCTCCTACAGTTTTGATGATAGATGGTTCGTACCTTCTAAAGATATCTAGTACTCAAAATTATTTATCGATTTGCTGAAGGAATGATAAAGATCGGATGAACGATACTCAAGTTATGAGCAAAAAACGGTCAGTTAACACGACCCACCCACCCCACCCATAACCTAAGCATTGCGTTCAGCAGCAATCTTAGTGAGAGAGAGAGAGAGAGAGAGAGAGAGACTTAGAGAGCGCACTGCGTTGTGCGTTGTGTGTTAACTGGCCGTTTGACTCGTGACCAAATTCGAGCTGCGACATTAAGGGTGCAGAGTATGTAATAGTCGGGCTTGACCGACGTTTTCAAAAGTTTTGTTGTCTGATCTGTTTATCGTGATGAATTTGGAGTCATTTATGTTGGATTTAGTAATTGACAAATGTCTATTAATATCTGGCGGATAATAAATAGCCGAGTTAAAAAATGTTGCATACTTTTCGGCTGACCCATCTCAGGCATACAGGAAGGCTAATAAACATTTATTTCCATGAGTAACGGGTATATCGAAGTCGGTTAGAGCCGACTTTAACTTACGCTCTCGTTTTGGTAATGCGGTGACCAAACACACGACCCATATTCAAGTATTGGTCGAACTAGTGAGACATTTAAATGTTTAGTGAGATACGGATCGCTAAATTCCTTGAACCATCTTTTGATAAACCCAAGAACACTCGTAGCTTTATTAGAGATGACAGAAATATGACTTGGGCATCAACCTCGTAAATGCGTTCAAGAGGATTGTCATCAATCGAATAGTCGTATAAATACGGCTGTGTTCGATGAAATGTCATATATTTACACTTTTCAGCGTTTAATGGGAGGGAATTAACCGAACACCTTGTATGCAGAGAGAGGTCGGGCGTGGCGTACCAGTCGTATGTGTGGCTGCTGGTGCGGGATGTTGTGGGTTCCATCTAATAGAAAAAGTTTTTTCTTTCTTTAGAAAAAAGCTTTTACACATCACCTTCACCAGCTACTGGCGCCAGCTGTGAAGTAAACTAGCCATGAAAAAGCAAAAATTCTCTAACTATTGCCGTTCGGATTCGGCGTTAAACTGTAGGTCCCCCTTTCTCTTGTGCGAAAAATTATAAGCACACACGCCAAGAGATTGAGAGAAGCTTGGCCCTGGCCCTCCTGGAGGTGCTGTTTGAGCCAATTTTACTTTTAATATATTCCTGAGCTGTGTATCAGCTGTTCTTTCAGTACACACACTGACAAATCAGTATGACTCCACCGTTTGACTGCCGTTTTTTGTGTTTTTTTAAGACTTTGTGGTCCCACTATAGCTTACAATCCACTTAACATAAATAACTGGCAATTTCGTAACATACATTTTTATTTTTTCTGGAAATAGGCCTTTAAAGGCTGGATTCCAGATGACATAAAAATGTATTTCGGCACTATATTTCATTTAAACAGGACTGCCGTTCAAAAGCAATCAGATTGCAAACTGTTTAAAATTGTTTCTATTAATGGTGTACTAGCCCCGATCGTAATCGAAGTAACACGTTTGATCGTCCTCGACCCAGATGCAAATTCTTGTATGGCATGTTTGTTTAGTCATATTAGCGCAGTAATCTCTACTTTCACCGTATCCAAGCAATAGAAATAGCAAAGTGAATGTCAATATTAAGCGAGTCCAGGCCACCATGATGTAGTACAACTTGTTGTTTCTTAGTGTTTAAAATTCAAACATTTACCAGCTTATTTATATCTTAAGGGAAACTCTGGCATGACAAATTAATTTCGGTTTGATATAATTTCAAACTTATATAATTAATGGCAAATCGATTAAATTGTAGAAAACATAGCTTGAAATTGAAATAAACATTACCAAATTTCATTGCAATTTTATGGATAATTTAAAATGTAATTTTAACTTCAAATGTCAAGGCGTCAAATGTCATTTGTCAAATGTCATTTAAAATTATTGTCGCATTCTTCTTTGACACGATATATATATATGTATATATATCAGATTTGGGAATTATCAGATTTTATCACAAGGCTTCTTGGTGAACTCAAGCAAATATTTAAATCTGGAGAAGTTCGAAACAGCTTTACAAAAAATATCCATCCTATATGGAAAAGCCGAATTGGCCTTAGTGCGTCTTCCGTAAGTAGGCTGAGAAATCGCTGATGCTTGATTAGTATAGGGCCTGGACTCTAAGATGGCACCCCCATCACCAGGAGCGAACCAACTCTCTGAGCAAACCCTAGCTACGGACACAAAAAAAGCCGAGCTACTCAGACGAGGGAATATGGAGAGTATCGAAACAATAATACGCAGAATGAAATGGAGCTGAATAGAAAAATAATAACAACATCGCAAGGAAGGCAATGGAGTGGAACCCGTTGGACGGAGTCAGGCGGACTATAGGTAATTTTGGAATAGCGGAAAGCTTGGCTATATCTCTATAATTGGATATATCAGATTTTCCTCCCTTTTTGTGAAGAGGAATGATATAAGATTCTTTCCAAAGATTCGGAAACACAGTAGATTCTAGAGATAGATTAAAAAGCTTAAGCAAAGGATTGCATAAGGAAAAAGCACACTCTTTAAGCACGCAACTAGGAATGTTATCAGGCCCAGGGGAGTATGAGGACTTAAGTGATTTCAAATATGAAAGCAAGGAGCTTTCAGAAATTGAGGGAGCACATATCGAGTTGGAAGAAGGAATGTTATAAGGATAAGAAGTATTGGTAAAACGGGCAGAGGAATAAGTTGATTGGAAGAAGTCCGCGAATAGGTCAACGGCAGTGGAGTCATCGTTAGCCTTTTGGTCGCCAAGAAAAAAAGAAGAAGGTAAAGAAGAGGATCTACGTTTAGAGTTGACAAAGCTATAGAATTGTTTTGGGTCCTCTGCAAATTGAATTTTGCATCGGGCTAGATATTTCTTATAGCACTCAGAATTAAAAAGTGTAAAGTTCGATTTTGCTATTGAGTATTGAGAAAAGTCAACAACAGAACCAGTACGTTTATACTTTTTGAAGCATCTAGACTTAATATTTTTTAAATTAGAAAGCCTAGGACATTACCAAGGAGGATTAATGGACGCTGGAGAGGGAGCGCTATGAGGAATACAAATATCTAAGAGAGAATTAATGGAATCATAGAAAAAGGTAAAAGCAAAGTTTAAATCAACCGCATTGTACAAAGGAGTCCAGTCTGTTGCGCAAATAAGTTGATTTAATAAAGTAAAGTTTCCTTTACGAAAGCAACGACGAGGTTTGTTTGAAGCTATAGATGTTGAAGAGGTAGGTCCAATAACTGAAAGGGAGATTTCAATTGTAGGATAGTAAGAATCTTCAGGAAGTGATTGGGGGGCAGACCTAGAGACTACGGCATTAGCACTGTCAGCGACAAAGACAAGATCCAGCAATTTATTTAAATCGTTTGGAATTGTATTAATTTGAAACAAGGACATATCAAACAGATGATCTAAGAAGTGATGCTGTGTTGAAGGTACAAGATAAGTTGACCCATTAAGAAATGACCAGGCGATGTTTGGCAAGTTGAAATCGCCTACAACAACCATTGAGCACAAACATCTTTTATACAATCTATATGATGCATATAAACTTGAATATCGGAAGAAGGAGGGATATAAGAACAAGTGATATATAAAGAAGAGGAAGGAAAAATACCTTTACGGCAACAAATTCAACACCATCAGGCAGATTTAATGGAATTAATTCCGAACGGTGGTTAGTTTTGACTGCGATCAGTACACCTCCACCTCTGCGAGTAGGTCGATCATGTCGATAAATAAAAAAGTCATTTGATAAAATTTCACAATCAGAGATTGATGGGTTCAACCAAGTCTCTGAGAATGCAATAATGTCAAACTCAAATGAAGCACTATTCAAGAACAAGGTAGAAAGTTTGGATAACAGACCCCTAACATTCTGATAGGCTATATGCGGACTGAGGGACAGAACTAGTTTTTTGAACTAGACCCTACATTTGAGGATATACTAAAAGAGGGCAAGCTGACGGGCGTTGGCCTTACTCGATTTTTTTGCCTAAACTCATGGACAATCATATCTGGCAGCCAAAATTCTGGGTTGCATATGATGGTAAATGCTTCAGCTGGAACACTTATGTTGAAGGAAGCTACATCACGAGGTTGGGCAAAATTAAACTTTTTAATCGAAACACTTGCTGAGGATTTGCTTGCAATATACGCGGCAATTTTCTCGCAAGTAGTTTCAGGGGACAACCTGGACACAAAAACTTGCTTGCGTGGTGCAATCACAGTTAGAAGTGGAGGCTGAGAAGGAATCGAAACACTGGCAACAGGTTCAGGCGGTGCAATTGGGTTGCCACAGCTAACAACAGAGTTCGCTGATGCCCTATGTCCCACTCAGGATTGGAACTAGAAGAAGAAGAAGATTGAAAAAGGGCTCATCAACTGATGTCTGAATGACTGAATTCAATCGATCATACCAAGCAAGACTTAATACTTTTGCTGAGACCAAACAACTGCTCGCTGTTCAGTTATCAATTAGGCTTTCGCAAAGTATATTCCACCGTTGACAGCATTTTTGTGCAAACTCGTTCCTGGAAGAAGAGAAAAAATTTTATATAATTTTTCCACCGAAGAAGCCTGCTAGACAAATTATACAAAATGGGTGTGTTTAACTATGTAGATAGTTCCTGCTGCACACATAGACCTTACGCTCCTTTTCTGTGTACCATTAGAAATCCAAGAGGATCTTTGACGTTTTGGCAAATGCCAATAATTGTTTGGGAGACTTCCTTGCCGCCTGTTCAAGAGAGTTGAGATTTGGGGACTGCAGATGTCTTAATCTTGTCTTAGCGATCACTCCAGGTTCCTTACATTTCCAGCTGATGTCGGCTGTCGTGATGCCTAACTTTTTTTACAGTCTCTTGTTTGTAGGTCATGAGGCGGCTCAGTGACTACTGTACAGCCTAGAACTGACCCGGCCAGCCATAGCTACCACGAGCCGAAGTCAGTCGTGTTTTTACGCAAACGCGGGCCGAATTCATGATTGTGTGAATCGGTGAACATTCAATTGCAAGTAAAACGGCCGTAGTCTGGAGAGAGCTCTCTTGTTTAATGTCACAATTTTCAATTTCAGTTTAATAAGTAATCCAAGTCTTATTATGCCGTTGGGAACGCTTGCAGTAAAATCAACCATTCCGTGTATACTGATGCCTTTATTAACAGGTAAAGTTGATGATTTATACTATAAGTTATGGATGCGAAGGTGACTCATTAGATTACAATTTTGTTGAAAGGTTTTTGGAGCACAGGGGACACTGAAAGGGCCGTTCCCCAGTGTGAATGCGCATGTGGTCCGTGAAATGATTTAAGAGTCTAAAGTCCTTTGAGCACTCTGAACACTTGAAGGGTCGATCCACGAGATGAGTGCGAAGGTGTTTTGTTAAAGTGTCTTTTTGGCGAAATGACTTTGGGCACTGGGAGCATTCAAAGGGTCGTTCGCCAGAATGAATGCGTAGGTGATGCAGTAGATTAATCTTTTGTATAAAGGTTTTCGAACAGTGAGCACATTCGAATGGTAGAGCGATTTTCTGTTTAAATAACTTCGGGCACTCGGAGCACTTGAAGGGTCGTTCTACTGTATGCGTGCGAATGTGATGCTCCAGGGTGACTTTTTGACTAAATTTCTTGAGGCAGTAGCTACATTCGAAAGGACGTTCACCAGTGTGCGTGCGAAAGTGTTTCGTTAGATCGCATTTTTTGAATGAAGGACTTTGAGCATAGAGAACACTTGAACGGTCGTTCCCCCGTATCAGTGCGAATATGTTCGAAGGGTCGTTCGCCAGTGTGGGTGCGAATGTGAGTCTTTAGATTACAAGTTTGGCTAAAGATTTTCGAGCAGTAGGGGCATTCATCAGTGATTGGTCTATACTTTGTCTATACTTTGTCTATGCTTTCGAACTCACAGCTCTCCTCTGGCGTATCACATTTTAACTCTAGCTTCACTCTCGGCCAATCATCCTCCCGTGCTGGGCTTTCGCCCTGCTGCTTTTGCCCGTTTAAGTACTGCAGACTCCTCTCGAATCGTCGCTTGTAAGACAATGAAATTTTGGCCACTGCCAAGCAGGAGCGACATATCCTATGAGACATTCCTTCATCAGCCTTGACCACACGGCCAGTTACCTCCTCTATAAGAATTTTCAAGTTTTGCCCCTTGTCAGAGTCGGTGAATATATTCAGAGAGTTGGTGTTGGTACCAGCTCCCAAACTGGACATGCAAACGCAGCATAGCTCGGCCAGATTTAACCTGTTTGCTCTGTGGGCCATATCACAACGGTTTCCCTGTTTATTATTTTAACTAAAATGCTTACAATAAGTGTAAATATGAACAATTGTCCTCTCTATTTGGCCGGCACTGGCCTAGAAAGTGCGCATCAAGTAGAGCGCATGTTACTTCCCTGCTGCTCTCCGTCCAGTGACCATCTTTCGTTTTCAGCTGACTCTGCATGGGTGGCTGCTTTGACAGCAATTTCCTCAGTCTAGCTGTTTCAGAGACCTTCTCTATGCTGGAGCAGAAGGTTCTCCATGAGTTTTGCTTTGCCTTTCGTACTTCTTTTTTGAAGAAGCAAAGTCTTGTCTTGTATTCCTCCCAAATTATCTGCCCATCCGCTTGTTTGGGCGAGCTTAAAGCATTTTTGCACGTCCTTCCTCTGCTCTTTCAGCGCTGCACAGTGGTCGGAATCTCCATTTTTTTGCCAAAAAGTCCAAAAATTAAGCTACGACATTGCAATTTGGCACATACTTTTGAGTGGACAAATGTTAATTTCGAATAAAATGTCTCGATTGGACCAGAGGTTCACCTACCTGCCATACAAATCCGCCAACCTCCAAAGAGTATTAATTTTTTAAATAATAGGAAATAGCAATCAAAATAATGTGGAAATGATGGAAGACTTTTGCGTCAAACTGCAATATTGAACTAAACAAATTAACATTAGAAAACAGTCTCCTTGCGGTATTTCCATCATTTGAGTTACCACAACCATTTTGTTTGGGCTTGTCTATATGTACGCCAAACTCTTCCCACAATTTGGCTTGAATGTCCCTCTTGCACCTCAACAATTCGACTTTAACCGGCCTGCAAAACCTCACTGACTGTGGACTCCGATTCTTCCAAATGATCCTTCCATAATTGTCTGTCAACAGTAGTGGTATAAGGGTAGTGACAAATAGCGATTGGTCTTGGTTTTCAGGCTCATTTTCATTGTATTGCTGCTTGTAAAGGCTTTGACCCGTCGAACCATCAAATCCATAGCTCGCAGAAAGTTTGACCTGAGAAATATGAGGCAAATTTCTCAAGACAGGTTCTTGTAACATAATGATCCGGGAGGCGGTATGGCTTAACAAATTTTGAAGTGATACCTCAGCTACGGATTCTTTTAACAGAATTTCTTGTGTTCTGCATTGTGATTTGGCGTGTAGAATTTTTTCATAGCTCGGGTATATGTCGCAATTCTTCTGAATGCACATTGCTCGAACGCAGTTATACTGACTTTTGGTAAAAGAATTGTCCAGCAAAAAGGCTAAGGCTTCATCTTCTGTTAAAGGAACCGGTTTTTAGTCCTTTAGCTCAGATTTATCCGGCGTTTTTAATGTTTGCTGCAAAACAAACGACAAGGCCTTATCCTTAGCCTTTTTTGCAGAAACTAATGCTGCGTGTAGAAGAACGTGGGCATCGTTCTCTTTCGATAAATCGGTCACAATTTTTCTCTTAAGGCTCGATTTTCCATCCTCGTATTTTAAACGAGGCCGACCAAGTTTATTTTTACAGTTGGTCTTCTGAGTCTGCACCACATCTTTTTTAATTACAATTGTTAAATCGTTTACAAGATATTGTTCGTGCTTTTTTTCAAATCCACCCATGTGTTTATTGCATTTTGGAAGTCCTTTTTTTACATAATTTTAAGGCATTTACATAATTTTAAAATAAGGCAGACGTCTTTTTCAATGCCCATTGCAACAGCGCACCACTGTTCTGCTTGTTTTTCTTCCAAACGTCAAGCATTTCTCTCCGGCAAAAAACGACTTCGTCTGCAATGATTCAATTTATTTTGAAATGGCGCAAATATGCGCAAAAACTGTTAAAACGACCTCATTGTGCACATGTTGAAGATTAATCTGACATTTACAACTGCAGTTCATTCGACTTTTTTCACTAGTTCTGCTCCACAAAACACAATCACTTTTAGGTTAGGTCGTACTAAGAAGACACCACAACAACAACAATAAAATAAATTACAAAACAAAAGCACACACATCTATCTTTACAAACTTTTTCCAAATACCTTGATCTATGATTTCCATGGTTTACAAAAGTTTTACGTTACGAATTGTTGAAATGCCACTGCCTTAAACACAAACAATTTTTTTTAGCAAACACACCGCGTGATAAGCTTTTATGTAACAGCTGACTTCGCAGTCCTGAAACAGCCGCAGGGATGGTACAACATAAATATTTTAATGTATTTTAATACTGGCTAAGGTATTTAGAATTCAAAAATACTAGAGACGATATAAGAAAAAATATTTTTTTTTTTTTACTTTTTGGCAAAAAATGGGCTTTTCCGACCAATGTGCGCTGGAATCCACCAGGGGGGTCTGGTTCTTCTTTTGTTGCTTCGGTTTTGTATGCTTCGGTTAGGTTGGACGTGAGCGTCTTCACGGACATTTCAATGTCGCCTACCGAGCAGATGTTAGCTGGCTTAGGTAGTTTTGATTCTACCTAATACAAAAAGTTAGACAGAAACATCTTAAACCTGCAAGACGCAGATTTGATGCCCCGACTACTCCCTGGTTCTACGTTGCACATCCAGTCTCCGCAGCTTAGCCATAATGGTAGCTGCGAACTCGCACGTTGCCTCCCAGTTTTCCTTCGACATCAACATGTATGGGACTAAATTATCTTCGAAAATATCACCGCCCATCGCCCTGGATAGTTCCGCCCCAAGGCATACTTAACTAGGTAGCCGAACTCGCTCTCTCGCTCTCTTTGCTTACTTCTTAGATGTCAGTCTGTGAACAACAGTTGCGAGCGACACATCTCCGCGGACGAATTTTTTGTGTTCTGCTTCTTAGTTCGCTCTCTCGCTCTCTTTTGTATTTTGTATGAGTATGTATTAAGTATGCCTTGGTTCCGCCCTAGCCTTAAACCTTTTACACACGAACAAGACGTGCCTGGCGTCCTCGCTATCATCATAGCCGACTCTTTTCAGGTAGCTTTTAAAACAGCCGAGCCCACTAAGAAGCTGAGTGTTTTCTAGACAGCCATGGCTATAACGGGATATTCGGGATTAGGCTATGGGTCCAACGACCCTTAGTGGATAGATCCCAACGGTGCTGCCACTTCTCAATGCTCCGCTGCCTCACTTCCTGCGGATGTATAACCCTGTTAGGTTGAATTGCGCCACTCAACCGTGAAGCCCTATACCTCTCATTTGCTTCTGTGGCCAGCTCGCAAAGTGGAATCATCCCGGCAATGACCAAATCAGCATCTTCTGACACCGTACGGTACAGACGGTACGCCCCACTTACGACCTTTATGTAGCTAGAGAACACCATGGAACGATGCCAGATTGGCGCCGCATATAGAATAGTGGCCTTAGTGACACTCGCCAAAAGTCGTCTCGAGACCCGCCACGCTAAGCCATTGGTGGATACGCTCAATGCCAGCATTGCACGCCTCTTCGGTCCGTCGAAGTACTTTGCCTACAGCACTGTCGCCAACAATCGCTAATATAGTACTAGACAAAATAATGGACGATGCAATAGGGAAATTAAAAACAATTGACATACATATAAAGCACTTGTCAAAATATGTAGACGACATTATATGCATAGTAAGAGCCAAAGATGTTGACATAATTTTAGAAACACTCAACAAGCAACATAGAAGAATCCAATTCACCGTAGAACGAGAAGAACGCAACAAACTAGCATAACTTGACATGGAAATAACAAGGGAAATGGAAACTATGACATTTAACTGGTACACAAAACCCATGGCTTCTGGAAGAATAATAAATTTTAACTCAAATCATCCACCAAACCAGAAAATAAATACGGCAAAAAACATAATAAGAAAAGCATACACCATTTGTGATATAAAACACAGACCGACAAATTATATTAAAATTAAGAAAATTCTTTTTAGCAATTAACTACCCCGAAAAGCTCATAAATAGATTGATCACCGAAGCGACAAACAAATTAAACGACAATAAGCCCAAAGACAAAAACACAGATAAACAGAAATTTCTAAGCATACCCTACATACCTAATGTCACAGACAACAGAACACTAACAAAAATATTCACCAAACAATTGATGGAACAGCTGACCAGTGCATACAAACCGCACAGCAGCAACAGACGCCTCTTCACGAATACAAAAGACAAAATAAGCAAGGAAAACAACACCAATGTAGTCTACGAAATCAAATGCGCGGGAGCAGAGGGAGAGAGCTGCAACGGAACTTACATAGGAACAACAAAACGCTCTCTGAGCACGCGAGTCAGCGAACACAAAAGAGACACTCAAAAAGGGAAAACAACAACAGCTTTAGCACAACACATCAACAAAACAAATCACTCAGCTGACTTCGAAAACGTAAAAGTTGTGGACTTAGAACATAGATGGAAGACGAGGATGACATTGGAGAGCTTGCGAATACAAGAAAAGGGAGAGCATGCACTCAATTTTAGGGAAGACATTGAACAGACAAACTTTATATACGCATCGGCGATCACAAGAGGAACATTTAACCACAACAATTCAAACAAAATCATGACGAATATAACAACTGACATCAACAAACAATTGTTGTATTGCACAACAAAACTATGACGGACACTAAAATAGGTATTTAAGTAATATGTTCAATATGTATGTATGACTAATTTGTGTTCATGTTTATATATAAAAAAAATATACAGACTCCCTGAAGAAGGCAATATATTTGCCGAAACGCGTAGGAGAAAAACTCAGCCAAAAATGTTTTGACTGAAGTGAAGAAAGACGGCCGAAATTAAACCCCAAACAAACAAACAAATACACAACGAAAACGGCCCAACAACACATCAACAAATACATAATAACTTATACTATGTTTCTATACGTTGCTTCTATATTTTAAGCTCAATTAGCTCTAAGGCTTAAGAATCCTTTTTACGCTTTATCCTTAACCGTTCTATTTCTTCCTGGAGCTTCAATTGTGCTCTCACATTTTCCTGTTCATAAATTGAATTTTGAGTTCTCAGTAATAGTATTTTTTCTTCTTGAAGCGTGCGGCTGTAAGCAATTTTTGGATGAGTCCTTTTTTGAATTTTGGAGTTGTGCAGGGGTTCACTTTGAATTAAAGGGTGAACTCTACATCTTTGTGTTGGATATCATTTTGGAGCTCTTTTAAATCAGCCTCCCTTAGCTGACCATCCTCTTCCAAATCAATAGCATCTGTAAAAGATTTGAATATGTATTATATATGACTTGAAGAAAATAGTTCGTTTTATACTTACCATCACTGTCAAAACTGTTCTCGCCTGCAGTGGCAGATTTACCAATCATTTCCATTATTTTTTTCGACATGTCAGAAACTCTCTTTCCCTCTTCCCTTTCGTCGTGCTAGCGTAAGTGGACTCCAGTTTGGCTCATGCTTGCTCCTTTTGTTTTCAAGTGACCGCATCTGACTACTGGCTCTCGATGAATCCTCAACTAGAGCTACTAGTTCCAATTCCTCCTCGTCTGCAAAATTCTTAGCACGTGGCCTTTTTTCCATAATTTCAGACTTTTAACATAGCAAATCAGCTATTTAACAGTGCTGCCAGATTTTGACTGGAAGTGCTACCACTTCATTAGAGAATTTGTCATTCGTATGTAAACGTTTTGGATAAGTTTATACATAGGTGTTGTAATCCAATTTGGTTATGTGGGACTTTAGCTGTTGAATAGCGTTACTTGTCGAATAGCTATTTCTGACTTATTTAGAAGATGAGAAATCGGCCCTTAATGTTGAATTGATCTTAGATATTCATCTAAAGGAGCTGAAAATCGTCAAAAGGATATGAAAAAAGGATGGTAATATCCATTCCAAATAGATGTTGATTTTTTTCTGTGTACTTTCATTAACCTAGGTAGAATTTTGGCTGCGCTAAGGTGATCCGAGCCCTCTTTTCAGGCTTCTAGTTCAGGTATCGGTATTCAGTCAGTCAGAGTATCTGGCCACTTCTACTCCGGCTTAGCTGTGTCTAGGTCTAGGAGTCGATTCAAGTTATGGTTTCAGGTGCAGTCTCTGGGTCTTGAAACATTTTCCAGCTGATTTCCAACGCTTAACACATACATTTATTAATTGCTAATACAATGCGTTTTAAGTATTACCAAAGATAGTTGTTATTTTTTCAGTATCATTTAGCTGGCTCGGGGCAGGGAAAACTACATTTACATATTCAATAGGCTAACTATAAACTAACGTGAAAACAGCCTCCCATTGAAAAGATCAGAACTGTGTATTGTTCTATTGCTGTTTGATGGTATTCGTCGCTGTCTGACTGCTGTTACCCGTTATGGCCGGCGATTTGGCAAAATCATCAAATGTGTCCTTCACCTTCTTTAGACCTCGACCCGCATAGCAGGGCAACATGTGTACGAAACGGAATGAGCCCTTGACGCCCTCATTATAATAGTGTTTGGCCAGGAAGCGCATCTCGCCGGTTCTGGGCAGTTCTGGCACATCGAATGGAAGCTGTTTTTTCGCCTTGTGCACATAGGGAGTCACTTGGGTCTTCACTTCATTGTACAGCTTCTCTGTCTCCTCGGTGCTGCCCCAGATGCCCACCTTGCGTGTGTAGTAAACAGCGCCAGCCAGCAGGCCACCGCGCACTAGGAGTCTAGATCAGGAGAAGATACGCACGTCAGGGTCAGGGTTACGTAATTAAAACATCAAATATGTACTTACCCAACTATCATGTTGAGCTGTTAGAGACGGGAAGAGAGAGATCGTGAATTTGGTATGAACCTGGTCTATTCCAAACTTTTTGCAGTTTGGTCGTTTTCGTTAAAACAAAAGTTAAAGAAATCTCGCCGAGATTTACTAACAACAACAAATATAATACAAATGGAACTTGTGATATGTGTGACCAGACTACCTGGTGGTGGAAAATACCATATTATTATGGTGGTTGAAAAATACTAGATTTAGAATTTGAGTGGTAGGGTGGACCTTGATTAGGGTGTACCATTAATACTGAATAACATTCATTTGGTTAGGCTAGGTTTCCACTCACTACATATAAATAATCGTTTTAAAATTTTCATATGTGGGGTTTATCAAGTCTGTCAACTGTTTCGAAATGTGTTTAGCAACATTAAATCCCTTGAATTTAAAATTTGTGGTGCTGGTGGGTAATATTGGGTCCCGAACCAACTTAAGTCGGTTCAAAAGTGGTTAAATACCTCTGAGCTTTAGAGTTATATCTCTAATAATTTCAGTATAGCATCAAATAATTTATAATCCTCAAAATCGGTACTCGATTTATCGATCACAAGAAATATTGATAAGTCGTGATATTCTAATCATTTTAAAAATATACTGAACATTTCGTATAAGCATCAGCTAGTTAACCTATTGTTACCAGGGATGGAACTTTGATTCAGCTCATGCTGTACACAATTTTAATAAAAAAAAGCAATTCATTAATTTGATAATATTTAGAATGTAATTTTTTTATTGAGTAAAATTTCAATGAAAAATACTACCAATGTGATGTGAAGCTAGTTGCTACCGTGAATCATTAAATAAAGTTTGGAATCGAGAATCTAAAAAACGGAGGCGAGGTTAAAAAAAAGGCTGAAAACCTATAAAACCCGTTGGAAAGTTTTAGGTTCGGTTCTCGGATCGGTTCCTTTACGTATCGAATTTAATGATTTGGTTAGAAGACTGGTTGAGAAATTCTTAGATCGTTGAGACATTTTTTGGTCTGAAATATAAAAGATGGCCACCGAATGAACCTCATTCAATACAGTTAGCCTCACCTTCTTATGTACATTAAACCGGACTATTCTCCACACGATGTTCAACATGTGAAGTTTTTTGCGCAACATGGTTTAAAAAATTCAGTATATTTTATAGAGAATTTATCAAAAATCCATAATCAGATATAATATCTTAAGGTTTGATAGTATCGTTACGGCTTTAAAAGATCCAATTTCCCCTTAATTTATCTTTGAAGTGTCAACGTAGCAGACATTTTACGAAAGTGTCGAACAAATAAATTAGAGTTTTCATGGTAAAATAAATGTTTTATTGTGTAATGGTTAGCATTCTGGACTTTGAATCCGGCGACCCGAGTTCAAATCTCGGTAGAACCTTAACATTTCTTTTTTATTTAAAATTTTTAATATTCAATGCCTCTGAATGCGGTAGAACCATAAACATTTTTTTTTTAAGTAACACTTGGCAACAAGGTCCAGTATATTGAAGGGTTGGTTGTTAATCTAAATGATTTTCGCATGGTGAACGCGAATCTGTTTTCAGAAATGGTCCATTACGTCGAGATTTTTAATTATTTGAGCTAAAAGTTGCAAAAAGAACCTGTATTGACTCTTTTCAGACGCGTTTTGTGGGCATATATTAAAATTGTCCAGATGTTTGTAACGCATAGAAGGAAGCATCTCCGACCACACAAAGTATATATATTCTTGATCAGCATGACGAGCTGAGTTGATATAGCCATGTCCGTCCGTCTGTCCCTCTGTCCGTCTGTTTCTATGCTATCTCCTCCGTCAGTTTTAAAGCTATCTTAAACAAACTTTGCACGAAGTCTTTTGGTACAAATACGCTGCACATTTGTCGAAACCGGCCAGATCGAATGACTATAGCATATAGCTGCGTACTTCCAATATGGAAGATATGAAATTTTAT
>JBAMBO010001043.1:0-320945 GCA_037044535.1 Lordiphosa magnipectinata
GTTTAGGCTGATAAAATGTATCAACGCCAGATAGCTTGTGTATAAAATGAATACTATAATAATATAATAATAATAATAATAAATTTATTTAAAACCAATTATACACATGCTTTAAACAAAAAAATTTCAAAAGAAAATATAACTTATCTAATTGCTAGAGGTTTTAAATAGTACTCGACTATGACTATATGTCGTCAGTCGGAGAATTCGCCTCTATTACTTTGTTGAGTTTTGTTTTATTTTATTTGAGGGTTCCCTAGATACCATACAAAAAGTCTTACTACATCCTGCTTCCCCGCTCGTCGCGAGATACAGGATCGTTGGGACCTAGTGTCGGGTTTAGGGGCCCACCAAATTTCTTTAGTTTATATTATTTGTGTTGTTGTGTTTTAAAAATATTCCGCCAAAATCCGTTTCCTATACTGGGTGGCCTGTTGCAGAAACTCTACTAAGCCCTTCCAATTAGTGTCGCTCGCATCATTTAAAATGTCTCTAATCTGAGTTGGGCTTAAGACAGGTTGACTAAAACATAAAATTCTGTGCTCTCGTAGTATTGGACATCTACCCAGAAAATGATTTATGTCCTCTACCTCATTTGTGTTGCACAATTCGCATTTATTAGTTGGTCCTGTAATGAATCTGTTTCCATTTAAGCGTATCATGTCACTTCTTGCCTTAATAATCCATGACACTGCACGGGTATCTACTTGTGCATATTTTTTGCCGACGGTATGGTCAAGTTCTCGGTAAATTCTCCATTCGCTTCTTAATTTTTGCTGCACGAGTTCTGTAAGTCTGTGTCTCTTAAGCTCCGCTAATAGTGCAATGCGATTGACATGCCCCAGTTCCACTCTATGTTATGCAATGAGCTCAGTGTGAATAGCTCTTTTGCCCAGAATACATTTTTATCCAATACCAACTGCGACAGGATTCGTGGCAACCTATGGCTATCATATATAAACAGAGTTTTGTAGATATACCGAAGGTGCTGGTCCAGCATGTAGAATCTGCTACCGTATCTATCCGTATCTAGAGCAAGTGAATAGTGTGTCGTTGTTTGTGGCAGGTTATAGATACGCTTAATGAAAAAGGCTTCCAGCTTATCCACTTCCTCATGTTGGCCATAGCCCCAGACTTGGAGCGCAAGTAAGCTTGTATTGCCCTACACACGGCTTCATAAATTTTCCACTTCATTTCAGCGGAGACATTGTTTTTGGCGAGAAGGCTCTTCGAGGTTATGTTGATGCTTTGCTTTGCAGCCGCAGCTCTAGCTTTAACATGCATCTTGCAATTTAAAGTGGGCGTCAACATAACTCCTAGATATTTGTACTCAGGTACAATCTTTATGGGTTCACCCTGAAATGTCCACTTTTCATTCTTTGCAAGGCGCCCTCCTTTCCTGAATACCATTATTTCCGATTTGGCCATATTCACTTCCATATTCCATCATTTCCTGCAGTACAATGACTTCATCAGCCATTATAACTATGTCATCCGCATATAATAAAAGGCGTATATTTTCACTTTCCACTGTTAGGCCGCCACCTATGCTATCATGGAGATCGTCTAGGAAGAGCGCAAACAAGAGAGGCGACAGTAGACAGCCCTGCCTCACTCCGATATTGGTTTCGAAATAACCAGATAGCTCCGTGCCTGTCCAGACTGCCACATTCGTGTTTGCATAAATATTCTCCAGCACATTTAGGAATTTGGTCGAGACTCCCATCGAATGTAATTTTTACATCAAAAGCTTCCTTGGGATTTTATCAAACGCAGCACGAAAGTCGACAAAGAAGGCGTATACTTTCTTTCTCTCCTCTTGTTTCAGATACACTATGGATATTAAGTTGTATATGTTGTCCACAGTCGAATACCCTTCTCGAAATCCGGCCTGATACTCTTTTAATTTGTCGTGACACTTAATCCAATTTGTTAGTCGATTGTTTAGAATGCCCATAAAAACTTTGGCTATGCAATTTATAAAGGAAATCCCTCGGTAATTTTGTGGCAGGTCTGGGTCACCTTTTTTGAAAATTGGGAATACGACACTCGATGTGCAAGTTTCTTCAATTCTTCCTGTGTCCAGCATGTCATTATAGACTACAGCCAGTGAGTCTATGAAGGCCATCGGGGAATTTATATAGAATTCATATGGTATTCTATCTTCTCCTGGTGCTTTGTTTAGATTTACATGATCCAGTATTTTCAATATTTCGGTCTCCAACAAATCATCTGTTGCAAAGGTCCTCACAAAAAAAAAATAAAAATAAAATAAAATTAAAATTTATACTATAAATAAAATACATCTCTGGCTTTGTGCGGATCTTTCTCTTGTGCCAATGAATTCACAACATTTTTATACGAAAATCTGCTTAGAAGGTCTATTCATATTATAATTCACAGAAACTATGAACACTCTTCCCATTCCATTGCCAATGCAATTGTTTTGCTTTCATGTTTTTAAACCCACATTTCACACACTTTTCATTAGCAGCAACAATAAAAAAAAAGTCAATTTTAACACCAAAACTGCCACAATTGTTTCTTATCTTGAACACCCCTCAAAAACCCGGCCCCGTGCTATTAGGAACCGGCCCCTAAGTCTAGGGCAAACACACACGCAGACGCGTGCGCCAATAATATCGAAATCGAATAAGTAAACAAGACCCATAAAAAAATATAAGATACCAACATACAAACATACGTACATACATACCTACATACATCGGTCGTTTGTGTTTTTAAAAACTGCTTGGACCTGATGGCTGGCAGCTGCAGTATGTGAAATCCACACGCGTGTGAAGCGCGTGTGCTCCAAAAATGTCAATAAACGAAATAGCAACGGGCAATATGTTTGATAGTTTACATTTAAGCATAGAACGACGGCTGTAAAATTCCCTTTTCTTGCATTGTTGCACAAAAAGGGTTGGAAAATCTAATGGCACATGCACAAATTTTCCTTCAAAATGTGTAAAATTTTACCCCAAAAGAAACAAAAAAAAAAAAAAAAGGGGTCAGTAAATTACTTTGGAAAGTGAAAGGGGTGGCTGTTGGCCAACAACCCTTTCGCAATTGTAAAATTGCAATTTTCTATGGATAATGCGAAATTTTCCAAAAAATTTTCTTGACATTTTGCGCACAAATCTCGAAAAAAAAATAAAATGAAATTATTGGGTCGAGGGTTAGACAAAAGGGAAAGGGTCACCCAAATGCTGCCGCGCATTGTGTAAATAAAGGATCAGCGAATGCAACCAACTGTCACACGTCCATGCGAAATTAATAAATTACTGTTGTGTTTTTTTTTTTTTCATAAAAATTTTGCCAACTTTTGAGGAAAAAATTAAAAAAAGAAAAACCCGTGCAGTCGATGAAGGGGTTGTGACACACTAACTGAACCCATTAATAAGCGTTGCCAACCCCGGAAGCGACCTTTTGAGCGCATCGCCTGACACGTGGGTCAATGTCACACTAATGTTGGAACCGACACAGGCGACACAAAAAATGGGTGAAAAAATATAAAAATTCTCAGTCGATTGGAAATTGTTACTTTTCAATAAATTGGCACAAGCCTTAGTGGAAATGTTCTCTAGCAGGCAATAATCCTCTTAACTGCAACGACTGTCGCAAAATTATAACAAAAGGCTACTGTCAGAGGGATAGGATAGGGGAGTGGGGACGTCGTGTGTGTGCACCCATGCTGGCTGCTTGTTTCATAAATGAGATTTCATTGAAAATAAAAGCAAACTAAATGGGTAGAAAAGTAGCAGAAAAAAAAAGAGAGAGAGTCGAGACTTGGGCTAAGCCGAATTTAGGAAATGTCGAAATTGAAAATTAATGCCAAAAAAAATTTGAGTGATTAATCACACTTTTGGCCAAATGAATAGAAATGACAAAGTCTTAACTGCACCCAAGAACCCTAAACTGTTAAGGATCGTATGCTCATTTTCTAAATAGCTGCTTAAAATTTACTTCGTTATTTGTTAGTTTATGTGAAGATATGAAATCGGATGTAAGACCAATTGTGTCTAAAGTATAGTATAGAATGATCCGCTTCCCCAAAATCACTTTAAAACAGTGGTGTCCACAATGCCAAAAGCCTATCCCATGGGATAAGAACTCATAATTCTGCCAGAGTTGCAGCCGAAACACGTATAGAGAGAGAGAATATGTGTGTTCTATAAATAGCACGCTCGGCGGCTTGCTCACTTACGATGCGCGTGTTCGGCTTTGTGTCATCTTACGAGGCATATGTTCGTTTGTTTGTTGCTCATGTTGAAATGTCAAACGTTTACTTCGTGTATCGCTGCTACGCACACAAGCGCAATGCTTGATTGTGTGAGTGAGACCACTGCTTTTTTTTTTTTTTTTTGTTAATGTTTGTTTATTTATGCCAATTAAATATAGTTTTTGTACTTCAATAAACCTTAGTCTATATATTTACATTGTTTTACTCTATCAGTCCCTAACGGGCTCTCTAGAATTCAATTAAGTCTAAATAGATCCTTTTCCGATTTATGTACATTTTTACAGCTTAAAGAGATGTGTTAACAAAACATTACTAGAAGTTAATTAAATTAAAGATAAAAGTAAAGCTAAGTAGAAGTAAAATAGAAGAGAGGGGGAAAGGGGGGTGGAACAAAGAATGTTAATATTTAGAATATTTTTTAATTATAATTTTCAGATAGCCACCATAATTTGGAGCGCGTGTTGGCTGATTCTAGATTATCCCTATTCGATATTTTCTGATCGAAAGGCAATTCATTAGCCGTTATGGCATTATTGATCGGTGCTCAATGAATTTTGCTTTTTTATGGTTGCCACAGTTGGCTTTTCTGGTCTGCACTGTTTCGAATTGGTTTTTCATTTCTGAAAAATTATGGAAACAGAATTCAACCATATTGTGCGTAGGATTATTTGGATCATTTTCCTTTGGAGAATAAATAGATTGGAAGTAAGTGCCTATTATATTGAGAATATTCTCTTGGTCTGTAACTATCACGTTGTTTGAAGTATTTTCTTCTTCCACAAGGTCTTCTGGTACATGTGCATCTTCTATAATTTTGTAAATCTACTCTCCTGCTTATTTTTATCAGAGAGTTGACATTGATAGTAATAATTTTGAGTTTTTTAGATATGATTTGATGAGTGTTGATTCTGTTTGAGATCATAATTAATCTAACAGTGTGACAAATTTATCGATTCTGGCAGCTTGTGCATTAAGTTGTTCTTTAAGTGTCTTAACTTCATGGGTTCGGTTTTGAATAATGTTTTGAAGACTTAGAAAGAGTGCTTCAGTTGTATTTGGTAAATTGGATGGACTTGGTTGCGATACTGCCTGATCATAGTTTGAATTTCCTCTAACTACATTTGCAAAAATTATATTATTGTTTACTTGGCTAGGTCTTATCAATATTCGATTTTGGATGTTTGAGCATCTCTTAGCTCTAATCCTCTCTTGTAGTCTTCTGTATTTCTCACATCCTTTATAGGATGCTGGATGTCCTGCCTTGTTGCACAGAACGCAGAAAAGTTTATCCTTATTCTCTTCATTTTCGTCAATTGTCGTGCACTCCTTGGAGGGATGGTTGGATCCGCATTTGACGCATTTTGGGGAAAGGTAGCAGTTTGCAGCGCTATGGAAGAAGGCTTGACAATTTCTGCATTGGGGTATCTCGGGTCGTCGAAGGGCTTCCCATTGAATGCAACGGAAGAGTAGGTTTTTAATTTTTTTTAGGGCGCCAATGTTACTATTTGCAGTCAACTGGGCCAAAAACATTGGAAGGGGCTTTGTTTGTTGCACTGAAGCTTTAGTTGTAAATTGTGCGACTTTAATAAATTGTAGTTCTTCGCCATTGTACTTAGACAGCTCCTCAAGAATAATTTCTGTATTGGTATTGGCGTTGAGGCCTTTTAGTAGATATGATTTGTTTTTTAGGTGTTTTGGAGTATAGGTGTAGAAATTCACTTTAGTTTTTTCAAGAAAAGCTTTTATTTTAATGTAAATGTCATGATCATCTGCAAACAGCGTTTGTTTGCTCTCATTATGTACTTTGATTTTAAATTCGTTTATTTTTAGACCTTTGGTTATAAATTCAATAAGCTCATCCGTACCAATATCAAAAATGATTATAGGCGGAATTTTTTTGTTGTTATTTGGTTTACTTGGTTGCTTAACTTTGTTGTTGTTATTGTTTAGTGAGGCATTGGCTGCTGCACTTGTTGAAGCTTTTTCTTTCTCGGCGAGCGGTTTAATTGCTTTTACACTTTCGCTTATGTTTGTTGTGTTCTTTTTATTATGCACATATTGCTCGAAGCTTTTTAGTATTTCGTTATCACACTCCAGCTCTTTGTCGTCAAGAAGAGCATAATAGTTGTTTCTTAGAGCTTTAGACATTGGAGAGTCTAAGGTACTCATGTTTTTTCGTTTTCTTTTTACTTCACTGTTTGTTTGTTGATTTTTGGAATTGTCAATTGGTTTAACAAATTTGTCTTGAGCATGATGCTCGTTTGTTGGTGGAGGGAAGCCCTCAATGATGATTTATGTTTTGATTTCTTGATTAAGAAAAAGATCGAATGACTTTGTAGGTGAGTTTAGTACACGCACAGGTTATCAAAGCTTCTGCTCTCCGCAACACGTCTTGCTCGCATCACAGTCAAACATCGACTCCCTTGAGACCACTGCTTTAAAATATCATATACTTACTCATACTGGACAGCTCTTGCTCTTTAACTTAGCAAATTACCCGAAGACTTGCAAAGAAAAGCAAACACTGAACTCTAACGTATATCACATCTGACCTAAAAGATCTTTGGCTAAAAGGACCATTTAAGTAGACATTTTCACACTTATTCCGGGAAACGATTCTTTTGAAAGATTTCCTGTTATACAAGGGCATATAATCTGTCTTCGAAATCACAGGCACAGCTGTGGAGATCGAACAGTCAAGCAAATAGCCACCATTAAAAGAATTGTCACATGTTGAAATCGGCAAAAATACGAAAACATTAAGAACAAAACTTCTGAAAGTGTATAAAAACAGGACTGCAAAAAATGTCTTTACTTTTCATATTCACAAATGTTTCTTACAGGGCTGCAGTTTGGAGTCGAACCGCTTCGAAATCAGAGCCTACCGGATTTTTTGCAAGTACAAGCTGAACCTCTACCGGAGCTAACAAAAAAGTGGAAAAGGGTTCGGTTTTCTATAAAAATGTTATATTCAGTTCTTTGCTACTATTCAGTATACCCAAGCATAGAAAGTGCATAGACGTTATCACAATTCTTACATCTGTATTTTTGGATGCAAGAATCTAAACATTTTTAACCTTAAAACAAAATCAGCTTTCAAAGAAATGGAATCTTTAGCTAAGGAGCTAGATATCAATGAAAACTGTCAAATATATAAATGGTGAATGACATTAATGCTCACTTTGAGGGATTTTAAAGATTGCCTCAAAATTCTAATGATTTAATGTAGATGTGCCAAAGCCTATTGCGCTCGCAGCGCATTCGATGTTGTTTTAGCCAAAGGGAGATCAGCGCATATAGGACTCACGCATAGCTTATGGCTAAAAGTAGAGCAACAACAACTTCATATGTGCTCTCTTTACTCTTTCTCTCCAGGTGAAGGTTTTGTTGTTGGCTGCAGCTAGCTAAGCGTTGAGCAACAACAACTTGAAATGTGTTCTCTCTTCTCGTTCTCTTCGAGCGAAGGTTTTGTTGCTGGCAGCGTGTACAGCGAGCACTAGGCATATCATCTTGACTTCCATGTTCCATGGAACGAGTGTTCTCAAAATATTGACGCATATAAACGATGGCATCTGATAGGTTGTTCCTAGTCTTTGTAGTTTTAATCTGCTCCATGAACTGAAACAATGGTTTCAAGGAAGCGGCTTTTGAAAAGGTGTTGGCGGCTCTGTATCATGGATTGACTGTTGAGATGGCTTGTTTTTCAAAAATTTTAAGGCATTCGCGTAATTGCTTGTATATCTAAACCCTTCTCTCTTAAATTTGGGGTCTCAAATTGGAAGAGTTGGAAAGCGCTTCTCATACACCAGAAGTTTTTTTTGATCGCTCCAGTTAGTCATAAGAGCAGCAGTATTAATAACTCTGGTAATGCCGCTGCAATTATTAATGAAATTGTTATTGATGCTGCTAATGAGCACCCCAGTGAATTCTTATCTTCATATTTTGTATAGCATATATTATTTCCTTACCCAACTAATACCAAAGAATGAAAAAACTATCAATAGTGTAACATAACCATCGATAGTGTGACACAAAACCAGTTATTCGATATATCGATAGTACTATCGATGTTTTTGCAGCTCTAGAGAGCACACACACATAAATAAAAATGGGATTTCTCTCTCTATTTCTTGTGGTTGTTGTTGCTTAAGATTTATTTTTTTCATAAGTGTGGGATTTGGGTAATAAGATAACTTAATAAATCCCTGTAGTTAAGTTGTGTGTTCATTTGTAGTTTTAATATAATGGAAAGGTAATTTTAATGAAATGAATGACTCTGATTAATTTAAGCTTTAGTTGTAATAGATTCTCCTTCGTCTTAAGTTTAGTCTTCGTCTTAACTTCACGTCTTTCGTCTTTATGAGCAGCGATAGAACCGTACGTCTTCGATTCTCGGCACAAACTGTTTGTGCTTTGGCGGCAGGTTTGCCGCTTCTTTCCTCTCTCTTACGCTCAGTCAAGCCTTGCCAGATCAGGGATGCCAGACCCATTCCCACATAAGTATTGGTATTCACGCGCGCGTAAGCTGATTTAGTACACCTGTTTTCTATCTATAATTGTAAAAAACTTTAAAATATCGCTGTTCCTGCCTCAAAATTGTTTCATCTAAAGAGCCAGCCTTAGTATGCCTGGCTAGAATACTTTAATTTATTACAAACAATTTTAGTCACAATTGGTTGTCTGGGAAATATCGTTGATGAAAGCCATTCAGGGTATGCTTGAGCTTGCCGATCAATGATTCGGTTGAGGTTTGCTACCCTCGTTTCATTTACAATCATGAAACCATTATATTTTAATATACTTCGACTAGCGTTTACGGTTTTAAACTCTATTCCGATGGGTTGGAAGAACATGGATATTACATAAGTTACAAAAGTGACTAATTCTAAATCAATAAGCGACTTTAACGATATTTTGTATCAGTCTTTAACATGATTTAAATAACTAAACTGAGAAAAAAATCAATCTAACATCTAACATCTATCTATAACATCTAATAAAATACATTGAAATCAGATTAAAAATCTGCAAAACAATATAAATCTTGTTATCATCTATCAATTTATCAACAGCTCTCTGCAATGATTCAACTAAATAATCGTATGCTATGCAGTCTCAGGAAAAACGGAAGAATAAATCGATTGCTTTAACTGACTAGTTTATCCTAAATCTATGGATAATGGAATTTATGATCTATGATGAAATCTATGGTTTGGAAGATTTTGTTAAAATACCAGATATAAAAAAAATTTGTGTTTTCAATGGGATTCGAACTAGCGGCCTCGCCGTTCTAAGGCATAGTCTAATCCAGGGGTGCATTTCGCAAGCCACGCACTCGATGTTGCTTTGCGCAAAGGAATAGCTCGCGCGCATACGTGGCACGCGCACCAAAAGCCTACATAAAGCAGTGCCGGCCAAATGGAGAGGACAAAAAAGTGTGCTTGTGTTGGTGAGCAAGAGAGCTCTCTCCAGACTACAGCCGGTTTACTTGCAATTCCATGTTCACTGATTCACACAATCATGAGTTCGGCAAGCGTTTGCGTAAAAACACGACTTACTTCGGCTCGTGGTAGCTATGGTTGGCCGGGTCTGACATAAAGCAACAAACATATGCGTGCTCTGCTCTCTTTCTTTACGAGCTAAGGTTTTGTTGTTGGCGCATGCAGACCTGCAACAACAACATCATTCGTGACTCTCTTCTCGAACTCTCCTGTGTCTCTATCAAATTAAAAAGCAACAACAATGTAGCCTTTGTGTAATCAACTCTCGCCTCGCGCGCATGTGCTTGGGACTGCAACGACCACATACACACACAAACAAAAACCTGGTTTCTCTTTCTATTTCTTGTTGTTGTTATTGCTTGAGATATATTTTGTGCATTTGTAAGCACCGTAAGCTCTGCACCATCGAGCTTTTTTCATTCTGTTTACTGTGATTGATTTTAGTCCCCCAGTCGAACGTCCGTAAAAAAGCTTCTCTCTAAATCGAGATTGTAAAAGATATTTATACAACATTTTTGAATTTAGATTTAAATTAAGAATATAATTTTGGATTGAGATTTGCTCATCTCTGTTGACTCGGTTCAGACTATAATCTTGGTTTTAGATTGATTATTTTCTCTATTTAACGCAATTGTTCAAATTTATCATTACGAATGGGTTGACCAAGAGATAATGGTAATTTTCACACAATTTTGCACAACTCTCGACGTTTCTGCACTCACAGAGCTTTATAATCGAAGTAAATGGGCAAGATTTTTTTTCAGTTAGCCACCTGGGTTCGACGACACTATAAACCCGCTCTGTGAACCTGAACGGGGTTGATCTACTGACTAAAGACTTGATATAGAATTTATGCTGAAATGCTTATGATCTTGATTTTTTAGAAGGAATGTTACACAGAGAAAAAAAATATGCAAAATCTACACGAAAATGTAGGATTTCTAGAAATGAGAAAACTGAACGCGGCGTGCAAAAAACCTACATAAACGTTATGGGTGGAAAATCCGGGTCAAAACGTGTAGAAATCCTATATTTTCACTTACATACACATACTACCACTTACACTTACATTTATTTTTGTTAATCTTTGAAAGATCGCATCTCAAAGCAGAAGAGGGGGACCACCCCATCCACCCCCCAAGTTTGGTTCTGAAAAATATCACATTAAACAAATTTTTTGTTTTTTTTTTACTTACTCTGGGGTGATTTGAACTCGGGGCCCTTGGACTGAAAAACACGGTTGGAACGACGCCTTAGACGGCTGAGCTACGCAGTGCCTCTGAGGCAAGGCATCTAATGAGTTACTTGTATTGAGTAAGATGTACTTGTATTGAAAACATACACCAATTTTATGCTTGCTTGTGATTCTTAAGTTCGAATTCAGTGCTCTGTTCATTTATATACGGGACTAAAATTTGCACACATTTCGTGTAGATTTCCAACATGTAGCATTCAGCATTTGTAATTCTAAACGTTTATGTAGAAAAACTACACGACGCGTGTGGGGAGAGCAGTTTTCTTAACTAAAATTTTAAGAATTCAGTACTAATTTAGAGCTACATTTTTCGTTTTCGTTTGTCCACGCAGCATTTAGCTTTTCTACACGAGGCGTTCAGATATTGAAATCCTACACGTTACGTGTAGCTTTTCTGCACGCCACGTGTAGCTTTCTGCATTCTATATTTAGCGTGTGAAATTTAGCAGGTCGCAATACGCTTCGTTTTAAAATGCTTCATTTCGTCAGTTTTTTTGAGTAATTTAAGCTTAAAGTATCTTATCCTGCCTACTTTAACGATTAAATGTCCATTTACTGTGGAGAAACTACATATTTGATCAAAGTTTTCATCAAATCAGCGTGTTTTCTTAAGCTAAGAATTACCATTTTGATAAAAGTGTATAAATTTAAACAATTTCCATTTCATAGGTATGCAATGCTGAATTCAGTATAGTTGGGTAGTGTTTCTGTATGATTGTTCCTTGAATGATTGTGTTTTTTCCGCTTTGGATCCGGCCACTAGTCGCATATTTGAAAGATAAAAGAATAAGCGATACAGTTGGGCATAGTTGGTCCAAGTTCACTTTCGTCCCGATTATTATTTTTAGTAAAATAGTATAAACTCACATAAATACTTACCTATTAAGTCTGACCACACACACACACACACACGCCTATACTCATAAGCAGCTTAGGCACTTATTCGCCGTGAATGTGTGCCTGTGTGTGTTTGTGCGTGAGATAGTGCATAAAATTTATTGGCGTTTGGGAGGGTAAAGTTTTTTTTTGTGGGAGGGTTGCTGTCAAGTTTCGTATTCCAGGCTTTTATAATTTTATGCCATTTCTTTCAATATTTATTTTGTTATTATGTTTTTTTGTAATGAGCCCAAGTTATGGCTGTTGTCAACAGCCAAAGCCAGCTGCGAGGGCAACGAAATGAGGACAAAATTGTATCAATAGATTGGTTGTGTGTGTGCGATTGTGCGAGTGTATTGCCATGGAAAATTCCAATTCCTTGTGGCTCAACGAACATAAATTAATTAATTTTGTTTTTTTTTCTCCTTTTTTCTATAGAAATTTGTGTTGGTAAAAGCAAGTCTAAAGTTACTTACATTTCCTTATTGATTTTTTTCCATAATGAGCAAACAAACAAAAAGTGTAGCATACATTTGGGCTGCTGAGATACAGCGCTCTGGCCTGACTCACATTTACTAAAGGGACAAAAACCCAACTAATCTTAGTGTCATCATTAATATTTCATACAGTAGAACTGCTCTATAATGAATTTTTAAATGTGTATTAATTAAAATGAGGACTTAGAGTCTGGGGTTCTAGTTTGGACTTGATAGTGTAACTCTTTATCATTTTTTATGTGTCTTTCATATCATTGCTGTACTTCTTGTTTGTGTGAAAACTTGTTCTTATATACCATAAAATGAGATTTAAGTTAATTTCTACGAAAATTTCCTTCAACATTCTTTGATTGTCCTAGAAATTAATTAGTAGGTTTAATTGAATAAATATTTTATCAAAATCATAAGAAGTATTTGGGACCATCTATGTAAAAATTTCAGAATTACAGAAAAAAAAAGTCCGTTTTTATTGCACACAATTAATAGGTGGAGAACAAAAACACTTTCAATTCGGTTTCTGCTTCAAGGCTCTATGGACCGCATGTCTGTCGGAAGTAAGGTTTGTCATTTTATCAAACGAACAGCGCTTGCAAATTATCATTATCAAAACTCGTGCTCTGTGAGAAATGTGAAAATGCGAAAAATTGTCTTTAGCGACGAAGCTCAGCCAACGCTCAATGGGTACTTAATCAAACAGAATGCCCAAATTTGGTCTGACAAGCCGCCAGAGGCAGTTCAAGAACTGTCAATGCATCCTGAAAAATGCACTGTTTGGTGAGGTTTGTGGGCCGGTGGCATCATTGGACCGTACTTTTCCAAAATATTAAAAATCGCAACGTAGTCAATAGAGCAAAGTACCGTGAGATGTTTACCGACTTTTTGGTTTTCCAAAATGCAAGAATTGGTCTTGGTTGACATGTGGTTTCAACAAGAACCATGCGAAACCATGGACCAATTAAGAGTGGAGTTTAGTGAGCAATTAATCTCACGTTTTGGACCAGTCCATTGGCCGCCAAGATCATGTGGCTTGAACCCACTAGCTTATATTTCGTGGGGCTACGTGAAGTCTCTCGTATACAGGGACTAGCTAGGATGACAACATTATAGTTGCCTTTGGTGAGATACCGGCGGGAATTTTGGAAAAAGTATGCCAAAATTGGAGCTTACGAAGCTACGGAGAATAACCACAAGTCGAAGCGAAACGATCGGTAATGAGAGAGGCTGACTTTAAGGTTTCACTCTTCGTTTTTGTTTGCACTGCCAAAATTTCCACACATTAAACCAAAAAATTCTTTATAAATTATTTAAAGACTAGAATGCAAATTAAATTTTACTAACAATTTCTAAATTATTCACAGAATTAAGGAAAAATTGACTTTATGTACATCTAGCAATTGTAAGAGTGCGTAATTAGGCAATTACTTTTGATTCCATCGACCAACAAGCATTACTTTTCAAAACGAAAAACGTTTTCATTTTGGTGTTGCGAGAACATGATTCAATTCCACTTCGAAAAAGTTGCCTTGGAAGTGGAATTGCGAACATGCCTAATAATCTATGAAAAGTAAATGACAGGCATCGATGATGTATCGCTCCAAATAAATATTTTATTCAATATTTTTTTAGCTTTAACACCCTTTAATTGCAAACAAGTTCAATCAGCCGATTTTCGTTCAATCAGCTGGGTTTATTTATCACTTAGTTTTGTTCGCTGATTAAATATACACAAACATGTTCGATCAGCCGACTCATATTCAACCGCTCGTTGCATTTGCCGGTATGAAGCTGATTTTATTCCACGCTAAATTTTGTTGTTTAGTTAAATGTGCCTATTAATTTTTGTGTATGATGAAATCAAGAAAAAATTGATTTTGGCAATTCTCTGTTACGTATGTAGGCTTCCATGCCTAAGTCCACCTAAACTTCATGGCAAACATGTGACCTCTCTTTCTCTCTTGCTACGACTTTCTCCGCTGACGTCTCACCACATTTTGTATCTAAAACAGTGCACACAATTGCGAACAATTGCACTACATTCTCGCCGGGCATTTATAAGCCAAACCTGCTGACGCAGAATCCCCACAAGGATTCGAGAACCAGCATGACAGTTAGTGATATGTAAGTATTGAAGATACAGTGATATAAATCTACAATTTTTCGTCATGAGGAGAGGAAATTTCGTATTATGCGGCAACGGTGCATTCAACAGACGACCACCTACTCTCAACAACCACCACACACGGATCATTATATTGAGGTGGGTAAAGAAATGGGTTTAATTTTTGAATTGAAGGCGAAGGATTTCATGATTTCGTCTTCAAACGAAACGTGTTGCAGTACATGTACCACTGCTATAAATGCCAAATCAAGTTCCGCCGGAATGAGTTCACGGAATGTGTGTTTTCCCTTCGTCCCTTGATGAACCGAAACATATATGCAACTGTTCGTAGTATTTTCAAATATGAAGACGAGTTTTCAATCAGATTAATGATAGGATGGGAGCTTGTGTCGTCCGCGATAACAAACGTAGCGGATGTCACTGATTGCTCCTCACTTAAGTCCAAATGAGGGTTAGTTGGCCAAACACTTTCCTTTCGTTGTAAAAACTCTGGAAAAGTGAACCAAATCGAATCTTTTAAGTAGTCGGCTAAGCAACTGCGCGAAACAAGGTCTGCGGGATTCTCCTTGGTGGGAACCTGACGCCAAGTTACTTCTGGGGTTAATTCTTGGATGTCTGTCACCCGATTGGCAACAAATGTGTTCAAACGCGATGGATGCATTCTCAGACAATGCAAAACCACCTCAGAGTTCGACCAACATACTACTTTTTCAATTGTGACGTTTAAAATGTGCCTAACTTTGCTCCACAGAGTAGCTAGTAATTGCGCTGCGCACAATTCCAGTCGTGGTATTGATTTAGTTTTCAGCGGAGACAGCAAATTTACTAAAATACCGTCGCTGTTTTTGACTCATATGTACAGATAACAGCTGTGCGCTCGTGTCGATGCATTCGCGAATCCATGTATTTGACATTTTGCTTGTTTTGTGACCCTAACGTGTCGAGGAATACCAATCGAATCTAATCCTTCGAAACAGTATGTAACTGATTGTCATAAATTGTCATTTTAGGTGGCTACAATTAGATAGTTCGAAAAAAGTGTTCTGCCAAGTGGGAAACCTGTTTTGCTTAAATTTTTTCTGTCTTTGATGTGTAATGTTGGAGCTGAAGTGCATTTACGAGCTGTACCAGCGAAACTATTTCGATTTTGAGAAACAAAGATTTCTCTTGACCAAACGGGGGTGCAAAGTCAAATGTCAAAGACAATTTTTCAGTATCGCAATACGCACAAGAGTAAGTGGTATGGCAATCGCCTTTGTTCTGATCAATTGTTAAAGAAACATACGAAAGCTGCTATAACCACTTGCACAGCAAAAGCGCCCCTCTTAAGTCTAGATCAGTGCCGGCCAAATGGAGAGGACAAAGACAGAGGACAGTCGGACTTGAATGCATGCCAGAAGTACAGATTTCTTGCCTACTTCTCAGTTTTTATACTCTGTACCGAAGGTACATAGAGTATATTAAGTTTGTGCAAAAGTATGTAACAGGGAGAAGTAATCATTTCCGACCCTATAAAGTATATATATTCTTGATCAGCATCAACAGCCAAGTCGATATAGCCATGTCCGTCTGTCCGTCTGTCTGTCTGTCCGTCCGTATGAACGAAGAGATCTCAGAGATGGTAAGAGATAGAGGTTTGACATGTATGGGACATATATTTCTTATACTTGCAGGCAGATCAAGTTTATTTTCAATTTTTGCCACGCCCCCTCGCGCCCCCGCAATTTAGAAAAAACGTCATATTTCCTACAGTTTTGATGATAGATGGTTCGTACTTTCTAGAGATATCTAGTACTCGAAATGATTTATCGATTTGCTGAAGGAATGATAAAGATCGGATGAACGATACTCAAGTTATGAGCAAAAAACGGTCAGTTAACATCCCCCACCCACCCCACCCATAACCTAAGCATTGCGTTCAGCAGAAGAAATCTTAGTGAGAGAGAGAGAGAGAGAGAGAGAGAGAGACTTAGAGAGCGCACTGCGTTGTGCGTTGTGTGTTAACAGGCCGTTTGACCAAATGCGAGCTGCGACATTAAGGGTGCAGAGTATGTTATAGTCGGGCTTGACCGACTTTCTTTCTTGTTTTAAAGTTTATTTTTAAGTTAAGAAATAGTTATTTTCGATAATTCAAAAAAATTTATAACAAAGGTATAGATTCCGCACAAAACGCGTCAAAAAAAAATCAAAATAGGCATATTGCAACTTAAGGCTCAAATTACCACCAATCCTTCAATATACAGGAAAAGTCTAATTTGGTTGCCTTGTGTTATTATTAAAGTATTATTATTATTATGTTTAGGGATGGCAGAGGACGTGTAGTTCAAGGGGAAACATGGAGCTTAAACGGTGCGGAGATAGAGAAAGTAACATCTTATAAGTAACTTGGAGTAACCATGACCTCAAATGGAAAATTTACAACGCACCTTCGTCTAAAACTAAAGGAATCCATCATGGCGCTGAACAGCTCTTGGAATAAACTAATGAAAAACATAAATGTACTACTGAGCGTTAAGTATAAGATGTATGAAGCAACCGCTCGCTCCGTACTATGCTACGCCTCACAGGCATGGGGAATTCTCCGATATGAAGATGTTGAGAAGTTGCTGCGTTTTTTTTCAGCTGCCACGAAACACTCCAAACTATGCAATACACATTGAGACTGGATAGGTCGAGCTATACAGCTACACCTTGTGCACGCAATTTGCATACATGAGGCAGGTGATGGAAAAACCAACAACAAGACTGGTGAATAACACGGCGAGGCTGCTATTAGTAAAGGAAGCTCAATGCTTTAGTGAATGGCGACTTTTAGCTGCTGATCTCCACTACCATCGATCATAGACGACGGCACACAAAAATATATTGGAACGAATGGCTAAAGGCTCTCGAGAAAAATGTTTTAAACAGGCCCAAAGAAGCATAAGCAGGGGGTTGTACAAACAACTTAATTTCTCTCTATGCGAAAGAAACTATTTTAATGACCGCTATAAACTAAAAGTTATCTCGCAAATATTCCGCGCCCGATGTGATTTGATGGCACTGAACTTCAAGCGAAATAGAGATGGTATCCTAAATGAATGCAAAAAAGAGGACGCATTCCATTTCTTGGCCAAATGTCCAATCCTGGCAGAAATACGTTTTGTATATTGGCAACAATTATCGCTGAAATAATTGATATTTTGAATGGGTTATACTTTCGAAGCGTTAAGATATAGACAGCAAATTACAACAGAATTCTTGCACAACTAAATAAATATCAAAAAATTCAACAAAATTAAAATAATACCTTAAGAGGTACATATGACTGACGGCAAACTATGGCCAATGTCAGAAACAAATACAATAAACTTCTACTACTACACATTATTATTCACTGTCAACACCTCTTTTTCCCGCAAAAGCCAAAATCGCACTGACTTTATAATTTTTTCGTTTTTCCCCCTTTTGTTTGGTCAACCTTCATCAAGCGTTGGGGACTGACTTCGTTTTTCTACTTCGTGTTCGATTTCCAAGACAAAGGACCGATTTCACTACTTCCAGATAGCTGCTGTGTTCGATAATCTTAAATTTTACTCTGTTAACTGTTAGTTTATGTGACAGTCGGCCTTAAGAGACTTTGAACCGTTTCACGATATGCTGACTTTTAGCTTTACGAACAGCTGAGAAAACAACTTGTTTGTTTTTCATGCTGACATATGGACTTGTTTCATGCAAAAAAAAAATTATATAGTGACTATTTTCGTAAAATTTTATGCCACCAAATGTAATTATTTGTGTCTGACTGGGAAGGACCTACAACCGATATGTAGTTTTCAGTGCTCACCAATTCACACAATCATAAATTAGGCTCGTGTTTGTGTGAAGAACACGAATCACTGCGGCCAACAATGGCTTTGGGGCTGCATGGACCTAATCTACATGCGTCGCTTGTCAACCAAATTAACTGAGATCTTAAGAATCCTAGTTTAATAATATTTAAATAATATTTAATAAATTTCCATTTTATGGTCTTTCAATTGCCTTGACAAAGTTATGTGATTTCTCACATATTGATTAACTACTGTCCCTTCACTTCTTTTCACGCTTAATGCTATGTTTTTATGTGTCAATTAACTAACTGGTAACCAAGTAGCTGTTACCTATGATATATTTTTCAATTTATTATCCAGCTGAAAGAACTTTTTTGCTCTAATTCGGTTGTCCTGTCAACGTCTTTTTAATTAAGACCTCGTGTGTGTGTGTGTGTGTGTGTATGGTGGGGAGGGGTGATTGGGGAAACTCATATTTATTGCTATAAATAATTTTGCCCAAGTCGCTCAACTTTAATTTGAAAAGCGATAAATAACAAATGTTGCCTTACCCCCTCCTTGGTCAGTGGAGCAAAAACTACAATAAGTACACACACACACACACACACACACACACACATGCTTAGCCGTCAAATGAAAGTGAAAAGAAAGTAGAAAAAGTGCTGAACGCAGAAAAGTACAAATTGCCCACAAAATATATATGTATATAAAAACGAACGCACGAAAAGGCAGCCCAAAGAAAAGAAAAAAAAAAAAATAAAGAAAAGTTCAATTTACTACTTTTCACTTTAGCATACACACACATGCATATACAGACAGACATACATACATGTACAACCCTCATCTCAGTGGCCAGCTGGCCAGCCTGAAATTGGAGAAGCAGGCGAACGTTAAGCATCCTTGCTCTGACTGACACTCCCCCAAAAACTTTTGCCTTTTGCCTTAAATTTTTCTTTTTATTTTGGAATTTTTCGATAGCCTCACCATATCACTCACACTCACGCACGCACACACAAACACACACACTCGCACACACACAAACGAGCATTCTCACACGAGCTTCTAATTTTCTTTTAAGGTCAAACAGGATGAAAATAAAAAAAGTTTTTTTTCTTTTTTTTTTCTTTTTTGTTGATGAAAATTACAATTTTCTTATACAAAAATGTTGCCATCTTGTTGCTTGGTTCCCCCCCCACCACCCTCACACTTCCGACAGCAACATAACGTAACCATACAAGTACACGGACACACACACGCATAGACATACAGATGCGTAAGCCTCCTTTCCCATTCCAGCAAAAAAAAATTTATTCATCAACGCCCGCTCAGCCTCTCGCACACGCATATGGAGCTGTCGGTGTGTGTGTGTGTATGAGTGTGTGGTTGTGTGTATCCAATTGAAAAGGAAAGGAGCAAAAAAAAAAAAATCTCAAAACGCAACAAACTGAACTAAATCCCTGTTTAGTTTGATGGCTTCGATTCGGTTGCGTATTTCTTGTTGTATGCCTTGGCAAATGGAAAGTAAAAGTCCTGTGTCTATGTCTGTGTGTGTGTGTGTGTCCTGTACGAATTGGGAATTGGAAATGTTTTTCTTTTAGTAAATCTCAAGTGAAAGCCAAATCAATTATCAATAATGCAACCGACTGAAAATGATCTTAAATTTGGTTTTCAAGATATGCCAACAAATTAGAGTTTTATATGCTCCCATTATACCCTTAAACTCCGCCAGAGTCACCATTTTCATACCAGAAAATCCTCCAAATTAAATTCATTTTGATTTTCACCTGATTAAAACGAACTTTTCAAAAATATCAATTTTTTTAATGTCATTTGACAAGAAAATAATGTCTTTCTGATCCAAAATAATATTATTTAGTTAAATTGATATTAATTATACTAAAAATGCTAGAATGATATGTTAAAAAATATCGATTTGAAATTTTTAACATATTAATTTTATATATTTTCATATCGGAGTAAAATTTGATAGGAAAAATATCATTTTTTTTCTCGGTGTATCTATTCTGAAAAATTTAATAAAATAAGACAAAAAACACGGATATGGGCATTTCAGAACTGATGTGACGTTACGTTCGTACGAAAAGATCTTCTTGAAAAATATGAAAATATGGGCTTTTTAAAAAGATTGTTCTATATTTGGGTAGCAATTAAGTAGCACTATAATCAGCAAAAACAATGACATCAATCGATCATAAGGAGTTAAATATATAAGCAATCATATATGCTGGCGTGACGTTACATAAAACGGAAGTGGATTTGACTTATTTTAGAAATAGAATTGAGAAAGACTTTTGTATAACATTTTTTTAGTATGATTTGAAATAATACAAGTTTATTTTCCTGGTTATCTTATTCAATTTTTTATACCCTTGCAAAGGGTATTATAATTTTGCCCAGAAGTTTGCAACGCATAGTAATATTCATTTCCGACCCCATAAACTATATATATTCTTGATCAGGGCGACGAGCTGAGTCGATTGAGCTTTGTCCGTCCGTCTGTCTGTCCGTCTGTCTGTCTGTCCGTCTGTCTGTCTGTCCGTCTGTCTGTACGTCTGTTTCTACGCAAACTAGTCCCTCAGTTTTAAAGCTATCGAGCTGAAATTTTGCACAGAGTCTTTTTTTTACTGCACGCTACTAATATTTCGGAGCCGGCCGGATCGGATGACTATATCTTATAGCTGCCATAGGAACCATCGGTCAAAAAATGGGTCTTAGTGAGAAAAACTTTTTTGTTTTCAATGTTAGCGTCCTTAAACTCGGCGATAATTAATATTATATGCTTTCAAACAGATTTGCAAATTTTTATCAAAATCGGATGACTATATCTTATAGCTGCCATAGGACCAATCGGTCGGAAAATGGGTCTTAGTGAAAAAAACTTTTTGTTTTCAAATAAATAGTTCTTAAAGTCGGTGATTCTTAATATTAAACTAATTTGAAAAAGTTGATCGACATCGGGTGACTATATCTTATGGTTGCCACAGGACCGATCAGTCGGAAAATGAGTCTTAGTGAGAAAAACTTTTCTGTTTTAAATTTTTTCTTTCTTAAACTCCGCGATTGGTTATTTGATATGTTTTCAAAAAGATTCGTGTAATTTGGTCGAAATCAGATGTTTACCTGTAGGAAAATGGGTCTTAGTTAAAAAATTGTTAGATTTTTATGTAAGCGTTCTTAAACTGTGACATTTCCAAAACAACATTTGCAATGGTAAAAAAACTTCGGCACAGACGAAGTTAGCTTGGCCTTCTCGTTTTTATTTGCATAAGTATCTGACGTGACGTTACCAGACGTTACGTTACTTAAATTTCCTCATAATATTTATGTTGTTTTTATTATAATATAAAGCAGAAACTTAAAGTTAATTGCAATCATATAGTTTCTTATGGTGTCTTCTGCTATATTTTTTAACTCTTTGTACCCTTAGAAATAGTTTAGAGACCAAAAATCAATGCAATCCAAAGGCATTTTTATGACAACAAAACGTATCCAAATGAGAAAAATGTCGCTTGCGCCACTTTGCATTCGAAAATTTCGGAATGGGTTATGAATATATTAAAAATTGGCTCTTATTAGTTCATTTTGATTATTTCCCCACGAAAAATGATAAAAAAAAATAGTGTTTTTAAGTACTTTTAATTTTTTGGTCTCGGTGTGGAAATGCCCATATTGTTTCTCTCTCTTTCAGTATGATGAAACTCAAGGGAAGAAATTTAATATTTTTTAATACGCATGTTTTAATAATAATATTAATATACACTCAGAGAAAAAATAGAGAATTTCGCTCTTGAATCAAGAGCATTCGTTCTCAAAAGTACGGTGAGAGTGAAAATTCTTGATCCAAGAGCGAAATTCTTGATTCAAGAGTGAATTTTTGATCCCGACATTCCTGATTCAAGAGTTTCAGCTCTTGATCCAAGTATGAATAATTATTGATTCAAGAGTTTCAGTACTTGATCCAAGAACGAATAATTCTCAAAATAAAAAAATTAAAAATAATATTTGGGGTGGGGGGTGGGTGTGGTAGAGTAGAGGACACTACCGACCCGACCTGACCGACGTCGTGGTGGTCCGCGTCTCGTCCCCCTCCCCCGGTCCCATGCACCATTATCAAATCAACCACACCAACACCCCAACCACCACCACCCACCAAACTTTGTTTTATTTAAACAGTGATTGATTTTGAGATAACCACAGAGATTTTTTTTTTTTTTTACTCTTCTGGGACTTGAACACGGTACCTCGAAAGACTGAAACACACACAGGCGACAGGCATCTTAACGAGGTCAGCTAACTTCCTTAAGCCAGAAGACGCGACGAAATCACACTTATAAATAAACGCTTTCGTACGCATCGCACAACAACAAACTGCGCATGCGCTCTCAGTCTCTGCGCTCTCATTCTCTCAACCAAGGCGTATTTAATAAGGTGGCAGAAGCGTCGACGTCGCCCTCTTTGCTGTTGCCTTACGGTTTCGAAAAATTCATATGTGTGTGTGTATACATGTGTATGCGAGAACAAATTTCTTTGAGTTTATTACTCTCTTGCTCTAGCTCTCTTTCTCTCATTTTTCGTAAGGCAACGCGACGTCGACGCTGCTGCCACCTTATTACATACGCCTTGCTCTCAACGACCAACTGCGCATGCGCCCTCACTCTCTGCGAGAGCGACTCCAACGCTACTCTCTCAAAGTTAAGTTGCCCTCACCCCCCTTGCCTATAAAAAACCAAATTGAGAACGTTTAGAACGAATCTATCTCGATTCCAAGAGCGAAATTCTTGAAAATTCAAGAGCGACTAATTTTTTTTTCAAGAGCGTTCGTACTCAAATTATTCGTTCTAGTTTTTTCTTAGTGTAGTAATAAAATAATAATATAGAATTGGTGGTGGTGGTGATTCTGGATGTTTTTTGTAAATTGAGCTGGATTTTTGGTAAATTGAGCTAAAAGTTGCTTAAAATGTCTATTTGCAACCTGGGGAAGTTTTTGAGGGAAACGTATACAATTGTTTTGACTTTATTTAATTATATATTAAAGTTTTATTACTGAGCTTTCAAATAAATTATCCCAAAGAATTCTAGGAATTTTTTTAAGCGAAGAAGCATTAGGAATGCAAAACACTTGAGCGGCCGTTGATGCTGATCAAGAATATATATACTTTATAGCATCAGAAATGATTCCTTTTCCCTGGTAAATACATTTGCGCAAACCCAATATACACTGTGTAACGGTACCGAAACGGCTCAACCGATTTTTATGAAATTATCAAAAGTTCTAAAATATTACAAAAATTACTCAATTTTCGTATGAGTTTAGATTTGAAAAGTGGCAGCACAGTCCAGTCCACAACACTCGCGACCGCAATATATTTAGAAAGCGCGCAGAGTTCAATTTTGGCGAAATATATTTAAAACACAACACTATTAGACAAATTGAAAATATATTTTTGAACACTTTAAAAACCGCACAGCAGCAATTGTAGCCTTTATCGTTCAGAGAATCGATTTACATTGCCGGTGCTGAAGCTGCCTAAAAAACCCAAAGTCAGGTAAATTCATCCTTTCCCGTTGAATCAGTTACTTTGTAAATTTTTGGGTGTTTAGAGTTAATTACTTTGTCATAAAAAGTAAAATTGGGCAAATAACTATCTGTGTATGAAATCTGTGTGTGTTCCCAACTTAAGAAGCAAATAGAGTGCAATGAGCCAGCCCTCTCAAACTCTATCCTCTCTAGAGCCCACCATTAGCATTCGGGTTCGTTAACGAACATCTGGCTCACCCACCCAAATTTAAATTCATTCGACGCGACGAGACAAGAAATGGTCTAGTTGGAGGAATTACGCATCTTTGTGAGTTCTTATGTCTTTGGTTTGTACTTGAGTACCCTTAGGCACTCAGCAAGCAACAAGCTCTATGGTCCAGTGGCAAGACTGTTTTTCACTTTCGCAAAAACTTTACAATTTGTTCTTAGTTAGAAAAACTTTTTATACACTTGAAAAGTGTATTTTAATTTTGCCCAGCTTGACGAGCTGAATCGATTAAGCTTTGTCCGTCCGTCTGTCTGTTTCTACGTGAACTGGTCCCTCAGTTTTGAAGCTATCGAGCTGACATTTTGCACAGAGTCGTCTTTAAATGCTGTTAATATGTCGGAACCGACCGGATCGGATGACTACTTCTTGTAGCTGCCATAGATATGATCGGTCGGAAAATGATGTTTTGTTTAAACACTTTTTTGTTTTCAATATTAGCGCTCTAAAACTTGGTCATTGTTAATATTATATGTTTTTAAGCTGATCTACAAAGTTTGGTCGAAATCGATAACCATTGAAGCGAGCTTTTTCAAGTGTATTAAAACTTCGGCACAGACGAAGTTAACAATGTTAAACTTGGCGATTGTTAATTTGATATGTTTTCAAAAAGATACGCGAAATTTTGTCAATATCAGATGACTCTCTGTGGGAAAATGGGTTTTAGTTAAAATAATTTTTGATTTTAATGCTAGCATTCTTAAACTCTGATATTTCAAAATCAGCATTTGCAAAAGGGTATAAAACTTCGGCACACACTATGTTAGCTTGACCTTCTCGTTCTTATGATCTTTGCCTATTTCAGATTGTTTTTGTGGACTCTACAATACAATTTGGCTTAAACTCTTGTCATAAACAATTTTTTACCTATCCTTCTCAAAATTTCACAAGCAGCAAACTATATTTGACAACCACAAATGGCAATTTGGCTAGGACGATAACAGATCAGTTTTTCGATACAGCTACTTCTATCACGTGAAGTGTTGCTGAACAAATTGGAAATGAATCGATAACAAAAAGTTGCGAATTTTCGAGCACTTAAAATTTAATTTAAACAAGTGTTCTCTTCGCTTTTATGCAAGTTTAAGTCACTAAAAGGATTAAAACGAAGGCTTGCCAATCTCTAAAATTCTATAAAAGGTGCGTTCCTGGGGTTTGACCCCTTTATGAAGTCTACATACAAAAAAAAAAAAATTGTAAATCCGACATTTTTCGTTTTTGGCTAAAAATTTTTGATTTAATAATTTTTCTTGTTGATTTTACCAATCTCTACGTAAAAACTACATAAAAGTCATTTACTATCAACTGTGCGTTCCTTTGATATCAAACCGGCAACAATTTTGATTTTTGTTTCGTAAATTTCAGTGGCGCTATTTATATTTGCAGATGGTGGAATTCGTTCTGAGAATTACAAGAAAGCAAACATTCGTAAATGTTTTCAATACAAGAGCATCTTATTCAATACAAGTAACCAATTTGATGCGTTACATCAGTTGCGCGGCGTGGCTCAGTCGGCTAACGTGACGTTCCAACTGTGTGAAATGATGTGAGCCGTGAGTTCGAGCCCCCCGCAAGAGAGTAAGTAAAAGTTTTTTCACTAAATAAAATTTAATTCGTTGTTTTTCGGTATAATATAAATAATAAAAATAATAATAATAGCAGCGCGGCGCGCGCAAACAATAAATTTTTTTCTAATATAAACAAAAATCAAAAGTGCAGACATTTTGATTTTAAATGGAAAAACTAATGGGCGAAAATACAAGACGGAAATTTACCAATGAAAAATGTTGCATTTACCAACGTTTTTTTTTTTGTGTGTAGTGCTCGGTTCGCCTATCGGTTCCTAAGCTTGTCGAACTTTGGTTCAAATAATACTTAAGGAAAAAAGTAATCTTTGTATTTTCCCACGCTCGGTCCCTCATTTTATCTCTACCGTTCTTCATTCAATGGATAAAAATGATGACAAATGAAAGAAGGTCAATAATTAAGTGAATTATAAATTCAGATCGACTTTCCAATCAAAAGTACAGAACTTTTTCGCTCAATATACAACGAAAATATAGCAACGCAAACCAGCTCTGACCTACTTCATCGACCGTAGGCGAGCGACTGAAAATTAGTTTACTCTCTTGGCACAAGCCTCGGTCTACGTTTGTCATCTGTCGGTGTGAATAGCAAATTTATTTATTTATTTAGAGTTGACAAAAAAAGGCTGTCAACAAAAATGTATATACGTTACAAAAAATTTTTATGAGCTAATGAAGCCTATCAAGCAAAATCTTATAAAATTACAAAATAAACTAATAACGACTCCGACACGGTGGGGGAATTTTATTTGCCCTTCCGGCCAGCTATGCCTCTATTTACAGCCTATTGTAGTCAGAGACGTTATTAGAGCTAACCAAAACTTTAATAATATAGAGATCGAGAAGAGGGAGAGAGACTAAATATCCGGAAAATCTCTGACCCGGTGGGGGAGGATTTTTTAGCTAGTCCGACAAGCTATGCCCCTACTCACAGCCAGAAGTGGTCAGAGATTTCTCCGGAGATAATTATAGAGAGACGTTTTTAGAGAGAAGAGAGAGAGAGATCTGTTGAGAGCAGGTGATAGAGATCATTGTAATTTTGACATGAGGCCCGAAAACGATTGTGCTGGGCATAATCAGTTGTGCATCTAGTCAAGATAAAATGTAAATAGTTTCTAGTTGGCCTAGAAGGAACGGAAAATTTAAGGCCACCTAAGAGTTCGGTAGAGTCTACATCACTAATGATTAGCTTATGAAGAAAAGAAACACCTAAGACTGTTCTACGATTAGCTAACAAAGGAAGGTTAATAAGCAAGAGTCTGCTGGAGTACGATGGCAGACGAAGGTTAGGGTCCCAATTTAGTCCACGAAGAGCAAAAAGCAAAAATTGCTTTTGTACTGATTCAATACGATCGATATTGTGTGTAATTTCAAATTATGTTTTCCACACAAATCTTTTATCAAATCTTTCAAAACTCCACTTAGCTTCGTTTGTCTCTAGTTACAACATTTTTACAAATTTACAAAAACAATTTGGAAAATTCGCTTAAAATTAGTTTGTTCCGACTATAAACATTTTGGGCATTTTTTTTTTATACTATTTAAAATGTTCGGCTTGAACTATCTTAAGCAGTGGATGCAACGGCATTACCTAGCCGTTTGCCTGACCACTATCATCATGATGGTAATTTTCTTTATGCTGGAATTAAATTATGTTTTGTACGAACGTGATCTCATCGACTTGGGCCAACTGATCGAGCGTCTTACCCAGGAACATGTTTTAGTACTCGTGATGTTTGTGATTTTCACCATGGTATGCAAGACATTGCTTTTAGTGAGGGTGATGGTCGTGCAAATCTTTCCCTATCGCTGGTTGAGCAAATATCTAAATCGTCGACAAAAGGCAAAGTTTGCCAATTTTATTGTACGTCGCCTTTTGTACCAGCTAGAGCTGGCCAGCCGACAGATGCCCAAGGCACAATCATGCCTAAATAATCCTCAGGTCCAGCTGCAATATGGTCAGGCCAAGGATGCCGCCTATCGGGCTGTGGATATATTTCGTCGCGATGCCAATGCCATTTTGGTGCAACGTTGTCCCACCTCCATTGAGTATGCCGAATATTTTGTGCTTGATGAGGAGGAGCAGACTTTGGCCGAGGCGGGCTATGCACGACTCGAATTGAAGATTACAAAGAAAGTACTGAAAGGGTTACTCCAAGCGCCAAAAATTTCACATTCGGCTTAAATGAAAAATATAGATTTTGTATTGTTTTTGTTTTTTGTTTTGTAGTTGCGTTCTGGAAAGTCATTAAGTGTTGCCTCCCCTTCCCACTCACTTGGTGGCTCTGGTGCGTGTCCTTTTGCGTCATTTATTCAAAATTGCCGCATTTCGGGGACTTAATGTGCATATGCCAAGCGAAACCGACGAAAATAAATGAAAAACCCACCCCCAAATGAATTCACATTTGGAAAATGAGAAAACAAAACAACACAAAAATCCATAATAAGTTAAATTATTAAAGTTTGTTGTTGTTGTCGTTAACACGAGCCAAGGACCTAGCCAGGCCGCGGCTGTGGAAGCCCACTTTCACAGGCATATGGTGACAAAATTGTTGTGTTTTTGTGCTTGGCGCCTCCATCTACGCCTCCCCCGCCTGAACAATTTAATTGAGAGTTGAAATTATATACATATACAATCCATATGCATGCGTGTGTGTATATCTTCGAAGGGGCGTCGTAGATTGCTGTTTAATGCCCATTGGCCAAGAGCTGCGCGTGTGAAGTTTGTCAAATCGATTAAAAACTAATTTTCAAAACACCCACAACAACAACAACAACGGCAACAGAACTTGGAGGTTTTTTTGTTTTTTAATAATTTAGTAGCACAATTAATGGACTCTCAAGTGTAGTAAAAAGTAGTAATCACATAAAGTTTTGTTTAGAGCAGACAGGCAGTTCGATTTGTGAACAGTAGGCAGTGCCGTCAGTATATAAAAGTTGTAAGAAAGTAGATCAATATGTTACTTACGTTTTCTCAATATTTTTATATTTTTCACTTTTGACGTCGAGCCAGCATATCAAGTTGAAAACCCAAAAAACAAACATCGTAGATGAGGCTACCTTCCAATTTCAAAATCAATGGTGTCCATTCTACTTCAGATTGATGTGCTAATGAGCTCGGTAAACTAGAAGTGTCTTCCTAAACCAAAATATGTTAAAATTTTGACCGAAAATAGAGTGAACCAAGTCTCAAAACAACACCTTAGATTCGATAAGTACAAGAACTAGTCCGCGAACCGAACGTAAGACTTTACAAGGGGTTCGAACCGCAGGACCTAACCTTCAGCAGTATTTTACAGGCTTGCAGACTTGAAAAAAACTAGTATAAAAGTCTGTTAAGTCCGACAGTAATATAACCTAGACCAGTCAATGTAAATCGGGACTGTTTTCGATCAATTCATGTGAATTCGGAATCTTTAAATGTTCCCGCTTCGAAAAACCGACTGTGTTATACGACTTTTTACTTCAAAACCCCAATTATCTTCATTTGAACTTCTTGATGACAACTCACAAGTTTTAAACAATTCCGATCAATCGAGTTCGGAAACAAGAACAGGTATTCAAAATCTTTATTTATTTATCTAAATATTTTCAACCGCTTCAAAGTTATCCCCTTCCGCTGCAATAGACCATCGAATTTTCCAGTTATCGTAGCACTTGGAAAAGACCCCATTTGGAATGCCCTTCAGAGCCTTCTGCGATTTTGCTTTTATCATCTCAATTGAGTCAAAACGGTGTCCCTGGAGCGGTCACTTGAGTTTGTTGAATAGCCAGAAGTCAAGACAGAGACTAAAATATCTAGACTTAAAAATTGCTCATTAGTCAGCTGTTCTCTCTCAATCACGCTCTCTGAATACATTTGGCTCAGCTGTTCGCTCTTACTTACGCTCTCTGAATACATTTGGGAATATGTCCGTCTCGCTCAAACCACTGTGATTTCCTACTGGCACTATAAAGTATCTTTTTGGGAACTATCGCTTAGCACCATCAAAATTGAGAGGTAGTGCAAATTTTATTTCTAATACTCATACTCCATGGTCAAGACAAGCAGCCAAATCAGGTAAATAAGCAGGCACAGCTGTCACTAAAAGTATTACCAAGCTACAGAAAGAAAAAAATTAATGATTGCATTGATTATAGAGTACTGAGTATCGAATACTGAGTATAGGGTACTGAGTATAGAAAAATAAACACATTTGTTGCTGTGGAATAAATTTTTCAATTTTCAAATGTTCACTTGTGAATTTCCGCATTTTTCAAGGCTTCTGTGGCGCCATCCTGTTGAAACCAAAGGGAGTCCTAATTTTGCTCCGGAAAATGCACGTTTTCTTTGACATGTTCGTTTTTCCAACATTATTTTTAAGATTGATTCTCATTTTTAATGCTAAATTATATAAATAATGAAATGTTAAGAATCCATTTTGGAAAGCTGGCTGCACCCTTGGTGACATCTGCTTCAGGGTGGTCTTCAAAGAAGAGCGATCCCATACAGACACATATTGGTCGTTGAGAGCTTGCTCTTAAATTAGTTAAGAGTTTTCATTGGCTTAGAATCGAAAATTTTGAATATTCACACCCAAAGATTAAAACCGTAAACGAAACCGTAACCTTTAACCGCTAAAAACACTTTAAAATTTCTATCCGAAACCGCAACCGTAACCGATATAAAAATTTTCTTATAGCCTTAACCCTATAAACTTTATTAAAACAACCGGTTATCAGTACCGAAACAGAAATAAATATATTTGTTAATTTCTGTTTTTGCTCTACATTTCGATAATCGTACATTTATTTGATGTAAATACAATGAACATTTTACATACGCCGCACTGTTGCTAATGGGCACAAAGGAAAGAGAGCGAACGAGAAAGGGAGAGTGCAGCTAACCAAAAGGTAAAGACCTTCCTCATCTTTCCATATAGCTATATGATATTACACTGTCAATTTGTTCGGAATCTGTCAAGTTTATCCGATTCAAAAATGCACGACTTCTGCTCAAATTTGGCAGCAGCTAGCTCTGATTTTTTTCTGAAACCTAAGGTGTGGACAAGATTAACTAAACTGTTACAGTTCTAGCACTTGCAACAACAAGAATGCAGAGCGAACTGTTAGTCTTTGGTAATTTTTATGTTCACGTTCAAAAACGTTCAAAGTGAACATATGTATGTTTAGCACGTGGCCTGCAAAGATTTGCCTGCATTTTGTGACTCTCGTTGGTTGAGCAAAAAATCAAAGAAATTAAAGTTTATTGAGTCAATATCTTTTTTGCTCATTCAGATAAGCTATGAACTAAATAAAAATTATATGTTTGTGACCCGTCTTTTCATGTGTAGCAAAAAAATTGTGGTAGAAGTAAGTTGTATTAGCATATATGGTTTTGTAGCGTATACTGACTTCTTTGGACTATAACTAACGTCTGTCACTCTTGATCAAGCTAATGTTAGCATTTATGAAAAGTGTAAGTCCTTGTGGTGTGAAAATATTCAAAATGATAACCAACTATGGCCAACTCTGTTAAGTCTGTTGCACTTTTTAGGTGAAATTTCGGTCTCCAAGCGCTCACTCTTTGCCATATGGCTTAGCGAAAAAACCGCAAAAAAAAAATGGCCCTGAAAGAATTTGTTTTTGGAACAATTTATATAAACAAAAAATTGTCTAAAACTGAATTGGCAGAAATAAACCAAAAACTGACTACTTTCGTAAGCAGGCTTGCAAAGAAATGGAAGGCTTGCCATTACAATGGGATTTTTTTTTTAAAAAAAATCTGAAATGGCTTGATATGCCGCTGTTTCAAGACAATTCAACGTTTAAGTCAGACGTGGATCGTCCCAGGAAAGATTTTGGTGACCTCTGCCCCAAGACACAGATCACAAAAGTGTCTAGTCTTGTTCAACAAGCAAAATGTGAAGAGTTGATGGTGGCAACAAGCTCCAGCTTGTATAAATCTGGACTGCGAAGCTCATCAACAATTGTTTCTACATTAAATAAAGATAAGACAGCCGGACAAAAAATTAAAAAGTCGCTGGAGACTACAAATTCCTTACTCACCTGAAGAAGCGCTTGCTCTGTATATAGATGTCGGTCACACAAAACATACATACAAGCTCTAACACGATGTAGTGCTAAGGAAAGAAATGCAGATATATATCCAAGTTACCATAAGCTGCATTCGGCGAAGGTTATGTGCTATCCAAAGGAATTGAAACTTACAGATTATTCCGCTGAAACAACACTGCAGAGTTTAGTAGTTCATACTGTAAGCCGAATTATAGAAGCACACTCGCAAGTTTTTATACTCTGTACCGAAGGTACATAGAGTATATTAAGTTTGTGCAAAAGTATGTAACAGGGAGAAGGAATCGTTTCCGACCCTATAAAGTATATATATTCTTGATCAGCATCAACAGCCGATTCGATATAGCCATGTCCGTCTGTCCGTCCGTCCGTCCGTCCGTCTGTCCGTCTGTCCGTCTGTCCGTCCGTCCGTCCGTATGAACGAAGAGATCTCAGAGATGGTAAGAGATAGAGGTTTGACATGTATGGGGCATATATTTCTTATACTTGCAGGCAGATCAAGTTTATTTTCAATTTTTGCCACGCCCCCTCCCGCCCCCGCAATTTGGAAAAAACGCCATATCTCCTACAGTTTTGAAGATAGATCGTTCGTACCTTCTAGAGATACCTTGTAAATTATTTATCGATTTGCTGAAGCAATGATAAAAATCGGATGAACGATACTCAAGTTATGAGCAAAAAACGGCCAGTAAACACCCACCACCCACCCACCCATCACCACAGCATTCTATTGAGCGGCAATCTTAGTGAGAGAGAGAGAGAGAGAGAGAGAGAGAGAGAGAGAGAGAGAGAGAGAGAGAGAGTGAAACTTAGAGATGAGCGCGTATAACTCGTGAGCAAATGCGAGCTGCGACGTTAAGGGTACAGAGTATGTTATAGTCGGGCTTGACCGACTTTCTTTCTTGTTGAAAATGAAATATCAGTGAACAACAACAGTTTAAGTTTAACTGCAATATATAAATGGGGCTGCGATGGAAGCAGTGGACACGCAACCTATCGCCAAAAGTTTCAAGATGGTGAAACTAGTATGGCCGATCAGCACCTGTTTGCAGTTTGCCTTGTTCCCTTACAAGTTCAGCTTGGGATCCACAATTTTGTGGAAAAACACTCGACCTTCGTCAACTCGCTATTGTCGGCCCATAAAACTAATTTGCCAAAAAGAATCGACCGAATTAATTCGTGCAGAGACTGAGAGTATAAATAGCCAAATATTTTCAATTAAGCCGACAATTTTCAGCTCATTTACAATTTCCCATGTGTTGCATTGTACAATGCTGGATGGCAAAACATTTAGCGTCCTTGCAGAAGCCTCTACACAGACATGTGGAATTTGTAGAGCAGTACCAAAAAATATGAACAACTTAAGTTTGGTAAAAAGTTATCCAGTTGAGGTAGATCTTTATAATTATGGCTTATCAACTCTCCACGCATGGATACGATTTTTTGAATGTATCTTACATATGTATATCGTACAGACTTTCAATTAAAAAATGGCAAGTTCGCGGGGGGGATAAGCCTTTGGTGGAAGCTAGACAATCTGAAATTCAACTGCAACTCAGAAAACACATGGGCTTATTGGTGGATATACCTATGGCTGGTAGTGGCAATACTAACAATGGGAATACTGCCAGACGATTTTTTAGCCAACCAGATTTGGTAGCCCGCATTACAGGAGTTTGTGAAACACTAATATACAAGTTTAGTGTAATTTTACGTGTTATGGCTAGTGGATATGAAGTCAATACAGATGCATTCCGCTTATATGCCATGGAAACAGCTGAGATATTTGTCGACACATATCCTTGGATTTACATGCCGTCTTCTGTGCACAAAGTGTTAATACATGGTGCAGACATTATATCCCTATTGGCATGATGTCCGAAGAAGCCCTTGAAGCGAGGAAAAAAGAATTCCGGGATTTACGGCAAAACCATTCCCGTAAAAATAACAGATGTAATACGATGGAAGACGTCATGAATGGGTTATTCATATCATCAGATCCGCTAATATCATCTTTGTCGAAATCATCAAAAATGTCTAATAAAGATGTAAAGTTAGATAAAGTCGTAGCTGGGATGTTCGCTAACTTCAAAAATTCCATGAATGATTCAGATTCATCAGATTCTGATTAATTACGTAATTGTTAGCACATGAAATTGTTTCTGTTGCTTCACATAGTTTAAATAAATAACTTATAAATTTCAAATATTAAGAACTCGAAAATGTATATTATTCAGTTGTATGGGAGCTATGATATATAGTTGACCTAGAAAGTTTATATTTATAGAATAATTGATGAATGCGTTAAAAACCTTAAGTTTAAATTTTCAATAAAATATGTATTCATTTACAGAGCAGAGCTGTTTGGCCCACTGTGTGACGCTTCGAACGCGGGCTGCTTAAGCTGTTCTGAAAACAAAATTAACAGTTATAGAGTTGCCGATTTTTCAAGGATCTGTAAAATTTTTTTTTTTTTTATTGTTACATCTTTTTTGTAAGCAACTTACGATGTACTGGAAAAGTTTAATGTTTGTATGGTACAATTTAGTTTTGGATTGGTGTTAGATGTTAGTTAGGAAGTGTTAGGAAGTTGCTAAGGGAAGATTCTCAAAAGTTTTGTTCTGGCTCTGACACCATTTATTTTTCTTCTGCGAAGTAGTTGCATTGCAAGCCAATTTGGGTGTCTTCTGAGTCTCTCAATGTAGTCCGCAGATTGTTCAACAATTATGTCGCCTATCATTGGGACATTTAGTTCCCATTCCAGCCTTCTCGTGCAGTACTTTGGCTTGGACGATCTGTTTAACAAATCATTAAAGACCAAGTACTTTTGGCTTTCTGAAGTCTTCTCAAAAAAAAGCGAAAGTACAATTTCTGAACTGGTTAAAACAATATCTCACGGTAGTCTTTAAAGGAACAAGGATGCTCATTATGTCTCAAATTTATACTAGTATTAAGCAGTTTTTATTTAAGTGTTAAGTTCTCAGCAACGCCTTACTTACTTGTTTATTCACCCTCATACTTATTTCAATACAATTCCATTCCATTTAGGAATATACAAAAGATTTGCCTGTATATCAGTCAGTCGTACCACATTTTGTTTGCTATCAGCACATACTTCTCTCGTATACTCAATAGCCATTGTCTGAGATCAAATCCTACAATTCTGTTGTATACACACTTCCTGACACGTTCTTTTCTATTTTCTCATATTCCACATTTTTTTTTTTTTCCATTAAGAGCCTTTCTTTTTGGTGAAAGTTTTTGGCAACACCGGAAGGACATGGGACGACAAGGGAACAACTAGTATAAAGAGCGAGCTGTCAGAAACACGCGCCAAATGCACAACCCCAGAAACTGCAAAATGTTTTCAGCTAGGAAAAAGAATTATTGATAAGAAGACATCATTTCACAGGCTGAGGCTCATGTAATACAAATATTGACATACTTTGATTTTTGCTCTGGGCAGAAACGAGCGGCTTTAGGGTAGCGGGAAAATTGTGGAAATGGTGGTGGAAGAAGCAAAGTAAAGTGAAGTAAAGCAAAGCGAATGTCAAAACTCGCCAAAAGTTGAGAGGGTGGTGGTGAGCTAGTCTCAAGGGCCTCCCAATCAGCTTAGTTGCCACTGGCTTTAAATGGAATCATGACGGGGCCGAAAAGTTTTTAAATGTGCTGTAATAAGAAGAGCAGATGATGACACTTTTACCTGACAAGAAATCAAATGCGAATTTTGTTTTTTTTTTTTGTTATATTTAAGGGTTTAAATTCATACAATTTAGATATATATATGGTTGTATATATATATATATATATATATATTTAATATAATCATTAAAACACATACAATTTTTGATAAATGCTCGCTTACAATCAAATGAAAAAGGGGGGTAGTTAAGGGTTAGGGGGAAGGAGTTGGCATGTTGCCATTTTTGATTTTTTGCTCTTGACAATAATTTTAATTTTACTTTTAAGTACATATAAACATACATATTTAAATTTAATATAATTTTCACACATAGTTTTGTTCATCCTTCTTCTTCGTCTTCTTCTTGTTGTTTTGTAATAACAAAGTAAAATGTTTATAATATTTTTATATAAATCTATTCAATAAGTTTTGCCAATTTGTAATTTTGATTTTGATTTTCTGCTCTTCTTCTGGTCTTTTGTTTGCATTTGTTCAACATGAATTTTTGTTTTTTTTTGTTTTCGAAGCTTAAAAACTACATTTTTTGGTTTTACATTTTGTTAAGATTTTGTAGCTTAGAACTAATAAAATGTGTTTTTGTTTTTGTTTTTTGGTTTTGTTGCACCTCATTTGAGGCCAACCAAAAATTTTGATTTATGCTCATTTAAAAGGTACGTGGCAAAGTTTTGTAAAATTTTGTTTACTTAACCATTTAGTTAGATTTTTTTTTTTTGATTTGTGCGTTTTGTGTGTGTAGAAAATAAAATTAATTGAAAGTTGAGCCAGTCCCCCCTCCCTCTTGGTACCTCATTTCATTTAATGGCCTTTCACGGTCAATTTTTCTTTCTTTTTTTTTTTTGCGAGGGGTTGCCAAAAAAAAACACCCTTCGATATGGCATTTTATACTTTTAAACATGCAAATGTGTTTCAGGAACATCCCCTCAAAATAGTTGCCAAAAGATTTCGCCTAAATTGCCAACGCCAAAAATTCTATAGAAAATATGTAAAAATTACAATTTGCATCCCTCTTCTTTAAGGGTAGCTGTGAGGAGTATCTTTAATTGCAGCAGCAGCCGTTTTAGTGTCAGTGCCAAATGTATCGAATATCCAATCAATGAGCTAAAATTTGCATGGACACGTGACAAATAATTAAGGGACCAATTTCTATTTTTTTTTTTTTTTGGGTGGGGTGGTGGGCTATAGAAACCTCAGAGGGTCAGTATATATTTTATCAATACACAGAGAGAAAAAATCCTGTACGAATGCTACAACTTGAAAGTGTAACTCGCTAACTTAAGGAGAGACAATCAATGCCGATTTCAGACTACTTTGATACACTTTTTGTTTATTTTCTCATCATGTACAACCTTCGCAACAGTTCATACATGACAGCATGGACAACTATTGGAGTCCCAAATAGTGTGAAATGTGGCGAATACCCTTTAGAGGAATATTCACCTCTTAGAACATGTAAAGCAGAGTCCGGCACGTCCCAGTCCTAAGTGTATATAACAGCTCTCTGCGGCAGCGACATCGACACACATACTGTACACGAGCTTATACTGCTCTCTTTTGCAACAACAAAGAACCCTGCAGGGAAAGTGTCTAGTTTACGACCAGAAATACACCTGTCTTTAAAAACTTGCAACTGGTTGAACTTTCTATCCAAATCAATGTGTTGAAGTCGTCCATTTTATACAGACATGTCATAGGCATGTTACAATTGTCCCCGGCAGCAGCCATTTGCAACGAGTTAAATACCAGTCGACCTATGAGTGTTCTTTATCACAGTCTGTATATGTCGCTGCTCAGTATAATAGTACATCGAAATCTGTCGGTAAACTCACTCATCACCAATTTGTTTGCCACCATTTAAAGTTCAATTGGATTACAACTAGCTCAAATTAGTATTTCAAACGAACATTTATTCGAAAGCTAATATTTGTTGTTGCCCAACTCACCCGAATCTAGCTATTTTGCTACCAGTTATATTCTACTAGCATTCCAACTAGGTGTAGGACAGTTTTGTTTTGTTACTAGTTGACAATTTCTCAGCAGGGAAGTGCTAAATGAGCGCGCTGTCGTGTGGCTAATGCCGTTGGAACGGGCTTTCAGAAGTCATTACATCTTCCATATGTGGTCTAAGGATTTTATTAGTAGGCTCTGTCTGCTGACATCTCACAATTTAGAATAAATTGCTTTATTTCACATGCCAGGTTGGGCCTATAGAAATGTCGACGAACTCTCTCTAAAGTTTTCGCTATTCCCCCCTGAGCGTTGCGATGAGGTGATGACAAGCCTTTCCTGAAAGTGCTACATATGATGGTTGTCAACCCTGCTGCTGAAAGTGCATCACATGGTGGTTATCAACCCTGTTATCAGGTGTTAGACCCAGAAGTGATTTGGCCCGCTTCAGAATCTACGACTTTCTGACCAGTTCGAAGTTCAAACCTAAGCTAATCCTTAGCATGTTTATTTTTATTACCAGAATATGAGCCTGAACAGGATCGCAAATAATAACAAAAATTGTTCGGTTCAAAAAATGATAACATTTAATACCATTTAGCACGAACGAAAACCGCTTGAAATTAATAGCTGGTTCGATTCAATCGCTTACAACTGTGTTTAAATCTTTGATGTCGTGAAAAAACCTAGTTTTTTGCTCACTGTTTTACACTTTATATACTGTGAGGCTAAATTTTTGCACGTTCTACCTTCTGAAATGAATATTGCAACTTATTTCACATTTAGTTTACAAATTTTACTTCCAGGAAGGCTGCTGCAAACCGGTCCTGAACCAAACACGAAATCAAGCTTAAATAATTTGATTTGATCTCGACCTTCGATTCTATTGATAATTGATTCTACTTGAACCAAGTGCGAAATGATTGGAACAACCCGATAATGCTCATTTCATGTACGGATCCTACTTGAAAATCAAATGATCCACACTCGAGATTGAAGTAATTACGGAACTCGTATATCAAAGCGAAACGAATCCGTGAGCAAGTTTCAAACTGAGAGAGTAAAATTCTCTCACTAATACAGTCAGGCTAAATGGGTACACATACATACGCAAAATTTCGCGATTGAAAAATCCGTACTCAAGTCAATTCTCTGTTACTTGGTTTGAGAACATCCGGAATTGACCGACTTCTGACATCGTTTGGGATTGATTTTAGTCCGGATAACTCGACGTTTTTTGAAAAAAAGGGAAAATGTTTCGGTTGAGAAAAAGCAACATAAGTCTCTTTTTAAGATTTCATATAAATTTCCTGTTATTTTAAGAAGACCATTATTGTATAGTTCTGGAACGGTCGGCGGATTATCTAAGTAATATATCTTTTTTACATCATTCACAAACTGGAGACATTTTGACTATGAACGGACTTTGCTTATAAAGCAAAAATTAAGTCGTAACTTGACAAAACAAACCTCTCATACTTATGTCCAATTAATTAATGAACTTACTTAATGACCAGGGGTCGGCAAAAAACGAATGCACATTTTGTCATTGCGTATGTGTGTGTAACAACTGACAAAAAGTTCATTTTGCTTAGCGGCATTGTAGGCGAAGCAGCGCAGTAGTGAGAATATGCTGCTCTGCCGCTGAGCACTTGAGTAGGCGTAAGAGATAGCGATGCGCCGATCCCTGCTTTAGACCAGAGCTCGAAAAATATGGTCAACGAATTTTTTCTATGTTGTCTGCTCACCGATGTGACAGGGCACAGTTTTTCTCGTGTTTTCTGTTGCATAGAGAGAAACAGAGCAACTCACAAAGCTGTGTAACTAAAACAACCTTCGGCTCTCAGCTGCTAAGCATAAGCAACTGAGCAAAACGTGCCAAATGTCAGCGCAAAAGTGTCTTTTTGTTGTTGTTGTTGCGCTACACAATTCATTGCAGGCAAAGCGTAAAAGAACACAAACATGCATACACACTTGCAGTTTTCTCAGACACACGCGCAACACACATACATGCGAAAAGACACTTTCACCAGATTTTGACCATCAAATTGTCTCATGGAAACAAATGCTCTGAGAGAGCGAAAAAAAACTATCATTGGCTGTGCATCTTTGCTCATTGAGGAAACACATTGGTGACATGTAATTTCGTTTCCCTTTTTCAGCGTGTCCGAGGGTGATTGTTTTTTTTCTGACAACCTGTATAAAGGGACCACTTTTGGAGTGCTCTGCTATTTAGAGAGAAATCTGATCTGATGTGAGAATCAGATGTTTCTCACATAATAAAGAGGAAAAACGTTTCATCTCTCGCTCTGTTTGTGGCAGAAATCTTAGCAATGCAAAACAAACAATTCATTTAATTTCATTATTTTATCAGTCCCAAATTATGTACGCGACTTTATTATTTTTGTACTGATTCTAGAAATGCGAGATATTGAATTCAGGTTCATCCATACTCGGAATTTCAATTATTGTGACTGTTTTTACGACCTTTCGTCTATTTAAGTCAAGTTTAGTCGATTTCAGTCAAAGGGCAATGGCTATTGAAGATACAACTGGGAGGTTCTTGAAACAGCTGTAAAGTCGAACGGCTGTTTTTTTTGTTTTGGTGTTCTGTGCTCCTGTTTAAAGTCATGTGCTAACTTAACATGACCTCGAACCTGCTAAAATTTGCTATTTTGATACTTACTGCTATGCTCCCATTTTCACTTTCGCAAAAATGTTGCTATTTAAAACGGTTTTTGGGATCAAATTTGCTTCCAAATCGGGAGCATGGCTGTTAATCAATCTTTTTCTCTCTGTGTATGAAAATTTCCATAGTTTTTTAACTGCAACACGCGGCAGCTGCACCATTTGAATTTTCCTGGCGCTTGACCCTCACGACTGAATGCATTTGTGTTGACCATGCTGGGTTTTTGTTATCGCATTTTTAAAGGCAAATAATACTAATCAGCCTCCTGCGTGGGGGTTGTTTAAGGGCCCGGAAGCCGCTTTTCCATTTCATTTTTTTATGAGGGTGCCTATATTTTAAATATGTGCGCCAGCTGGTTCCTTTTTTTTGTCATGTTTTTTAAATAAGACGCCGATCTCAGCTCATTGTTGACAAATTGTTTAGAATAAACTGCAATCAAAAATATCAATTTAACAAGGCGTTGAACCAGCATACTGCATGTAGAGAGAGAGACCCCCATAAAAAAAGGTCTTGTACTTCAATTTACAAGCAATCAATGACAACGTTTTTTAAGGGCTGTTTGACGATAAGATTTTTGTGGTTGTGCATGCGGTTTGCGGCTTGAGACTGGCACACTTTTGTACGCAACCCAGGCTTATGGTTAATTAACGCAAAATAAAAAAAAATTACGAAATAAAAACAACTCAAGTTTAACAAATAATTTTCTGTTTATTTCAATATATACATACAAAATTAGGAATTAAAAACTAAGGAAATATTTAAGTGTATTCAAAATTTAATTGTTATGGTTTCTTCTCTTTTTTTTTTGTTGTAACACAGCGACGCATTTGCTAAAAGGCACGCAGCATTTTAAAAAACACACGTTTTTAAAAAAAAGTTTTTAAATAGCAAATTAAACGTCGCTGTTGAAATTTTGGTTTTTATGTGGAAGAGATTTAGTGAACGCTTTTTCGTTATTGGAACCAACTAACGTAAAGAACAAACGCCTTAAATACTACAAAATAATGTACGAAAGTTGGTTCAATATGATGAAAAGTTCACATATATCTGTTTTGACTAGATGGTTTAGCATTTTGGACTAGCTTGAAAATTTGGTCTTGGAATGTCTTAAATTATAATTAAAATTTAAAATTATTGTAAATTAAAAGAAATTTATATATGTAAGAGCTGTTAGGTCAAATCTAACATTATAAACGTACACTTTGAGACTACCCATGAAAGAACGTTTTGAGTAAATGGACTTAAGGTCTCACTTGCGCTCGAAAGAAAATGAGGAAAACACTTACTTAAAGGACCTCTAATGAAGATTCCGATATTGTTTTTTGAACGGTTTTGGTCGAATAATGACGAAAGTGCTGCAATTATGTGTTTTCTTTTTAGAATACTTTGTTCTGCCGTAAAGATAAAAGAATCCAAAGGAGTCGTTGGATGTAACTTCTTTTAAGGAAACTCCAATATGTCAAAGTATAACACTATACTAAACTATTCAAACTAAAATCTAGCGGAATCGGTATTGTATAATCAGGCTTGTTTACGTTTTCAATTTCGATTAAATCATGCGGAATTGAAATTGTTAAATGTTCCCGCTTCCAAGAACCGATTGCTTTATTCGAATTTCAATTTATAATCAGGCCTGTTTCCGTTTTCAATTTCGATTAAATCATGCGGAATTGAAATTGTCAAATGTTTCCGCCTCCAAGAACCGATTGTCGTATTCGAATTTCAATTTATCCTTCTTCGACTGCCATAATGGCAAAAAGATTCAACCGAATCCTTACATCACTTCTTGAGAATCGAAACTGTTTCAAATTCAATCGAATTCGGAATCGAACGAATAGTCCGAAAATCGAATATGATTTACGTCTTCTAATTTGAAATATTCAACTATGTTTATACAACTTTCCCGATGGGAAAAAGTTTAAGCCGGATTCTTTAAACGGTTCTTTAAAATCAAAACCAATCAATCGAATTCGAAAACAAGAACTATCATAAACTATGAAAACCAACATACCGAGACTATATTTTATATACAAAGCAGAGATCTGCAAGACTGCATTTATACTCGCTTTAAGAGTGTATGCGGTGTGACTGACATTCGATGTTTTGCAATCCAGATACACACTCGTTCTGTTATTGGTATTTTTGCAACTGAGTGTCTTGGTTGATCGTCTGTCAAAGTGGTTGTTTCTGCGTTTGAGCGGCACCGCATGTTGATTTCGTCTGCGATTGCCAGAAGTACACACACAAGTAAAACATATGCATAACTTTGATTGCTCTTACTCTCTTCTAACTTCTTCGAAAAAGCAACAGTAAACGCCGTTAAGTTGTTGTTATTATCTCAAGGGAGAGAGAAAGAGACAAATGAAAGAGAGAGACAAACACCCGCTCTCTGCTTGTACAAGTATTAAAATTAAGCCGCACGAGTGACAGGGGAGCACAAATATGCCATCAGTGCCATGATACAACTATATAAGGAATGGCGGTCAGAGCAGAAAATGACCTGAACGTTTTTTCTCAGAGCGCCAGAGAGCGGGAGAGAGCGGGAGAGAGCGCGAGAGCAAGCGCAAACGTCAAACACACAGAAATTGACTGTGTGTGTAGAAGAAAAAAACAAAGCACCCCCTAGTACGGCCAACCCACGCTGTATCAACGTTCCGTCGACGATTTTGTGACTGTCGTTGACGCTCGACTGACGTATTTTTCAAGGCGATGTCCGCTCAATACGTTAACGGCTCTCCAGGCACGCTAGGTCGACGCAATGCCATGCAGAGAAGCGACATAAGCGACGCTCGTTCGACCCAATGACATGCATGGGGCGACTTAAGCGACGCTCGTTCGACCCAATGCCATGTATGGGCCGACCTTCTCTCTCTCTCTCTCTCTCTCTCTGTCTAGCGTTCGGCCCATGTTACAATTAGACAGGCGGCACGACGCATGTGACTGACCCCAGCCGTAGTAGAGGGCAGTTACAGCTTTACATACATATATATGCATAAACATTATATTATTAACAACAATTTGACAAGTGCACGCAAATTTACAAAATGACATGAGCGGACATAACCTTCCGTTTCAAGTGACATAAGCACACTGAACTAAAATGACCCGAGCTGAGAGAGCACTGAGGGGGAGCGCCCTATCTACTATGATTGTATCATGATCAGTGCCATCGAGTCTGAAAAATATTAAGTACGAATTCAGTGCACTTGTAGTTGCGGTGCACTCGTGCAGATCTCTGCGACAAACCTATTTCCGAAATCATAATCTGTTTATTTCTATCAATAAATGGCATTAAACTAAGGTTGTCAATGTTAATATCGATGTTTGCCGATACTCCGATATAAATATGGGTAGTCAAAATTCAATATTCTATGTCGATATACCACAATACAATCACAATTTTCCATTTCATTTTTTTTGGGAGGAATTTAGATCATCCTATCTGATCCTAAAATGTATTTTCTGATTTCATTGAAAGATCAGAAATTAGCGATTGGTCTTAAATTTGAGTAGTTTTTTCTGAAAGTTATATAATAAAGACCTGTGGAAAAGCGCATATGTTGTTTAAACCTTTTAAAACGTGTCTCAGTTTATTTTAAGAAATTTCTATTATATACTTCAGAGGTGCCCAAGCCTATTGCGCACACAGCGCATTCGTTACCTTTCGCGCGTATTGCCTTTACGCTTAGCTTATGGCTATACGTAGGGCAAACATAAACTCATAGCCCAGAGGCGTAGAGCTAAATGTGTACTATAGAAAGTATGCATTATGACTGAAGAAACAGTAATGCAGTACAATCGCTGCTTTACATTAGAGAGATAGTAATCGAAAACAAACAGACTAGTAATGCAGGGTGTGGGCACCCCGTTTACAAAGCGAACATGCTTATGGAAAACTAAAGCAGATTGTATTTCCTTCATACTGATGGCTGAGTTCTTTCCGAGCGAAGGTTTAGTTCAGCGATGGTCACAAGAACCCCCTGGGGGGCAAAGACATTTCGCTATTTACACATATACGAGCCGAACGCATGCCGAAGCTGAGAAGAAGAGAGCAAAAAGCCTATCAGTCGCTGGTTAGCCTTTGATGCTGTCAGGTCGAAGCAAATTCACATCGATTTTTTTCACACACTAATACACTCTCACTTATTGGCCTCGCTCTTGTTGACCAACGATGGTTTAGTTGTTGCCGGAGCTTAAAGACGTCATGCGAAGCAGCTGGCTAAGCTTAGAGTAACAACAACTTTAAGCCTAGGTGGGCATTTGGAAGATCATTTTATCAAGAATCACCTTGTTGAGTCTTTTTCGAGCCCTTTTGATGATTAAAAAGATATAAGAAGGACTCGAATATGAGACATGCATATGCTCAAAATGTGATTTACCAAAATACGACGAAAAAGACTCGCAAATGATTGGAAATACGACTCGAAAATGAGTCAAAACTGATCAGAAAAATAGGTTATAAACGACTCTTCAAGAAGAGTCGCGGCTAGGGTACCATTTTCTCCCGATGAAAGTATCATTTATGATCAGAAAACGAGAGCAATTATGACTATTATAATCAGACAGAGGATTCGAAAAAGACTCGAATGTGATCAAAAATTTCATCAAATGCTGGCTGGGAATGTGTTCTCTCCGAGCAAAGGTTTTGTGGTTAGCTGCGTGTGCATACAGAGGTCGCAAAAATATGTCCCCCGCTTGCCTTTGTCAGAAAACGACAGCTTTCGTGCGAACACATTGAAAAGAGGTACCGAAATAACTTTTAACTGCGCTCTCTGCTTCTTTTTGGTTGTGCCAGGAGAGAAACACATTTTTTTGATTTTTTTCCTCTTAGGTCTTTTTGGGACCGTTTGGCTTAATTCCCGAATTAAAAAGGTCTTCTTCGTATGTATGCATCGGTGTGGAAGGCTCGGCTAACGATATGAATGTATGTGACGAACTATATGCGCTCTCTCGTTCTCTCTCGCATAGACTCTCTCTCTCTGCTTATGTTAAACTCTGGCGCAACTCTGGAGTCTGCAACCTTTTCAAATAACATTTTGAGAGTTTGGTCTTCGAGAAGCACGCAATTTAAGACCGGTTCGGTTGCTGTCAGACCGATCAGTGGTGTATGTTCAACCACAGCCACTGAACAGTGAGCGCGATAACAGAACACATTCGGTTGCGGGAAGCTCGATCCCCTTTTATATTTGGTTTTTCGGTCAGTGACGTGAGCAGAGCGAACTGAAAAAATGGTTGAGAGTTATTTAAGAGCTATGTTAAAAAGAGATTTATTTCACGTGCAATCTAAGAAATACTCGAAAATGAGTCATGCATATGCTCAAAATGTGATTTGCTAAGATACGACGAAAAAGACTCGCAAATGATTGGAAATACGACTCGAAAATTAGTCAAAACTGATCAGAAAAATAGGTTATAAACGACTCTTCAAGAAGATGAAAGAAGATGAAGATGAAAGTATCATTTATGATCAGAAAACTATTATAATCAGACAGAGGATTCGAAAAAGACTCGAATGTGATCAAAAATTTCATCAAATGCTGGCTGGGAATGTGTTCTCTCCGAGCAAAGGTTTTGTGGTTAGCTGCGTGTGCATCACATACAAACAAAAATCGATTTTTCTCTTTCTACTTCTTGTGATTGTTGTTGCTTAAGATATATTTTCTTCATTTGTATTGGTATTCACGTGCGCGTAAGCTGATTCTGGGCACCTCTGATATACTTAATTCAATTCTGTTTATACTAGTTTCTGTTTTATACTAGTTCTAGGTAGCTCATCATAGCTGTATCATAAAGATGGCTTACAACTAGAGCTGGAAAACGTAGATGAAATATATTTCTCTAAAACATAGATTGATTTACATCTGTAGTTACGTAAAACAACAACAAATGCGCTGTGTGCGCAATAGTCTTGGGCACCCCTGAAGTATATAATAAGAATTTCTTAAAATAAACTGCGGCACTTTTAGTTTAAAAGGTTAAATCGTTCTTTAATAGATATACGGGGGTGACACAGAAATCACTAGAGATTTTGGTATAAACGTTTGCATTTCCAATTTCAATTGTACAACTTTATATGTAAAGTGAAAAGTATATCTTAGGTTGCTAGATCAGATGGTGAATTTGAGCGATTTGGAACCAACTGCTAAAATCTACTTGGCTTTGAACAGTCGGTTTCAATTCGCTTTACTTTCGACATCTGATCTAGTAACCAAGCTGTTTTGCTGTTTCAATTTGAAATACAAGCGTTTATACGAAAATCACCCCCGATTTAGTTGTTTTTGATAAGTCGATAGATCAGTTTTCGATTTAGACCTTTTTATCGAATTTAAAATGGGACCGTAATGAATTTGTTTGTTTTCAGAAACATTTTGAAACTGGAAACATGCCTGATAATGGGGCTTCACACGTTCTATTTCATCGGTAAAAAGAAGCTATTTCGAAGTATGAGAAACCGGAATGTTTGGTTATCTGATGGGTAACCAATATGTAGTTCCTTATAAAGTTTCAAGTTTGAAACGTAAACAAAGCCCTGATGGCAATCAGCATACAATTTTGATACCTGAACAAAAATATATATTAAGATGATTTATAGCAAGCAAGTCAGAGGGTTTCTTAAAGTGTACCAAAAATGTTTCCATGTTAGATTTGACCTCGATTCTCTTTTTTGTAAATAATATTAACTAAATATAAAATTTTTTAAATTGTTTGTGCTTTCTTTGGGTTTTTTTATATATAATAATAAATTGTGTATTTTATAAGTTTGGTGTCTGTGTTGTCTGTGTGTTGTGTCTGTGTGTGTGAGGTAAATTCACTAAAAAATTTGATTTCATTTGTTCTCTGCTTTTAATGAATTTGTTTTCTTTTCTTTATATAAATTCATGCAGTTAAATTAAATTATTGTTTTCAAGTCCGTCTGAGGTAGCATTTTATATGTGTTTAACATTTATAATTATTTATAATTTATGTTTTATTTTGTTTGTTATTTATAGTTTAGTTTATAAAAAAAGAAGTACTAATGGTCATTGTACTTTTGCCCTGAGTTAATTTTTGTTGTGTTGTTAATTTCTTACTGGCGGCCTTCGTTTTTTAACGGGGTAGTTGGAGCACAAGTCTTCTATGTACAATTCTTGAAGGAAATGGCTGTGTCTGACTTGATATCTATTAAACTATTTTGATTTTGAGCAATATTTTGTCCTGAACTGACTCAAACTAATCATCCTCTAACCTAAGCACACCAAAAACCCAGCCATTATATATATATATGTATGTATGTAGGTATAAGTGTATAATTGTAATTTTGATTTGAAGCTGCTACTACGATATATGTGTGTGTGTGTGTGTGTGTTTGTGTGTGTTCTAGCGACTTATCAAGTATGTACGTATTTAAATTTCCTTTGACTAAGTTTCTTTCTTCTGCTGTTGTTTTTCTTTTTTTTTTACGATAGGAACTTTGATATTTAATCACTAGAGATATTAAGTTATATGTTGTTTATGCGTTATTATATTTGTTTTGTTTTATCAAAAAATATGTTTTGTATATTTTTTGCCAGTGTTGCCAGCTGAAACGGACTTGTTCTTGTACGGTTATATTGTGTGTATATATATTATGTGTATTTCTGGATAGTTCTATGTTAGACATATTTCAGTTTTTTAGTTATGATTTTGTTTTTCTTTTATATTATTTTGTTATTTTTTTTGGTTTTTGTATATAAACTTTAATAATGAGCTCAACTAATATAAGCACACTCAGTCTTTTGTAGTTCCACTATTTTTTTTACTGTCTTCTGAGAGGGGGGGGGGGTGGGGGGGAGTAAAGGGACAGAGATAAGCTGGATTTAGATTCAGTCTCTTTGGTTGCAAGACGATTTTAAACTTCAAAGAAGAACAAAAACTACCAAATGTTTTAACAGATTTTTTAAGTAATGTTCAAAATAAGCACAAAACGATTAAAACACGAATGCCATATTTCAATTTCAGTTTAACCACTTGCAAATCTTTGAGTGCCCATTATTACGGGGCAATATTTGCATGCTACTTTTCTCAGTAGGCGAGAAAATTTATTGCCTCAGCTAAGGTCCCACATGCAAACAAAATTTGCGCACATTGTACAAACAAAGTTTGCCTTGAACTGTAAAAGTTTGCCTAAAATAAGTTTGGTGTTCACAGCTTAAGCAAATATTTGCTCTTAAAAAGTTTGGCAAATTTTCCTTTACTAATAATTTGTGTTATGCTAAGGTTTCACAGGCAAATAGTTTGACCAAATTTTTATGAAAATTTGCATAAATAGCTATGATTGCAGATTTTGCAGGATCTAAAGCTAACACTATGCCAAATTTTGGACAAATTTTCATCAAAATTTGGGCTTATTATTTGCCTGTGGAGGGAAAATTCAACGCACTTTTTTCGCCCAAACTGTTAAAAACATGTCAAAACGTATTTGCTAAATTTTCTCTTAAAAATTTCAAGCAATAGCACACTCGCAAACACACAAATAAATTTGCACACGGGTTTAAGGTCAAACTGGGGAAATATTCTGTTCAAGGTAAAGACTACTTGGCTCAATCGTTCAAAGGGACGCCAAACAATATTTTCTAAATTTTCTTTTACAATTCGTCTTCAAGATTAAACTTGCAAACACGCAAATAATTGTGTATACAGGTTTTCGGCCAAATATTTGGGAAAATTATCGGTTCAGAGGCAACGCATATTTGGAGTTCCAACATTCGGCAAACAAAACTTTACAATTGGTAGTCTAAGTTCACACAGGCAAATAATTTGACCAAATTTTGATGAAAATTTGGCTGAATAACCATGATAAGACTTAAACTGCGGTTCCATAAGCAAATAATTTGATAAAATATGACACAAAAGCTTCCCAATTTCGCCTAATTAGTCAAAGTTTTATTACAATTTGGGCAAATTATTTGGCTGTGTGAAATTAACTTTGGTAAATTGTTTTTGTAGTGTCCCTGAAGATGGTTGCCGAGGAGCAACCGAAATATATTGGAAAACATCATACATTTTTGTGTGTTTCACTTGACCTAGAGCCGGCAATACTCAAATTTCGAAATTAGCTTTAGAAATATTTGCACAAACTATTTCCGGGGCAGGACCTTAGCCATATTAAAACTATTTTTTATCAAGTCAAATATTTTGATTTTGATAAGCACATTCGTTGCGATGCGTTTAAAGAACCACTATTTTAATCCTTGTGCGAAGCGCCGACACGCACAAGCAAAAGTCGCAACAAACGCAATTGCCTCACTGCGAAGTGAGTTAAATAAACTAAGCCCCTCACGAATTTAAAAGCTTAACTATAAAGTGTGATAAGCTCGGCTTTAGCGGTTTTTCTTATAATTTCCTTAGAAACATTAATCGATGTGGCTAGTGTTGTATTCCTTTTTGTATTTAGTGAACTTTGCAGCAAGTAAAAAGTATTAGGAATTTCTTTTGAAGAGAATGCCTCGAAATGCAGTAACCTGTTGTAATTGTTATATAATGGATAAAATAGTAGTCTTAAAACTCATTGTTGATTACAGGAAAATATAAATTCTAAACATTTCAAATCTGAAATTTTAATAAACTGTATCCTTTTTTAAGCTAGGTACTCACATCAGCTAATTCCATTACGATGGGTGTTGGAATGCACTTCGAATAACTATAATCGAAAATTTTCACTCATAACCATCATTGTACAGATTCATGCTTTGCCCGCTTGTGCGGCAGAGTCAGCTGATTGAACTCAGCTGCAAAATCGAAAAAATTATCGATTGGCGAAATTTCAAACCAACGAGAACACTTCTTCTTTCTAAATATATAATCTAAATAAAGTTGTTGGTTAGCGACCTTTCTAATTGTAAAAGTGCTGCTTGCGGGCTCGAGGTGCTTGACCTCGAGCCCGCAAGCAGCACTCTTATAATCTTAATATCTAAATATTTCTACATTTTCGTTTTTATTAAAAAAAAAAACTTTTAACTAAATTCAAAACAGTGGGACCGTTTGATAGTTGGTAGAATCCTCCTGTGAAAGGGTCACACTATCAAATTTTTTAAGGACGAAAGCCTGAACTTAAAGACTGCTTAAAAAGTTGCACGGAAATTTGCATTGCTGTAAGTATTGCATACCAATAATGTGATAGTTGGTGAAATTTTCACTCCATCAAAGTTACCAAATCAAAATTTATTTGTTGGTGACAGGTGCAGGAGCATCGCTTGTAAGGATTGCATCTCAACAGTGTGCCTGATAGTTGGTAAAATTTTTCTGCTTTATAGTCAATTCATACGAAAAAACTGTCAAAGTTGGAGCTGCGAAATTTGTGTTTTATAGGAAATACGTAGGCTGAGCGTTCACTTAAAAGTCGCAACATTCAAGCTCCAGCGCAGTTTTCATTGATGTAACAGTATAACTCGTAGACGGTCATAGTGTACAATTTCTTTGGGAATACTTTGCAACCCTACTAAGTAGTAGTAGCTGACATCTGTTTTTGAAGCTGCGGGCTTGGTGTGAACGCAAGCTACAGGTTGTTGCAGCTTCGACAATGCTGCGCAAGTGTGTGAAAAGGCTATAAGGGTCACACTTTAAAAATTATTAAGCTAAATTGATTTCGTTGGCGACAGGTTTAGGAGTATCGCAACCCAATAGAGTGGGATCTAATTTATTTCATGTAGAATGGAAGCCTGAACTTACAGCCTGCTTAAAGAGATGCACGAAAATGTTGCATGGCTGTAAGAATTGCAACCCCAAAACAGTGTGACCGTTTGATAACACTGTGACACATTTTTGAACTCAAAAAAGTTGATGGCGTCGAGACCAAAAAATTCTGAAAGAGTATGATGGAAGTATAAAAACCCAGTCTGGGCTTAGTACAATTAGCTGCCGTTTTCTTTATATTGCACTTTGAACTTTTCAGCTTCAGAGTAGGATTAACAATTCCATATCTTCTAAACTATTTTGAATTTCGCTTTTAAACCTTGAACAAAGTTGTTGCTCTTGATTTGACCTACAAAACATTTCTTTGTAGCAAATCAAAAAAATTACATCTTCATACTCAAAATTACAAAAGTTGGCCAAAAAAGCCAAGTTTTCACCACTTTTCTACAGTTTTTCAACTTTATCTTGAAACCCGTTTCAGATTTGGTCAAGTAATACAGCACAAAGTTGTAGCTTAGACCAAAATAAACAAACCGTTAGAACGAACCCACTTCATTTAGTTACTCTTTCATATAGTTATAGGCCCACAAGTACGTACAACTGTCATAAAAACTAAAAAAAAGAACATTTTTGGTAAAAAACTAAATTTTTTTAAATTACAGTTTTTTAAGCTATGTTTTCTTACTATTTTCTTGATTTAATACAAAACAATCAAAATTTTTGACTGTGTCAGCCAATTGGTACCCAAAATTGCCATTTTTCGAGTTTTGGTTCCAATTTTACATGCTTAAAGGCCCGTAACTATACGAAGGACCAATCGAATGAAGTTAATATGTTCTAATAATGTTTGTTTATTTAAGTCCAAGCTACGTTTTTGTCCTGCATTGCCTATTCAAATTCGTTTCAGTTTTCAAGACAAAGTTGAAAAACAGTACAAAATTAGGGGAAAACGATGATTTTAAGACATTTTTGTAATTTTGAGTATAAAGATGTGACTTTTTTGAATTGTTACTTAAGAATGTTTTGTAAGCTTAGCCAAGAGCAACAACTTCCTCTAAGACGTCAAAGCGAAATTCCAAATAGTTTACGAGATATGGAGTTGCGAATCTCAATCCGAAGCGGAAAACTTCAAAATGCAATAAAAAGAAAACGGCAGCTAGCCAGGCCAAACCCAGAGAAGGTTTTTTTACTACCATCATACCCTTGCAGAATTTTTCCCCATTTCAGACGTTTCCTTGTTGAAAGGTCATTTAAATTTACCAAATTACATTTATTTCATTGGTGACAGGTGTAGAAGGATGGCATTCTAAGGCTGCCTTCACACTGTTCGACACATGAGACTTGATAGTCCAGTAGTACTGCTTTTTGCTATATTTTAAATTTGAATAGCTTGTCATATTCATAGAATTTCATGGGCAGGCCTACTAGATTATCATGTCTCATGTGTCGAACAGTGCGACGGCAGCCTTAAGCAGGGCATCTACACACGAACAAGAATTCATTTGCCCACTAACCACATCATTTGCTTAAAAATCTCCACGAGTAAACATGAATAAATGGCAACGAAAACTAACACAATCATGGCCAAATTAGGTTAAAGCACTATTTCATCATTTTGGGGGCATTCAATAAATTCCAGCCACAATTCGTTGCTCATTTGGGCAAGTGTTCACTTTACAAATATTTTTGACAAATGATGTTCGTTCACTTGTTCCCATCCATTGACGAACATGTTCGCACGAACACACGCAAGATAGAAACGTTCCCTCTAGTACGGCCGACCAACGCTGTATCAACGTTCCGTCGACGATTTTGTGACTGTCATTGACGCTCGACTGACATATTTTTCAAGGCGATGTCCGCTCAATACGTTAACGGCTCTCCAGGCACGCTAGGTCGACGCAATGCCATGCAGAGAAGCAACATAAGCGACGCTCGTTCGACCCAATGACATGCATGGGGCGACTTAAGCGACGCTCGTTCGACCCAATGACATGTATGGGCCGACTTTAGCGACACTCGTTCGACACGCGTTACAATTTGACAGGCGGCACGATTCATCACCGTACAAAGAGCAACGCTGGGTTGACGAAAATAGAGTGACTGACCGAACCAGCCGTACTAGAGGGGTTTCTATTCTCTGCGAACCAAAAGTCAAACACACAAATCTGTCACGAACACCTCCACACTAAGGATGAACATTTCGTCGAGCACAACAATTTCGGCGAACAAATTTGTGTGTGTGGATGCTCTGCTTTATAGAATGTGCTAACAAAACAGTGTGACCGCTTGATAGTTGGTAAAATTTTCCCTGTTGAAGCGTCAAACCCGCCTTAATCGTTCTCAGCTGACTATTCTGCTGGCAGCAAATTTACCTGAGCTCTCTTTGACAATTACAAAAAAAGTGCTACCAATTAAGTGACAGAATTTTTGCAATTTTGACTAGCAAATTCTACTGCAGCCATGCCCAGCCGTATGCTCTTTGAGTACGTTTTGTTTTTGTAGTTGCACCGAAGATAGGAAATCAATGATCGTATACATGAAGGGCGCGACGTATACATGCCGACACACATGCAAACGATTTCGTGTGTGCGTCGCGTATAACAAAAACCGGTTTTGTTCTCTTCTTTGATTGGTGTTTGGAAGCGGAAGCAAGTTGACCAACAACAATTTCATTATTGGTATTGGTGCTTAGCTTTGTGAGTATTGGTGAGTGCTTTGGGCATGCCTGTTCTACTGATTTCAAATCTGTTTGTTAATTTGGTTCTTCTTTTTCTTTATTAAATTTAGATGATGTGAGTAACTAAGCTTTTCTTTCTTTGATTTAAACTTTCTTTGACAATTACAAAAAAAGTGCTACCCATTAAGTAACTGAATTTGGCGATTTTGATTAGCAAATCTGTTAATTTGGTTCTTCTTTTTCTTTATAATATTTTGATGTTGTGAGTAACTAAGCTTTTCTTTCTTTTATTTGAACTCTCTTTGACATTAAGTGACAGAATTTTGCAATTTTGACTATCAAATTCTACCGATTTCAAATCTGTTTGTTAATTTGATTTTCGATTTCTTTCTTTTATTTAAACTCTCTTTGACAGAATTTTGGGATTTTGACTAGCAAATCTGTTTCGTTACTTTAGTTCTGCCTGCAACCTCTGAAATCTGCTTATCTCTGTGTCTTGAGGGGCGGGTTTTGGGAGTTTGGATTCGTTTAACTTACGCTGGCAACACTGTACACGGTGTTGCTTCTTCTTACACTCGAATCACTTTAGGCCGGCGTTAGCCTAAAGCTAAAGGTTTCCGCTTCTGCGGCACGCACTCTTACCGGTAAATAGACAAGTGCGGGGGCAAAGTGTAACTCTGCCTGGTTATCGGCTGGTTGCAGATGAAATGCCTGCATTTGATATGGCTCCTCGGTTTGATCAGGTTGGGCATAACTCACGGGTTTCTGTTGATTACCATTCGCCATGCTGTTGCCCTCAAACGGTGAGGTGGCAGCCGAGCGAAGTGAGCTGCTAACCAAACCATTTGGTGTGCTCGGTTTGGAGGAGCTGCGACGTTGTTGTTGTTGAGGTGGTGATGAAGATGTAGAGCGTTGATTTTTGGGTGATGCGGCTTTGGGTGAGGTGGTCAGATTGGTGGGTTCCTCGTTGGCTGCCATTGCTTTAATGGATTTACTGCTGCTGCTGCGTGATTTGGGCAAAGGTTTGGCCTCCTCCAGCAAGGCATGCGAACGTTCGTGTATGAAGAGAAAAGCATAATAGGGTGTGGTAAATGGACACAGAGAGCACTGATATTCCTTAAAACGTGGCGTAGGCGGTTCAGTGCCAAACATGCCCGGTAGAGGTAGAGGTAGACCTTTGGGTAGCTGACCAAATAAATGTTGGGCATTTAAATTTTGTAAAGCCTGAGCTAGATTTTGGGCTGGTACCGAGGAGGCGGCTGCGGCTGCATTATGGCCATTGGGTATTTTGAGCGTGGGACTGGAGGGCTTGGAAGAGCTTAGAGGTGTCATGTTGGTGGTGGTGGTGGGTGGCTCCAGCTCACGTAGTTTTTCTACACCAGCTTGTCCATGTTCATTCATCAAATGTGAACGCAGCCACTTGAAGCTACGAAATTGACGTAAACATAGAGGGCAAACTTCCTGGGGTGCGGCTACACTGGAGGAGGAGCTGGTATTTTCGGGTGTGCTAGGAGTGGGTAAGACTTCTTGCTCCAGTAACTGTTGTTGTTGTTGCTGTTGCTGCTGCTGCTGTTGTTGTTGCTCTAACTTGATGCCATTTTGTCCTCTGGGTTGAGGTAAAGGTGAACCTTCTTCTATAATGCCATGCGTATTATGTTTATGCACTCTTAGAAAATATTTACTACAGAGTTCCTTGTTGCAAATGTTACATACCACACCACCAATTTGTGCCCCATTCTCTATTTCTATGCCATGCATACGTTGCATATGAGTTTTCATGAAATATTTGTTACACAATTCCTTATTACAAATCTCACAATAACTGCTGGTGGGTGTTATGGTATAGGCTGGTCGATTAGCAGGATTTGGTCCTGCATTCACCACCGGACGTTCGGGTGTAAAGAAACCTTCACGTAAGGGACTTCCCCCACTTTGGTTGTTGTTGGTCAGATTAGATGTTCTAGCCAAATGCATTTCAGCGATATGTAACTTAAATTCCTGATTACTCGAGAAATCTCTTTCACAGGGCTGACAACGTAACTCATTCATGCCCGGCGATTGTACACTTTCCTCTGCCGAATTGGGTGAAAGTTTAAGATTTGGATACTCTGCCATTTGTCCGGCATGTTCGGTCATTAGATGTGCTCTTAGATTATATTGATTTTCCATTTCACGTCCACACAGATGACAGGGTACCGGACGTTTGCCATTGAAATCATTGAGCTGCTGCAGCATAGTTTGTAATTTCTGTAAATTTTGTACAGCCTTCTCTTCTTCAGGGGAAATGGTATTCTCAGTTGTGGGCTCTAGTTTAATACGTTTTGTGGGAGGTAAATCTTCAGTGGAGGAGTCCAAACTGGCGGCAGCTGCAGCCTTGGCTAGCATTAGATTAAGTGGCATAAAGGGCCAGTTGTTGAGTGTTGTTGTGGTCGTCGCCGACGCCTCATCCGTTTCGGGTGGCACAAATACACCATGACGTTTCCATTTGTGTGTGCGTAGAAAGTAAAGATTGGCATATTCCTTGTAACAAAGCTCACAAAAGTATTCCGGTAAAAGTATACCCAAACGACGTAATTTATCTGGTTGAAAGTTGGCCTCACGTGCCTGCTGTTGCAGCTGTGGTGTGTTAAGTTTACGTGGTGTTGGTGCAAAACTGCAATCCTCTTGCTCCAAAGTAAAATCTTCACGAAAACCTTCAGGTAACTGCAAAGGTTTAGCTTCTACCGGCAATTCCTCCTGTTTAATTTCGATAGCAGTTTCGGTTTGTTCATGCTGTTTGGCTCGATGTCGTCGCATGGCAAAAATGTTGGTAAAACGTTTGAAACATATGTCACAGCTGACGGTATTGGCCACGGGAGTAGCTGCCACTGTTACAGGCAGCGGCGGCGGTGGTTCCACGGTGGGCATAACAGCTACTGCTGCTGGGGCTACTAACATCATAGCCGTATTTTGATTACTGCTGCTGCCATTATTATTATTATTATTATTACTCAACTGCGTTGTCGTTGTTGTCGTCTCACCCACCGGATCAAAGATGCCATGTTTGTTGGCCTTGTGAGTTTTTAAAAAATATTTATTACAAAACTCTTTATTACACAGCTCACAATAGGCTTCCGGATTAAAGATACGCAAGGGTGGACGATTTAGACCCTCCAAGCCCGGAAATCCAGGCATACCCATTAAAGGTAAATAGCTACCCGTTGTCATGCCTGGTGGAAAGGGAAAACCTGTTGCTGGCATTGGATTAAACCAATGTTCTTGCTCCGTTTTGTTATGTCCATTCATTTGCTGCTGCTGCTGTTGATGCTGGTGCTGTTGCTGCTGCTGTGGACTATCCGACCTTTCCAATTTAATCGATGCCAAAAAATCCATCGGTTCTATTCCCTCCCTTTGCTCACTATTTTCACCAGCATGATCCTGCAGCATATGCAAACTAAGCTTGAATTCGGTTTCAAAATTCTCTCCGCATTGCTTGCAAAATGTTTGATACGGATTCTCCATAGCCCGCTCTTGTGATATGTCTGGCTCCTGTTCTTGCTTTTGCTTTTGCATTAATTCAAAGGTTTCTTTCAGTTGTTCCAAGCTCTTGGGTAGCAACATTTTTGATAACTTTTCCTCATAGTCTATTGAACCTTCTCCGGTTTTTCCTACCACCACCTCCTCGCTCAAATTCAATGCCTCCAGTCTACTGGGATTGTGTTGTTTGCGTCGCTTTTTGGCCGCATCATTGAGGGCTTCTAACAGTTGCAGCTGCATGGCTGCTGCCATTGTGGCCGAAATGGCGTTGGCCTCCTGCTGACCTGTTCCCGTTTCGTTGTCGCCATCGTCTGTTTCAGTTGTGTTGCTTCCCGCTGGCTGGGACTCTGGTTCGGCTTCCGTCTCTTTGTCCATTTGTTGAGTGGGTGACTTGGCTGTTGTTGATGTTGTTGTTGTTGTTGTAGTGGCTGCTGCTGCTGCTGCTGCTGTAACTGTTGCTGTTGTGGCTTCATGTGTATTGTTGTTGTTGTTGCTGTTGTTGCTGCTGCTGCCGCGATTTGTGTTAAGTGTCGATGAATTGGAGACATCGGATAGAGCAGTGTCCTCACTGCTCAGATCTGGCGGTGGGGTAGCATATATAGAAGCAGCCATTTTGGATGATATTACTGTATAGATACAAAAAGAGAAGGGGTAAAAAACACAAATTAAACAAATTATTCAGAAATTTGTAACAGCTAACTAACTAGTTAGGGTATTTTGAGGCATGCTAAAGGGAAACCATATGCATGTATATAGCACAAAATGTATGTGAGCTTAGAAAAATCCAAAAAAAAGAGACAAGTATGAGTGCTGCAGTCGAGTGCCACGACTACAAACTATCCTGTACCAAGTACTATTGTTCCTATGGCTTTGATCTACTATGTTAATATTGAGTTAACTTCTTCGACTGAATATATTCAATGCATGAGACTTTGGCATTGCTGGAAGGAACAAGGCGGCCATTTCGAATGTTGAAGAAGAAAAGAGTTTTGAAAAATATTCATTCGCTTTCATTTTATGACCATAAAATCGGGTACCAAAACAATTGCGAGTAGTAGGTAGCTTCAATACATTGAAAATACAAAATAAAAACATTAAACTTTGAATTGTGTGTTTGGTGTTTTTATACTCTGTACCGAAGGTACATAGAGTATATTAAGTTTGTGCAAAAGTATGTAACAGGGAGAAGGAATCGTTTCCGACCCTATAAAGTATATATTATATATTCTTGATCAGCATCAACAGCCGAGTCGACATAGCCATGTCCGTCTGTCCGTCTGTCTGTCTGTCTGTCTGTCCGTCCGTATGAACGAAGAGATCTCAGAGATGGTAAGAGATAGAGGTTTGACATGTATGGGACATATATTTCTTATACTTGCAAGCAGATCAAGTTTATTTTCAATTTTTGTCACGCCCCCTCCCGCCCCCGCAATTTGGAAAAAACTTCATATCTCCTACAGTTTTGGAGATAGATCATTCGTTCCTTCTAGAGATACCTTGTAAACAAAATTATTTATCGATTTGCTGAAGGAATGATAAAGATCGGATGAACGATACTCAAGTTATGGGCGAAAAACGGCCAGTTAACACCACCCACCCCCCCACCAACAACCACAGCAACATACCCTAACCGTTCAACACAGGCAATCTTAGTGCGAGAGAGAAAGAGAGAGAGAGAGAGAAACTTAGAGAGCGCACCGCGTTGTGCGCGGGGTGTTAACTGGCCGTTTGACTCCTGAGCAAATGCGAGTGTAAGGGTACAGAGTATGTTATAGTCGGGCTTGACCGACTTTCTTTCTTGTTTTGCTTATGCCACCTATATGCTGGTGTGCTTTTGTGCTGCAGCTATTCGGTTTCTTGCTTGAGATGTCACATCTGAGAATTTATGATGATATTTTGCTACTTCAGCAAGCCGAATTACGTAAATATGCTTGAGAAAAACATCTTTCAGACGCAAGTGTGCGCGAGCTCTTAAATGGTTTCTCCATTTGCAGTGGTTTCCACAGGAGACAATCCGCAAACGATCAAAGCAACTGGTTAGGGAAATCAGAGGTGATATCAGAGGTAATGACTTCGGGAAAATAACGCGCCAAAATGTATCAAGGGTTTCGAAAATGTTGGCTTGTTTGAAGTTCAAACTTTGAACCAAGTTGAAAATTGTGAGACAGCCTGTTTGCCATAAAACGAAATGTAATTGAGTTAAAAATGTTAAGAAACGAAAAATGTCTTCCAGCAATCATGGCATTTTATTAATCAACGGCTTCAGTTACTCATCTCCATTCGATTTATTCAAACTGAATAGGTTCTTATTACCGAAATCAGAGATCTATTTAAGTGAAATAGTCTTTGAATGATTCAGATCAAGGAAAATTAGCATAACACTGTTAGATTTATTGAAGGTCCACTAAAGACAAGTTTTAATGATATGATCTGTTTTCCTGCTGGTGATGAAGCACTTAACTCATAAAATTTTTTACATCATTTTGGTGAAGCTGGTTTCAACCTAAATGGTCAATGTTGTTCTAAGGCAATTGCTGGTACAAAATTGAACCAAAGCTTCCTTTGTGAATCTGAAAACACAGTTCGGTCTATTTTTAAGTCTAGCTCATAGTCCATATGGAGTGCCTCGTGGGTGAATATAAAATTGGTACTCCAATTCGCGGTTTTTTGGCTGTGGAGTACCATCTCTTAGGGAAATGCAATAGTCCATTATACCAACAGAAATATTGATCTACCGTGCGCTTTTGAAAATATTCAAGATTTAAGGTTTAACTCCTTCTGGAGGTACCTTAACCAATTGTACCATTGAAATGAATTTTTTTATGGCGTTCCCCATGACACTGTCCACATTTGCTGAATTTTCCAGATTTTTATCTTAAGCCCTTAAAATCTGAGATAAAATTGTTGTCGTTGTGTGTTGCATGTACAAAAATACCCATAAAACGCGAACCGAGGCTTCTTTTGAAAAACTAGGTATGAGGTGATGCTTACAGAGGTCCCTTTTATCATAATTTAACGGTGTCTCATGCCGGGGTTTTTAAAAAAGTTGGATTTTGTCGAACTGTGATATATAAGTATATGTTCGTGAGGTTTGACTTGCTTTTCATGCCTGCTTTTCATTTTAAAATACTACAAATATTCTTTTTCGCAAAAAGCGTCCACCAGATTTGGATCTACAAAGAATTCTAAGAAAATTTCACCATGAAACTATGTGCCTAAAATCAATTCCTAGCTCCCTTCATTTACTACGTTTATACACACAATTATTGTGATTAATGCCCTTTAAAGTATGCAATGCTTTTAATAAGGAATGATTTAGAATTATATTTATTTTATATTTGGCTTAATACAAGATTATATTGCAAACTTATTAATGGTCTGACAATCTAGTTGAATTTCTTCTTCTTCTAGTTCCAATCCCGAGTGGGACATAGGGCATCTGGATGAATTTACAGTGTGAATTTATGTATGACGCTGCCATAACTGGCTATCAATGTTTGCGTTCTAGTAGAACATTTTATATGGAAATAAAGTTTGCTTACTTTGAAGGGCATTAATCATGATAGATTTTGTAGTAACAGTCAGCATAAAGATTTCAGGCTGAGGTACCTATATTATAAGGTATTCTAAGGTATTTAATGAATTTACAAAAAAATAACACTTTTTCCTATCATGTTGGGCTCAAAATTCTGATTCATACTTTTACAAAAAATTTTATAAATATTTTTTTTTAATTAACCAAACAATTTTTTTCTTTAAACTGTGTACTGAGTCTCATTTCAGAAAGTGGGAGCCAAAAGTCTGCAACTTTCTAACGAAGTGAGGTATGTTCTGGACCCTAACCTATTCAATAGAGATATAAAACGTCAGTGGAAATGCTTTTTTCATCTTTATTATCCCTGGGTGAAGGCATATTCCCCAATGAAATGGGTTCAAAGTGAGGTATAGGCTATACCGGATGTTGTTCACAAATAACTTTGTCAAAGATCCACTAGTTGTACGTGGTCCACTTGCAGTAGAATTTTCTAAGGCATTGAACAAATAGCGAAGTGAAAGTTCCATCAATGTAACCAATGTAATGGTTTATTCAACAAAACTTCAAACTTTCGAATTACTTCATTTTCAATTCCAGTATTAAGCTTGACTGTTGATCGACGATGTTTTTCACGCATTCGGGAACTGTATTACTCCTGTGTTAACAGGCCGTTTTTTTGTTCATAACTTGTGTATCGTTCATCCGATCTTTATCATTCCTTTAGCAAATCGATAAATAATTTTGATTACTAGAAATCTCTAGAAGGTATCTATCATCAAAACTGTGAGAGATATGACGTTTTTCCCAAATTGCGGGGGCGGGAGGGGGCGTGGCAAAAATCGAAAATTAACTTGATCTGCCTGCAAGTATAAGAAATATATGTCCCATACATGTCAAACCTCTATCTCTTGTCATCTCTGAGATCTGTGAGTTCATACAGACGGACAGACGAACATGGCATTATCAACTCGGCTGTTGATGCTGATCAAGAATATATATATACTTTATAGGGTTGGAAATGATTCCATCTCCCTGTTACATACTTTTGCGCAAACTTAATACACTCTCAAAAGACTCAAAAGCTTAAAGACGCTACTATTGAAAACAAACATGTTTTTCTCACTAGAACATCTTTATAGTCATCCGATTTGGATTAAACATCAGAATTATGTGAAAGCATTTAATATTAATAAATCTTTACTTTGGGTGAAATGTTCATTCTTATGATTGTGTTGGGTAGTTCCTGAGTGAATGAACAAAAACGAGTTGCTCGCTTAATTGAACAATTGTTTCTATTTGTTCATTAAGTCATTATTTAGTGACTCATTGTTCAGTGACTGTTCACTCCTTTGTTCTTTCACTATATTCAATTAGTTTGTACCCAGTGAATGTACAGTTTTCTTTTTTGTTCACTGACTTTATGCTTAATGGCCGTGTTCAGCAGAACAACTTGCTCCCTGATCAAGTATAAATTTGCAATTATCTTAATACTGAACTCGAGAGATGCGGCATCATAATAGCCAATTTGAGGTATCATGATACAGGAGCATGTATCAAAGAAATAGTACGCTACTTTAAAGTGATACTGCTCCCTCCAACAGCAGAAACTATTCGATACAACATATTTTTCTGATACCTGCTCAGGGATCAATTATTCTGCTGAACACGCCCATTGACTCTTTCTGCTCAGCTGTTCTTTGCTTGGCGATTTGCTGCTTTGAAAAGAATTTCTTGCGTAAGTTTTGCTTAACCAAAAGGCAAAAAACCTTTGTAGAATTTATACTATTTTATACTCTGTACCAAAGGTACACTGAGTATATTAACCCTTCACTACGGCTGAGTACTGAATCAGAGCTGAATCAGCCCTGATGTGGAAGGGCTGGTACTGAAATCATGGCTGCCTTTACATGCATTTCAGTCATGAATTTAACGCAGACAGGGCCTACTGCGTTATGACCTTCTCTTCTTTCAGGCATAATTTCAGTACTGAACTCATGGATTAGTTTTATGTGTAGTACTGAAAACAGTACTGAAATCAGTCATGAATTGCATCAATTCCTAGTTCTCAGGTCTGAATCAGCACTGAGGTATAGAACTGAAGAAAAGTTTGTGCAAAAGTGTGTAACAAGGGAGAAGGAAAGATTTCCAACCCTATAAAGTATATACATTCTTGATCAGCATCAACAGCCGAGTCGAAATATATTCGTATTACTCCATATTTACTCCACGTACTAAAATTTCTAATCGATCATTCAGGGTTCTACCCATTTCGACTCTTCGTTTGTGTTGGTACCTCCGAACCTCCCAAACTTTAACTTTGGAAACAGGCAAAGGTTAAGGCTCAGTTGGTAAGGTGAATGCACCAACTTTTCTGCAGAATAAGGTCCGACCAAAGCATGCCCGAAGATTGGAGTCTAAGTGTAATTTGACCACTTTTTAAAAAAGGAAAACCTGCGGTGTGCGCCAACTACCGTGGGATCAGTCTCCTTTCTAATCGCATCTAAGATTCTGTCGTGCATTATTTGTGAAAGTCTACACTGATTGAACCTTATCAGTGCGGCTTTAAAACTGGTAAATCCACCATAGACCAGATATTAACATGACGACAAATCCTGGAAAAGTTCTATGAGAAAGATATCATAAGCTACCATCTTTTTGTTGATTACAAAGCCGCCTTCGACACACAGATAAGGTCAAAGTTCTTTGACGCGCTGTGTACCTTTGGTATACCAGCAAAGTACGTTAGACTTTGCATGATGACATTGAGAAGCACTCAAAGCTCCGTCAAAATAGGAAAGAACCTTTTCGAACCATTTGATACCAATTGAGGCTTTAGGCAGGGTGATACCTTATCGTGTGACTTCTTTAAGCTGCTGATGGAGTATATACTGGACCAGTGCTCAAATGCCAACAGTAAAGATCTAATGCTACTCGCATACGCCGATGATATGGACAATATCTGCAAAAACGGGCTGTAAGCAGGGCGTTTTCAGAGATTGAGAAGCAAACTAAACTGAAGGGCTTAGCGGTAAACGCGGACAAGACGAAGTACCTAGTATCCACGCTCAGAGTGCTCACGCGTCTTGGACAATCTGTTGCAATGGGAGAGTACAACCTTAAGGTCGAATTTTGTGGACCTCGGAACAATGATAACCAGCGACAACAACATCAGTCTGAAAATCCGAAGAAGAATTACTCTTGCAAACAGTTGCTACTAAGGGCTCAGTAGGAAGTTCAAGAGCAGAGCCTTCTCTCGAAGAACGAAAAAAGCGCTATACAAGTCGCTCATTATCCCAGTTCAGCTCCATTCAAAAAGTCGTACAAATTGAAGCCGGCTGACTTTGGAGGAAGAGGCGAAAGGGTACACCCACCACTAAGCTGGGAGGATCAGGTGCAGTAAAGACATTTCCAACCTTGATGTGAACAGCTGGTGCCAGCTCGCACGAAGCAGAAGCGATTGTAGCAGAGGCCAAGAGGCCGTCAAGCGGTTGTAATGCAAATGTGGGGCCAAAAAAGAACAAAGGCTAAGTAATTTCGTACAATTTAAGCTCCATTATTTAATTTATTGTATATTTTTTTTTGTATGTTATGAAAAGTTTTCGGTCCAACCCGTCATGTAATGTAATGTTTTGCCACTGTCCATAATAAATATGTTTTGTATTTATATAGCTGGCGGCTTAAATCGTATTATGTGCCTATATATACATATACACAGTATGTACCACCATGAAGAAAAACTGGCCCAAAATTCCATTCAATTTTATTTTGCCTGCCCCTTGAAGTATGCTGCGAAAAATGTTTTTGCCCCTACAGACACACACACACACACACACACACAGAGAAAACATTTGTGTCTCATTTCCTTATGAGCTTAATTTCATTTCTCTGCTTGTTCTGCTTTTTCTACCACACAAGATTTTCCCTCTGAAAAAAAAATTTTTGTTTTCTGCTTCTAGCTACACTTTTTCATTTTTGTGCAAATTCTATGAAAAATTTTTCCATTATATACACAAATACATACGCATCCACATATATAAAGAAACGAGTATGTCCAACATATAGAAAAGTTTTTGTTTGCTAAGCGCCCAGCTGCCACCCACACACACACACACACACACACAAACACACACACACACTTACAACCCCATTGCCAGGGCGCACACGAAAATTTATACAAAGTCATCCGATTTAAGGAATACAAATTTTGCTTATTTTGTGTGGCGCACACAAACTTTTTGCGCCTGACACACACTCACACACACACACACACACAGCCCACTGTAATATTTACCAGTCCACCCCCCCCCCCCACTCACCTCCCCCCTGACACCATCACTTGAGCTGAGCATAAAACTTATAAAAATTTTCTTCAACATGACTTGGTAAAATAAATTTGATTCTCAAGAAAATGCCAAAAAGGAAGGAAGGCCAATATACTAGAAGAAGAGCAGGGCGGGTGAGTGGGTCCATGGCAACCAGGCAGCCAAAGGCAAGGGGAAAAAATGTCGAAATAAACCGAATTTTTTTTTTTTTTTTCCCATTTCTCCAAAACAGAAAAGCAAGAAAAGAAAAATATTCTCAACTATGCTGCAGACATAAATTAAGTTTCCATGGTTGGAAATTGGTTCTCGTAGATTTTGTTGTTGTGTTGACTTTGCTTTTACACAATTTCTGCAGTTTTCCCCCCCCTGCCACCATTTGGTACTTTGAGGAGTTAAGCAAAAATGCCTGCCAGGATGTGCGCATTTCTCTTCGCTGGGTGTGAGTGTATCTGTGTGTGTGTGTATATATGTGGGTGGTTGGGATTTTTATAAAGCCTAAGGTAGTTTGATGTTATTTTATTTGATTTTTCTTTTTTTTTTTTTTTTTTGTGTGAAGAATAGCCTGGTGTGGGTTGGGGTGAAGTGGGGTGGGGGAGTGTAAGAAAAATGTTCTAAATGAAAATGGCAACAGAGTGTAAACAGGCCATGTACTCCTTAGGTATACATTTACTCGTACATACACACAAACTTGAGACTAATTGGCAAACAGCATATCTTCTGGCTAATATATAAAGTAGAGAGCTCTCCCCTAGGTTGGTGGGGGGCGGGGGAGAGTGAGGTGAAGAGCCGCCATATTAGCTTAACTCTTGATAATAATAATTTATGAATATCCTAGTTAAATTTATTGAAATTTGAAAATGAAGTTTTATGGCATGATAATATTTGTTGGGGTTTTTTATGCATGGCCAATTGCAGTCACCTGATAGAAAAGGGTCCAAAACTCAGAAAGCAACAGCTATCATTCAAGTATGATTCCTTCTAGAATGCACCTTAAATAAGTATGCAGTATTCTAAACGACACTTCATATTACTAAAATATGAATATTTTTTGTACTTAAAGTCGAGTATTTAAAGGCAACTACGACAAATCTGCAAACCACGTAACCGAACCGCTTATTACAGATGATAAACCAAACCACAAACTGAACCGGAGTTCTTTCAAAAATTTGAACCAAACCGATTCGGTTCAGTTCACTGTCGAGTTTTAAGACATAAAACGCTTACCACTGATATTTGCAAATTTAGAGATTTTATTTGTTGTTGTTGAAACAGTTTCGTTTATACTATAAATCTGTGAACCGCCGAATTGAGGAGCTCGGCAAATACTTAAACTTGATCATTAACGAAGAAATTAAGTGTTGCTCATAATTTTTCCCTGGCGTTAGACGAGTCAACCAATGTTTCCGATATAAGACAGCTAATATTGGCAATTAGAATGGTAGACCACAATTTCAATATAAATGAAGAGATTCTTGCTGTGATACCGCTACTAGGAAATACAAGAGGCGTAGACGTATTTAATGCGGTAAACGGAAGTATAGACCTTAAAACAGGAATCAGATAAATTAGCTGCCGTATGCACAGATGGTGCAACTGCCATGATTGGAAGAAAATAAGGCTTTGTTGGTCAGTTAATTAAAAAAGGGAATACAGGTACCTTCATACCACTGTATCATCCATCAAGAGGCATTGTGCGCTAAATGGACGAGTGCTGTTCACATAATGAATGTGGTTGTCATAATTGTTAATCGCATAAGAGGTGGACATAATTCATTAACGCATCGGAAATTCAAAAAAATTCTACAGGAATGTGAATGTGAGCATAGGGGCCTACTTATGTATACTGAGGTGAGATGGCTAAGTAAAGGAAAATGTCTTGAGCGTTTTTTTGAATTGCGAAAGGAAATTATCGAATTCATGGTATCAGAAATGAAATTAAGTCACAAGAATTTAACATTAACTTAGCATTTTTAACCGACTTAACAACACACCTAAATCATCTTAACATTTCTCTTCAAGGGAAAAACAAATAAATTTTTGACTTAATCAGTTTAATCGAAGGACTTTTAAAAAAAAATCAACTTATTTATATTTGACTTAAATTTAAGCAAAATGTTTCATTTTCAATGTCTCAAAAAGTCATTTAATGAGTTTAAAATTTAGGTTTTTGATTTTTCCGAATACATACAATTTTTTGATAAATTAAAAAAGAATTTTGAAAAAAGATTAAAGGATTTCGAATGCATTATTCAAATGATATCCATTTTTTTATACCCCAATGACATGCAGCATTTGCGATCAAAAGCCAGATTTAAAACTGGAGCTTTGTGATCTGCAATGCGATGTTGATCTAAAAATATATCAATTAGAGGGCATTGATTTTTGGAAAGCTGTAAATGCAAACCAATATCCTTTACTTCACAAAGAAATGTTACGAATTTATTCTATGTTTGGAAGTACCTATATTTGTGAGATATAAACTGTTAAAAAACAAACATAGAAATCGATTAACAAACGATTATTTAGATGCATTGTTAAAATTATCTTTAACCAAAATAAACATGAACAATTTTTTGAGTTGTTACAATGAAAACATTTGTTAAAATCTGTTATGTATTATTCAGACTAATGTCAAAAAGATAAAGCTAAATGAAATGAATTTTAAAGTTTATTTTTATTTACATTATTATTGTTAAAAAGATGAAATCAGTTATAAATTTTTTTTTTATTAATGTGATGAATGAAGTAATGAATGCACATTTTTTTTTCAGTGCACAATTTGAAATATAAAAAATTGTGTCCTTATTGGTATTGGTGCTTTTCTTTGTGAGTATTGGTGAGTGCTCTGACGTATGCAGCTTTTGGGCATGCCTGGTTTATAGCAACAAAAACCCCGGTGTGAATGCAAAAAATTAAAACATAAATGGATTTTATTTTCTAAGAAAATTGTTTTTGACTTCCGGTTTCTTTTGGTTTCAAGGCAGACCAATTACACTACACTTTTTGACCCCTTTTGGACGCCTTTTGTGTGGAACCTTTACTTGTGTTTTGACCTTTTTTGATATTATCGTAAATAAATATTTCTTAACTTTAAAAACTTTCCCAAACAATTGTAAGATTATTTTTAGCGAAGATGTACCATTTTGAATACATATAACAAAATAACAAAATTGTCTACTGCCCAAAGCTAGCCTTGCCAAAATAGTACAACAGGCTAGTAATTTGTATAGAATTTCAATGAAAATTTTCAACAACACCCAACATAATTAGGGTATTCAGATTGTTGTGCATATAGGCACTTAAGCAAGTTTGCCTGGCTAGTATTGTGAGCAAGAAATTTGTGCACAATTACGTTTGACGTTTGAACCAGCGGGACTGCTATGTTTTTGAGATTTGTTGAGAAAAAAAATTAATTAAATAAAAATTGAATAGTGAAGCTATTAATAATCTGCACGTTTTATTGTGGTCGACTTTTGCAGATGTATCATACATAATGTATGTATTTCCACCAGACCAGCTTGATTTAGCAATGGACGAATTGTTGTATGACTTTATGGACGATGTCGACTGCATATATTCTTGCAGGCGAGGACACATCTGTAGCATGCCCAAACCAAAACTAATGGCGGAATAACATTCTTTTTTAATTGAGAGAGAACGGTTTAACTTATGTTGCGAGTGTCTGAGAAGTTATTTGAAATATTGTTTAAATTGATTAAGAAAGTAAAGGAATCGCAACTTCTGCGGGTTTTGTCCAGTCCACCGGTGTTCACTACACTTTAACGAAGGGGTGCTAAAACAACAGTCTGTTTTTAACCTTAATTTTTCAACACGTTTTTGTTATTGTTTTATTTAATTGTTTTCGCAGTTGTCATGGGCAGAGTTTTCTTGACGGTGTTTGGTACCGAGACTGACTCTTCACGTTATCCAGCAAGATACATCACTTTGTGACGGGGGGTCACCAACGAGGAGAAGTGAGTCGACTACATTAAACCGGTGAACAACTTTACCTAACTACTTTCGCCCCATTAGGTCCTTTACGTCTCTGTCTAGAATTTTTAGCTTTTTGGTATAGTATATACCAAAAATAAAAATATTCCTCGATGGGCCGCGAATGAACCTTTGGGTGAGTTGTTATTTAAATATCAAAAGATACAAAAAAAAAGATTCCTCAATTAACCGCTATTTCGTAAAGATATGATTTGGGAGTCATCCATGATTCTTTTGAAGTTTTCGCTTTCTCCATACAATGTGCATATAAACATGTGAGATCACACATTCTTTTCAAAATAAGTTTGGGCAGAAGTGCCCGACTTTTCCTAGTCAGGGTCTGGGTCGAGCAAGATGTGCACAATTTCTTCAGAGTAAATTGTTGCTGGAAATGCTTACACTTTTGCCCAAGTGCCTATGTGCTCAACAAAGTGAATACCCTAAATATATTTTTTGTGAAAACCTATACAATTACTAAATGTGGTATATCTTCATTGAAAAAAAGTGGTAGAATGGTTTTGGATAGTTTATTTCAAAGTTTAGGAGTAATACTCTCAGATAATATAAGTGATGAACTCAGTTCTTTGTGTGGCGATAAAGCACCTTCAAAAACCACTGTTTATAGAGGGTATAGTGAACTAAATCGTGGTCGTAGTTCGCTCAGAAGGTATTCCAAAATCGGCTGTTATGCCAGAAAACATCGAAGCTGTGCGTGAGCTGATAATGCAAACTGATGATCCTAAACATTAGTTCCACCAGCATATGTAAGATTTTGCCGTAAAAACGGTTGGTTAGCGTTGAGTAATAAAAGTTCTCAATAAATTGACTTAAATGATTGCTTAAACCGAATCTGTTTTTGCATACAGCCGTCTGGATCAAGTTGAGGTTCAAGAGGTTAAATATTTGAAAGGTTCGGTCTATGGTCCGGATCGAAGGACCCAAAAAACACGAACTGAACCGGTTCTTTGTTGTTTGACTTAGGATTGGCTTAGAGTCTTGCTTAAAATACCGCATCGATCTATGGACCAAGATCTAAGCCAAAACTTATGCTTTAAGAAGGGTTAAAAACCAAAATGCTTTTTTATGTTTTTTTAGGATCTTTTTAAGAACAAAATTTTTAAGATTTAAGATCGGTACAACACCTTCTCTGCCATTGCCCCGCCTTGAGTATAAGGAGACTCAGGACACTTGGTCAACCTCTGCTACTCAACCTCTCGGAGACATCCGGGCTTGGGATCCCTGCTCTACTTAAATTCATTCTGTCCACACAATGGTTCAGTAACGAGGACCCCCCTCAGTTTTAAAAAGGGTTAATAGGGAATATATATGGCATCGCAATGGGCCCAATGTGGCCTAAGTGGAAGAGCGACTTGTCGCTCTCAGCCATCCCAACCTAACCTAACCTAAGATCCCATACAGATCCCGATCTTTCTTGATCAGAATGAAGAACTTAGTAGAAATAGCCAGTCTAAAGATATATAGCTGAAACTTAGCATGTAAGCTTTTTTCCTACGTATAAAGACTGCATAAATGTTGAATCCAGCCGAATGCAATCGCCTAGATCCATGATTTATATCAGAGGTGATCACGAAATTTGAGTTTGGGAGCAGTCCAACTACAAAAATAGAAAAAACGAGAGCGTAAGTTAAAGTCGGCTCTAACCGACTTCGATATACCCGTTACTCATGGAAACAAATGTTTAATAGCCTTACTGTATGCCTGAGGTGGGTCAGCCGAAAAGTATGCAACATTTTTTAACTCGTCTCTCTCTCTCTCTCTCTCTCTCTCACTAAGATTGCTGCTGAACGCAATGCTTAGGTTATGAGTGGGGTGGGTGGTGGGTGTTAACTGATCGTTTTTTGCTCATAACTTGAGTATCGTTCATCCGATCTTTATCATTCCTTCAGCAAATCGATAAATAATTTTAAGAACTAGATATCTCTAGAAAGTACGAACCATCTATCATCAAAACTGTAGGAGATATGACGTTTTTTCCAAATTGCGGGGGCGTGAGGGGGCGTGGCAAAAATTGAAAATAAACTTGATCTGCGTGCAGACAATAGGAGTCTACATTTCAAATTTGGTTGCTCTAGCTCTTCTAGTCTCTGAGATCTAGGTGTTCATACAGACGGACGGACGGACGGACAGACGGACAGACGGACAGACGGACAGACGGACAGACGGATATGACTATATCAACTCAGCTCATCGATGCTGATCAAGAATATATATACTTTATGTCAATTTGGACAATTTTAATATACCCTCTACAAGGGTATAACAACCAATATCATCTAGGCTAACGCCGACAAGCGAGACACACATTTTGTTTTTGCAAAAGTCTGCATCTACGCCAATCGAGTGTCGATCGCGCACACTGTACCAGTTTCACCGTCTGCTTGTAAGACCAGCAGTCGCCGCCCGCCGATTCGCACGGACATTGTTGCAATACCACACTACGAAGCGAGGCAATTGCAATTGCTGCGACATCTGCTTGAGTGAATCGGCGCCTTGAAACGGCGCAGTTTCTTAGTAGCTGCCGAAAAATAAATCTCGAAGCAATAGGATAAATAGGAGCAAGGGCGTGTTCACCGCTGATTTATATAAGATAAGTCCTGAACCACTGAACCGATTGATCCTTAATGTTTACTATTTCTGCACAAAGACCTGACTGCATATAAAACAAACACCATATTCAACATATCTCATTGGGCGTTTTCTTTGAAGTTTTAGTGAGTTTTAAAAACTTTTTAAAACTTTACTAAATGGAATTTTGATCAAAATCCTACAAAAATAGTAGGCCAAGGTCTTTTTTTTTAATAATTTCAATTTAACACATTTTGCAACATACTCATTAATTTGTTTTTGCGTATCACCAAAACACTTGTGAAAGTTTTATAAAAGAGTCACTAGAGTCAGAATGTTTTGTTAAATTGTTGCGCGTTGCACGAATGTATTTCGGTTTTCGTATATAATCACGCGGCTTTTCAAGTAGTTGGCGCATGCGCACTTCGCACGTTGTGTCCTGCCAAGTGGCCAGTTCGTTGTCAACTGTGACAGCATGACGCAGCACAAAAAAAAACACAACAAAAACTGTGAAAATCGAAATGAAAACAGTTACGGGCGCAAAATCAAAACAGCAAAAACATTGATACTTAAATCACTACGCCACACACACACACACACACACACACAGAGAGAAACAGATCGAAACAGTAACCGAATTGTATCTATGCCTACCCCGGTTCAACTTTTAATAGTTTTCCCATAAATACACACACACACACACACACAAACGCACACAACCAGCCAACGTTACCCATATCATTACACTTTTTCAATGTTCGCTCCCAAAAAACCTCAATAAAACACCCCAAAATATCAAAAATCATAGAATTTCCCTTAAAAAAAAAATTATACAAAAGCAGCAAACGCGACAACTGAGCAGCGCTGCCCGGAAAACCATTGTTGCTCCGCCCCTTTTTCAAATTTTTAGTAACCACCACACAGACACACACACACACACACACACAGACGAACAAGCCATAAACGAGGCGACAACCTCGTCGACTTCGACTTTTTCCTTGCTCTCGTGCCAAATTCTCATTGTTCAATAGTTTTTCAATTTGTTTTTCCTACTTTCAAACTACTACAGTAGTTGCAGTAGCTGTTGTTGTTGTTGTTGTTGTTATTTCTATGGGTGTTCTTGTCGCTCGTACATATACATTTTTCTTTTTTTCTTGTTATTTTAATGATATGCGTTACCCCAGGCGTGCCTATGACAAAGTTGTTGAAGATTTATCAAAGAAATTTTAACCCTCATCTTTCTGTGATCTAACCGAAGACATTGTGTAATTGTGTAAAGAGGCTGGCATTACTTGACTCGAACTGACTTTAAAAACGGGGATAGGGGTTGGCATAAAATTGAGACAGTAATTGAGGTAAGGGCTTGCGGCTTTTAAGTGTGTAATTAGGGCATAAGTCAAAAGAAGAAAATGGTTTATATGAGATTGATGTGTATTTCAGGTATATTTCATAATGAGCTCAAGGGGAACAACAGCAACCACATAAAAAAGAGTCTAATTGAAAATCATTCATTCATTTTGTATCACAATTCATAGATTTTAAGAGATTTGCCTCTAAGAGGCAAATTGTTAATTGAGTTTTCACATTTTGTCGAAAGTGACAACGATTCGATTTCTTTGAACCAAATAACAACAACAGTTGGTGTGGAATTTTACTAAGTTTTAAACATTTTCAAAGAAAAATCTACTTTATTTTTATTCATATTTAGATAATTTGGCAAGGAAAATGAAGCAGTATAAAACAAGGCTGCAAACCGGTTTTAAACCGATCCCATTCGAGCCCGGAATTCCGACTTGTTTTATACTGCAACCGAAACGTTTCGGCTCAATAATAAGAATAGACAACTAAAAGTCTGCCCCAATGTGCAAAATATTTGAAAATTATATCTTCTACAAGAGTTTCTCGAAACTAAAACGAGTAAAAACGCATCGGAAAACGAAACATCTTACGCTCAGTTTGTGGAAGTATAAAATACGATTACGTTAGTTTGCTAAAAGTATCACAAACGCCAGTCAAACGCTACTAAGCACTTTGACGAATATAACCAGAATTATGTTTTGTTTGTTCGCCAAGTCCCATTTTTTAGTACGTTTGTGAATATTTATCGAGTATTTTTATTGAAACTTTAATATTTGCTCAAGACGAAGGCCGAACCGGAGTTCGAAATATAACCTTCGGCGAATCGCTTCTTTTGTATGAGTGTTTTCTCCATTAATTAATTTATACTGTTTTAGTGACCTCTTTGAATATCAATAATAGAACCTTTAGCAGGCTCCAGGTCAATGGGTTATGTTTGTTCATAACTTTTCTAACAACAACACACACATACCACAAAGAAGGCTGGTTAACTATATAGTTATTTCATGTATCACCACGATTAAATTATCAACAGTATTTGGGGCTCGCTCGTAAATTGTGTTGTAATTGGCCTGCATAAATGCAACTACAAAACGAGTAACGGGTATATCTTTCGGATGTTGCGTCCACTGGAAATCACCCGAAACTTTGTGTATCGTACCGTAAAGTTATTTGAGAATACTGATGGAATAATAGACCGCGCGAAATCCGGCCGTCCGCTTACTGTGCGAACTCCACAAGCTATCAAAGCAGAAAATCATGTCTCGTGAGATGAATATCAGCAAGGACAGCATGTCGCGCATCATAAAACGTGACTTGGGACTTAGTGCATACAAGAGACTCAAGACACGCGTAGCGCAAGACAAAATCGAAAGCATTCCATCGCCAGTGCGTACTGACGAGAAAATTTTCACCATAGACGAATCGTTTAACAAACAGGATGATAGAGTGTATGCTGTGTCATCAAAACAAGCGTCCCATAGTTCAGAGAGATCATTGTCCGGCTTATGTGATAGTTTGGTGGGGAATCGCCTCCAGTTTTGTGAAAAAGGTGTCAAAACTTCGGCGAATGTGTATCAATTCAATGTTTTGGAAAAGGTTGTCAAGTCTCTCAACACGCCATTATTTGCAAGCAAGCCGTGGACCTTTCAAAAAAAATTTTAAAAAATATTCATTCGTTTTCATATTATGACAAAAAAAAACGCTTTACCAAAACAATTGCGAGTACTAGGTTAAATCACAAATCGCTTTTCGACATACATTTACATTGGGAATGTTGAAAATTTGCATAAATTAGAAATCTCAAATATTTGTTTTTGAACCAAAACCTTTTTAGTGCTTTGTGCTTTGGTTCAAGTTCGGGTTCAGGAAGTTGAAATAAATTTTCTTTGGTTGAGGTTTGGCTTGGACTTCCCAAAAACCTCGGAGACTCCTATCCGATTTACAGCAAAGGACTCAAACAATTTCCAAATTTGTTTATATGATAAGCTTTGGTCCTTTAAGATGACTACTTTTAATGCTTTATAAGGCTTGTAACTTCATTATACACTTCTCGAAGTTTTCCCAACAGGTGGATTCCTTGCATTTCCCGTGGATTTGCGTTAAATGAAGCTGGTCGCGGATAAAAAGAGATGGGCCAAGGAAAGTAACTCAATTCGAACTTCGACACAACTGAATATGAGGTCACGAAAAGGGATGGCAACATCGTTAAGCTGTCCGATGGGCAATGTACCACGACACGAAACCTTAGTCATTTAAAAAGATACCGATAAGGGTACCAGTCTCTGAGACTGGAGATCTGGACAATTGAGAAGAAGACTGCGTTTTATCTGGGTTTCCCCAAGCCATGCAACAAATGTTGATCTGTTAGCAAGTCCCAGAAAAGTAAGAAAACGGAAAATAAGAAGTACTGGTACAAGGCAAAATGGAGTCTCTTGGTTTAACAATAAGGGAGGGATGTAGCAGCCTGTGTCTCTAATGCAGCGATGATCACAAGTACTATTTACACATATACGAGCCGAACGCAAGCCGAAGCTAGGGAGAAGAGAGCAAAAGGCCTTTCAGTCGCTGGCTAGCCTTTGATGCGGTCAGGTCATAGACTAAGATATCTAGACTGACCGATTATTGCGCAGTCGACACCGCTTCTGTCAGGAATTAATCAGCTGTTCGCTCTCACATACGCTCTCTGGATACATTTGGTCAGTTGTTTGCTCTTACTTACACTCTCTGGATACATTTGGGAATATGTCCGTCTCGCTCTAGCCACTGTGTTTTCCTACTGGCTCTGTAAAGTATCTTTTTAGGCACTATCGTTTAGCACAACCAAAATTGAGAGGCAGTGCAAATTTGTTCTCTAATACTCATTCTCCATGGTCAGGTCGAAGCAAATTCACGGCGCTTTATTTTCGCACACTACCACACTCATTTGGTCCAAATCGGACGACGATAGGCCGGTAAATGGGTTTTATTAAGGAAATGCCGCCTTAAGGAATCCAGATGGTTAAAGATTCACTGATATTACGGGCAAACTAAGAAAACAGAAATGGTTTTTGTACTCTGTACCAAAGGTATACAGAGTATATTCAGGCCTGTTCCTAATTCCGAAAACGTGTGGAATTGTCGTAAATCAAGACGATTGCTGTTCTAAATTCCGCAAATCGACAAAATTTGAGTTTTTTGTTCTTTATGCTATGGTTCCATACGCAAATAAATTGATCAAATATGTCCGGAAAGTTTCACAATTTGGCCTATAAAGCCAAAGTTTCATGAAATATTTTTCAAATTATTTGCCTGTGTGAACATAGCTTTCGACCTATTGCTTAATCTCCCATCATAATACCAAGTTGTTCCACAAAAAAAACCTCCTTCTCTGCAAAAAATTCTTGCTTTAATTTTTAAAATTGGCGCGCAATAAAAAAAAATATAATCAGCCGAGTGGAGAGGTGCTGTCAATTTATAATCAACCTACATGAGACAACCAATTGCACAAAAACCACCTAGTTGCAAAATCTAGGTGGATTTCGATTTGAGCAAAAACAGGAACATGAGAAAACGGACCTTAGAAACGATTTGCGTCTTTTATACACTTGTTTGAATCACTGAAATATGTTTTGATGATATCTAGTTACTAAATATATTTCCGTATAACTATTGTGTTATTATTGAGCGTGCACGGGTTGTTGTTGTGTCCTAACTAAAAACTCAAGAATCATTTTCATAAATGATGCATCGATCTAATATTTTACAATTAATTTGAAAAAAGGAGACTTGTTGGTTTTCACGCTTCAACAACTTGCAAATTTCGTTTATATACTAATTTTATAAGCGAATAAACACTTGGGAATTCTAATGGTGCAAAATTTCTAGTCTGAAATTGTGCAATGGCTACATGTTACTTGCTACATGGCTGCTGTTAGGTTAGGTTAGGTAGTCATGGTTGAAATTCGAAGGCCCGTTGTGGTACCAGTAGTAGTAGTGGTTAGCCGCATACAACATTATCGCTCTTCATTTTCAATTTTGGCTTGGTTAATTTACCGTTAGCCTTCTATTCTAACAAAATATAATTATAAATTTTTTCTTTCTTTTATTTAACAATTTTTCCACAAATTTATATGTTAAATTTAAAAGTTTTCTAGTATAATATTTTTCCTATAATTTATTATAGCTTTGACGAATTTCGCAAATTCCTGCCAATTTTTCCCATTGAATAGTTCAATTGCCTACTTCTGTTCCAAATAGATTTTATTAAAATATGCTACTCTATACTCCGCCAGGATAGGGCATAATGCTATAAGGTGAACTATGTCTTCTCTCGATCGCGTATTACATAAGGTATAAATACTATCGCTGTGTGGGGTCGGTATCCCAGTGGAAGCAATTCACATCTGGTTTTGAAAATAATTCCAATGGTTTCCGTGCTGTATTGCTCACTAAAATAATTGTTTATGCCAAGGTTGTAGTTGAGCTGACTGTACCATATTCTCGATTCGCTTCTTCTGGCTTGAGCTTCACACTGAAATCTATGATTTTTGTTTATCGCAACAAGTACAGCCTCTTGCGCTGCATTCCATTCTTCAGAATTTAGAACGTCGCACTCTACACTGTGTGCAATAAAGAGCTGCTGCCAATTTTTGAAGCACTGCGTTTTCTCCCTGAGTATTTCTAGCGCCACTATTATCGGCAGTCGATGTTGCGGCAGTTCCATGATTTTGTTTATATACCTAAAATGAGTCGACAGCGTGTTGAGGTACATCGCCAATAGGCCTGTTTCTAGGTATAGTGCATAGCTTGGGGAATTCACTGACAGTTGAAATAACTTTTTAAGGAAGTTTCTCATCAATTTTTCCACGTCATCGTAACTTTGATGTCCCCATACTTCCGCCGCATACAACATTATCGCTCTTGCAGTAGCCTGGAAAAGCTGATATTTGGCCGAATTTGCAATGCCTTTCTTTCCCATGAAGCTTTTCCATGTGCTGTTCACCCGCCATTGTAGCATCCTTCAGTTTGTGGTTAAGGTGTGTTTTAAAGTTTATGTTTTGTGTTAATGTTACTCCCAAGTATGTGTATTCTTTAACAACCTCCAGTGCGTAGCCATCAAGTATCCATCTTTCATTTTCGGGGCGCCGCCCTCTTCCATCCCGCACAACCATTATTTTCGACTTATCCTTGTTTATTTCTAAGCCCCATTGTCGACAATATAGCTGCGTCTGCTCAATCATTCGTTGCATTTCATCAGCGCTCTCCGCCATAATCACCATATCGTCTGCATACATAAGCGCTTTGCATTCCATACTGCCTATTTGTATTCCGCCTGATAGATATGTGTGCAGATCATTCATGTATAAGGTTGTGGTACCATATAACCCTTTCTATACTATGGTCGTTGAGGGAGGGTCTGTCCCGTTCCACTATATAGAAAGTAGCAAAATTTTTAGTGAAGGGGCCACACCTTTTTTAGAGATGTCTGATAAATCGTTTAGGAAAGAACTATCCAAAACTGAGAGTCACCTTCTGCTGAGCGCTGGACAGTGCTGGATGGCTGCCTGGATTAGTGCCTTTTGAATCTGTCCAGCGCTCGTTTAGCAGGACTAAGAGTTCTTGTCCAGTCTGCTAATGAGAGGATTGTGGTGATCCTCGAATTAGTGCTGTACGGATATACCATTGCTATTCTAAAATTCTGTAATTATAATTAATCCGGCTCCAGGTCAACGGTTAATTATAATTATAATTGTACAGATTCATGTAAAGGCATTAAAGGCATATAAAGGCATAAATACCCGTTGACCTGGAGCCGGATTAAACAAATTTTGACTAAAATCTTAATAGGTCGCCCAATACTAATCCTTTATACTAAAAATAAGAAATTTTATAAATTTTTCTAAATTGAAACCATTACAAAACTATTATAAAAATCGAACAGCAGATATAAAAACTGCATTGATGAGTTTGCATCGGTCGATTTTCAACAATTTTTTTCAGAGTGTGTTTTCGAGTATATTTAGTTGACACGATTGCTTTTTGCCTTTTGTACAAGTTTTGTTCATCTGAAAATTTTGTCAATGTGAAATTTTTTCCATTTAAAATTTGTTCAATTTGATCGAACCTTTAATGTGTCTATATGTATATACTGAAGACTAATCCATCAACCCAGTCAATATTAATTCAACAAACAAAATCTCACGAAAAAAACTTGCTCAATTCCGAAATCAATTTGTCGCACACATTTTACCCCTCCTCCAGCTTGAGCAGCACCACCTACACACCACCGCTCTAATCGAAAACCAACAGTTATCAGCAGCGCCTTAGGGGTTGTTTTTCAATTTTTGAGTTGAGGAATAATTTCAATTTGATTTTCAACAAAATATTAATTGCATTTCCCTTTTTCTGTGGCGTGGGAGGGTGTGGAGTGGAAAGTGTGGCATATGGGCGACGCATATCAATCATAACCGGCAACTCATCGTCACGAAATGGGACATGTTATTATTATTACTATTAAGGTAAGGGTTGGTCATTTGCATGCTCGGGGGAGGGAGGATTGCGTGTAGCCGTAGGCGATCAAAAAAGGCGGCAGGTTTTGGGTTTTAAATTTGATAATGATTATTTTACCTCAAAGGCCAATGCGTGGGGCGGCTGTCCCCTGACACTTTCACAAAGAGTTATAATTTTCCATTTGGGTTTGTTTACATTTCGAGTGCCACACACACACGTGTGGACATGCGCCTACAAGGACGAGGGAGTCTGTCTGTGCGTGTGAGCAAACTGGTGAAAGCGAAAGTGCCGGCTTCGGGGCCATCGTCACACAGTGGACATGCCGACATGTGAAAGTGAAAGTCAATAGCAAAACCTTGACCACTAGACGTGTCCGTGCCCGCGTCCGACCAATGAATTCCAAATGCTCTGACGCTGTTGCTGCTGGTACCATTTTTGTTCGCCTGGTTCGTTCAACCGGCGATTTCGAGTCGACTTTCACGCACACACACACAGAGACAGCCAGAGGCTCACACATGAGAGAATAAAGCCGGTGCCGAGAGAGCTACCAGTGTGCGCAGGACCAGCTCATTGCGTGGCAGGACAAATAGCATAAACAGAAAGACACACGAGACAGACGAACCAGCGGCGAGACTTGGCAAAGTCACTTTCACTTTTGTATGTTGGATATGTGTGTGTTACACATACGTAAATAGTAAAGTCACAACTCAATCAGTCAATCTTGTGGTTTATCCATATCTCAGGGGAAGAGTGTGAATTCAATTTTAATTACATTATTTTAAAATCATTCATTTTTGTGTTAATAATACATTTTTATAATTAATTAATTAATTTATAGTTCATAATGTTTGGTACAACACACTATCAATGATTTTTAGAACAGGGTTCCCCAAGCAGAGAGGACGGAAAATGTGACTGTCTCTTTCTCTTTCTAAAACACAGTGATGCATGACTTTGGCATGCATTTGGTGGAAAGTGCCAAGTGTGTTCGGCCCCCAGGGGCCATGGCTGGGAAACTCTGCTTCAGAACAGTGCCGGCCAAATGGAGAGAACAGTAAACAGTGAACAGTGTGTTGGTGAGCAAGAGAGCTCTCTCAAAATTACAACCGTTTTACTTTCCATTCAGTGTTCACCGATTCACACAATTATGAGTTTGCCTCGCGTTTGTGTAAAAACACGAGTGACTTCGGCGCCCGGTTGTTATAGGTGGCCGGCCCTGCTTTAGAACTTAAGTGTTCTCAGCATTAGCTCTGCAAGCAAGCACAAAAACAAACAAACAAACACACATGCATTTGCATTGCAAATTTTGCAAGCTGTTTAGTTTCCTGTTTCCTGTGTACAAGGGGAATAATAGCTTTATGCAAATGTAGGTAACAGGTAGAAGGTGCTTCCTTGATCCTATTATGTATATAAATTCTTGATCAGCAAGTCCTTATGAACGCACAGATCCCAGATATAGCAGAGATAGGATTATTATACCCTTGTAGAGGGTATATTAAAATTGTCCAGATGTTTCTAACGCATAGAAGGAAGCATCTTCGACCATATAAAGTATATATATTCTTGATCAGCATGAGGAGCTGAGTTGATATAGCCATGTCCTCCGTCAGTTTTAAAGATATCTTAACCAAACTTTGCACGAAGCCTTTTGGTGCAAATACGCTGCACATTTGTCGGAACCGGCCGGATCGGATGACTATTGCATATAGCTGCCATAGGAACGATCGATCAAAAAACAAGTTTTAGTGAGAAAAACTTTTTTGTTTTCAATGCAAACCGCCACCAAACCATTCGCATTTTTCAGTTTTCTATGATTTTACATAATTCCACCAAGTTTGATGAAAATCTGACAACTATATACTATAGCTGCCATACAAAAGTTAGTTCAGAGAAAAAGTGTTAGTAGAAAGAACTTTTTTGTTCTCAATGCTATCACTCTCAAACTTGTTACTGATCAATACTATATACTACCACACAATTCTGCCAAGTTTGATTTAAATCGGATGACTATAGCATATAGGTGCCATAGGAACGATCGGTTCAAAAAGTAGTTCTAGTGAGGAAAACTTTTTTGTTTTCAATGGTAGCGTCGTTAAGCTTTCCAGTTATGAACATTATCGGTTTCCACACAATTTTGACGAGTTTGATACAAATCTGATAAATATATCGTATAGCTGCCATATAAAAACTGGCAAGCAAATGATCAAAGTAGTGGCGCCATCTATTGCTGAGTTTGGAAAATAACTCAACGGTTTTTTCAATCCCGAAATACTTGATTTAATACTGTTTCGGGATATGTTAAGTACATTTCGCACTATTTTAAAATCTATTTGATTGTACTTTTAGGTTGTATTGGTCTTAAGTAGAGCTCGACTCACTCTTGAATCAAGTGAAAAACATGCTTAATTGTGCTTGAGTTTAGCACAATATAATCTGAAAACAGAAGTTTTAAATATCCAAAACTGTGTGTGTGGATCTTGAAGTGTAAAGGGAGTGTCCTACACTCAAAAAAAAATCAATCCATACGGGATCAAATCAATCCCAATCGGTCATGTAAACAACGTAATCCCGCATATTCTTGACCCAATCCGAAAAAGGATTGAGTTGATCCGACTTTTTTAGTCCTAAAAGGATAACATTTATCCCAGGGTAATCTTAAAAAAGATTGAATTAGGCCAAAAATTCGAGCACAATTTAATACCAATGCAGGATCATTTAAAGCATGTTCGAGATTATTTTTACGCTCGATATATAATATTGATTTGGTCCCAGGAAAGATACCTATCTCTTCTTCCTTTCCTCTGCTATATTCCATAAGACAATCCTTATACACTTCAAAGAGACCACACCAGTTTTTGTTTATTAAAGAATTCTGCAAACCAAAGATATATAAAAACTCTTAGGGCTCAACTGGTATTCGAACCCACGACCATACGCACTGAACACGAATGGAATGGCATCTCAAAGCACATCACCAACTCCATCGCTTGTTGCCGCATGTCAAAATTGATACTTAAATTTTATCGCTCTCGCTCTCTTATCTATGAACATGTGATCTGTGATCGAATGTGATCAAAGGAGATTGAAATAATCACAGCACATTTGGAATGATAAAAGTTCGAAAGGCTTGTGCCAATCCCTGAAAGCCTATATTGTGTTGAATATACTGTCAGTCTAGATTCAATTTTCAAGCTCGTCCTGGGCTTACTTCAAGATTAAAAAGATTGGAAATATCTCGATGTTTTTTTTTCTGTGTAGGGAATATGGAGGAGGGGAGGAAGAAAAGGTATCTTTCCTGGGATCAAATCAATATCAAAATTATTATCAAGCTCAAATGAATCTAGACCCAGAAAGAACATTTATAAATTTCCGGAATGAAGAATATGGGTCACAAGAGGGAACTGGTTTGACATATGAGTAAGAAGGATGTTTAACAAAGCAGTATTTACACTTGTCTGAGTTCCCATTTGATATGGCTGAAAAATAACTAAGTTTACTGTAATTTGGCTGTCCAAAAATCCATATGAGAAATCAGTTAGCCCATTTGTCATATTATCAGAACCCGAGCGGCAAACCGAATTAGAGTGGAACCGCTCCGGAGTCGGAGACTTCGTTTTTTTTGGAAAGTCCGAAACCGGAGCAGAAAAATTGTTTCCCGCTTACATACAAAACTAAGAAATGCCCAAAAAAATAATGCGGAAACCAATGCCCTACCAATTTTTTCTTTACTTCACGTTGTAAGTGTCATTTCATTACTTCTGACAAAACCACTAAGCCTTGTAAATTATCCGGGAAAATTAGAAGGACTTACGATTCATTTTCTTAAGCGCAGGGGTCGATTAAGCTCAAATATTATGTTGAAAATATTAAGACTCCGAGTTTCAAAATATGTATAATATGCAGAGCTCGCAAAAAACTGTTAACACTATCAGCGTGTCTCTAAAAAACTGTTCTGTTACAGACACAACGAAAAGAGGTTGCAAAAAGACACTTCCAAATCTGTTTGGCTCAATAGCTGTTTTCGCACAAGCAAAGAGCGCTTTTTTTGTTTCTGTTTTGCTCATGTCTTTCATCGATCGATCGATTGATCGTTTTGCCGAGAACCGACTTCCAAAGTGTCTTCTACAAATGTAAGCGTGGTTGTGTGTGGGATGCCTGTGTGTTTGTATGTGTGTGTCTCAGTCTACGATCTTTGTACATATGTATGTAGAGTATGAAAAAATTTCTTATTATTATTATATCAAATGAAATGCAGAAAATATTATTTTTTGTAATTGCTTAACCTCTAAAACATACATTTTTTTAATTATGTACATTGTATAGTATTATAATTGTGTATTACATAAGCCCCACCGCCTACCACATGAACAAAAAAATTAGCACTTTTTGCTGACAGTTTTTTCGTGAGCGCTCGCTCACAAGTTTCCCTCTCAGTAGTTATTGGTAGACCGTCTCGTTTGTTTTTATCTACCGAAAATGCAAAGCAGAAAACACTTAAAGAGGGGTAAAAAGTGTTTTGCTCAGTGAGAGACCGAGTGGGCTTTGGTTTTTTCTGTTTTGTCAGTGGACTGATCGCACTGAAAAAAGTGTTGAGGGTTATTTGCGAGCTCTTCATACAAATAAAACTGCTGAGTAATAGAATTCAGATTTCAAAACATTTCAAAAGTGTTTCTATTCATGTGCAGTTTGACATAAATTTATTTTCGTGCGTTCTGGAAATAGGCCTTAACTGTATAATAGGGTTTCTTTCTGTTTTCGGGTTTTTATTTACGAACTATTAACACAGTTTTACTACCTATATTTACACACCGGTTTCTATTTACAATGCCAATACGGGTTGTCTTTTCTCAGCTTGTCGATACGGGTTATTCTTTCAGTCTGCCTGTCTCGTCTTGTCCATTGCTTTACAACGTCTGTCGACTACTCCATATACAAAGCGTCTGTCTTCCATCATCTTCTACTATCTACTCCACGCTCTCGTCATCTTCCATTTTCTACACTCAGAAAAAAAAACTGCATGGCTCTACACCGATTGGGATAGAATTTATACCGTTTTGTACTTAAAATTTCAGGTATGTTTTGTTCTTGGACGTACTTTAATTAAGCAAGAAACATTCTTCAATAGAAATACGAAATGAGAGCAAACATTCTTGAATCAATAACATTTCGTACTTACAGTTATCCAAAAAATTTAAAAAAGGATCGTTCTTAGTTCAAGTAAAAACTTTCTTGGACTGAGGACAAAATGAACTTACCATGAAAGCTCCAAACGCTACGGAAAATGCGAATTATTTTAAGTCGAAGCTGTTCTTAAAATTCCCTCCTGGCTCTAACACTTTGGTTATGGAGTGAAGGTAGATTTCTGAACTAAAGTATAAACATCTTGGTCTTTGCTTAATTCATTTTCTTTGGATTTTCATATAATACAGAGTTTAATTTCAAGTTCAAATTGGAAAAAGCCTAGAATTTTATAGGCTTAAACCGAGAACATTTTCAATAATGTTTTGGGGTTTACTTTAGAATTCATAATACTTCTATGAAGAACATTTTGCACTTATTTTGAGAGTAAATCGGGCTGTACTCAAGACCATAAAAAACTAATAGTATGACCAAAAAGATGTTATAATAGTTCCAAATGGACTTAAAAAGGGACGCATTCATGGAGCATTTCCTTTTATATGTATTTTTATAAGGAAAGTAAAAAGGAGGCTGGTTGTTGAAACGACCGGGAAGATTCGTACGTGTAGTGTGAATGAAGAGAATAAGGATCAAATTAATAGAGATGTAGAACTAATCTGGTATCAAGTCAAAGAAGGAAGCTGCCTCGACTGGGCGGGTCCATAAATCCGAGGGAGTGAGTACAGTGGGATTAAATGGGGTCGTCTATAACATTCGAGTTTATGCGCGAGAGGTAGCTGTTGAGAAGTCTGCATTTCCCGAATCGCAACTGTGCTAGAGAAGTCCTCACAGATTGGGCGAGGGATTTTTCTGCAGGGTCAACGGGTGGAGGCCTGTACCCCAAGGCAATATGGTCCTTGTAGGTTTCTAATGCCCTGGCAACCATTGTTGTCAGCGCATGACGTCGTGGAGATCTGGTTGTTGCCAAGGAGTTCAGCTCTAATGTCGGAACGCACGGCCTTAGGTGTTCTGTTGGGTACAGGCGTGATTTGGATGATTATCTACATGACAACCAATGAGGATGTTGTGGGCACGTACTTGGAGTACCTCAGTTTCTTGGTGTAGGTGATCTGGGTGGGTCATCATATGACATCCTGTTGCTACACGTAATGCTGCGTTCTGCATTGGAGGCTGGTAGACTGTACAGCTGTTTCAAGAACCTTCCGCTCCCATCTTCAGCATTGTTTAAAACTATTTTAGGAACTGCGTTTCTTCTCCATATGACCTCGAGCCAGCTAAAACTTGCTATGGGTAGTTTGAATCTCGACTTAAGTAAACATAATGAAGTTTTTGAAAAAGGGGTATAGCTTGACACTTGCTACAAGCAAGAGCTTTTTTAATAACTTCAGTAAGCAAACTTCTTCAAGGGCGCGCGCACACATGCGGCTGACAGATAAACTGACGGTAGAACTTAAGGCTGATCTTGAATCGGGCTGCACTCAAGACCATAACAAACGAATAGTATGAGCAAAAAGATTTTATAATAGTTCGAAATGTACTTAAAATATTCTGTATTCTGTGTTCTGTATTCTGAATATATTTCGGGATTCGGGAAAAATCGTACTTGAAATAAGACTTTTGTACTATTGACACCGTTAGTACTTGATTCAAGTACAAAGTTATGTTTTTTTTCTGAGTGTATATACAGTGTGACCATCATTCGATTACCATACCTTAACACTAAAATATCGAAAAAATTGTACAAATTGGCGGTCATTTTCAAATAATTCGAAAGACTACATTACATACAATTTTTTTTTCCTAAGCCCCGGTTTGAACCTAAAACTATTTTCAGCGACCTTCTGAACCCGCTCAGTGAGCCCGAACTCCAAAAGCTTCAGAACATTTTTTCAGCTTTTCAGATTGAATATTACTCATCTGAGATATCAGACATGCGATAAAGATATATAAGATAACGGAGACCTTATGGCTTCTTTTTTTTTACAATTGACACCAATAGCTGGTGAAGACGATTGTGTAAAAAGAAAATAACTTTTAATTATATGTTCCAAAAGCAGGTTCAAGCCCAATACATCCACGTGTGACAAACCTGAAGTTCTACTCCCTTTTGTATAGTTTGTGCTTTATATACCGTTTGCACTCATCACACATCTTACAGCAACAGCAACAAATCACCACCCTTAAGTCAAACCAACTAAATGTCAAAAAATAGAAGAAAACAGAAAACATTTCGAACATTTGTAGTAGTAGTTGGTTGTGCCCTGCTCATTAGTGGAAAGAAATCTCATTAGAGACCAATGAACGCGCACCGAAAGCAAACACAACACCAATACACACACTACTCAGACTCTGGCTGCTTCTCTCCTCGTCCGTCCTCTATGTGTGTTGCCAATACTCGATTTGCCTTTCAGTTTAATTCCACATTTTCACTTTCACATCTCTGGGCGCACAACACACAGGGCGTCATAAAGTGAAAAATTAATTTCCCCTGCCAGCAAATCGTATAATATTTTCTATGCCGCCGCTCGAAAAAGCCAAAAGAAAAAGCCAACTATTTCCATCTCTTTTCTATCAAATATTATTTGTACAATAAACTAAAATGAGTGTGTGGTTGTGTGTGTGTGTGTGTGTAAGTTCCACCCCCTGTGCTCATGTGTGTGTGTGTGTGTGTGAGGGCAAGATAAAATAAAAATACGAAAAATATGAAAAAAAAAAACGAGGAAAATTAATAATGAAACACACACACACACACACTGAGGCAAGGACAAATGTTATATACATAAGCCAGGCTATTTGTGTGTGTGGGAAGGAGCTGGAAATAATAATCATTTTTATAATAATGCAAGTGTATTTTGGGCAAAAGTTTTTGCGTAAGACGATCCTCATTATCCTCATCATCATCATTATGGTCAAGTTTTATCTAGACACACGCATCGCCACCCCTAAAAGTATGCAGCAATATTTTCAAGAAATCTATAGCAAGAAAATTCCATAAATTTTTTTTTGCTCTGCTCCTTCCACGCACCCACACACACACACACACACAACCCTTGGGGGGGAAGTTTGCAATTTTATCACACACACACACACACACACACACCCTTGGAGGGACTTTATGAAACCATCAAATTATTTTCTTTTCCATTTCTGACACTCAAAAGAAAAAGAGAAAAGAAGAAGAGGGCGCAAAAAAAAAAAAATATTATTTTCCAGTTACACTCGGTTTGGTCCTTCGGTCGTCATGGCACATCCTTTACTTTATTTTTCCTCCTCGCTGTGGCTCAAAAAAGTTTTTGCCTGCCTTCCTGCCTGCGGGTTACTTTTTGCCTTTGCTGCTTGGCTACTTGGAGAAGGCAGCCACGCTTCTTCTCGTCTTATTCGAGTACGAAATTTTTATGAGAAAATGCCTGCCTGCCCGCCTGAATGCCCGCCTGTATGGGTGAGAGTATCTCTCTGTATGAGTATGTAAGTTGTATATCAACATATTTAAAAGCAAATATCAATAGGAAAAAAAACACAGCTCCGGGCGTCCTGAGAGTAAAATAATAAAAGGAATATAAAATGTAAAAAAAAATATTAATAATGAGCTAGATCCCCAGCGCCAGCGCACTGAGAAATGAGAATTTATTGATTTTCATAAAAAAAAAAGCGAATAAATATTGTTGAAACAGCACATGGCCCATGACTATGTGACTTACGAATATATCAGTCTGCCTGATACGAGGGCATTTGGAGAAGTTTGTGACTTTTTGTAAGCTGGATAAGCTATTCACAGTTATAACAGACGGGTGCAATATGTCTGGTGCTTCTTTATCGTTGACGAAATGCAAACATACGCATATCTGCAGAAAACAAAATTGTATTAGTCAAGTTGCAACACGCACAACAAGATTAGAAACGGTGAAGGAATTGAAGCTCCTAGGTCCATCATTTGACGACAAATACAAATGGAAACCGTACATCAAAACACTACAGAACTCACTTAACAAGTCCCTTCTAAACATAATAAAATGCCTATCAAATGTAAAATTTAACTGTCATCCACACACTTTAGTCCAAATAGTCAGAAGCATATGGGTTACCCATCTACGGACTAGCACCAAAAACAACATTAAAACCAATAAACACTTTATTGAATACGGCACTACGAATTGCATTAGGAGCATTTTGTTTAACACTAATAAACAACCTATATTTCGAAGCTAACGTACCCACAATTGAAACAAGAACCCAACAATTACAAGCCAAACTATTCAACATGACAACGCCCCTGAGAAAAATAACAGAAAATACCACAAAAGAACAAAACTAAAAGATTCAGGACCTCTGCCCTTCACAAATCTATAAATGTCTGCTCTACATTAGATATAAAGTTCTGTCTAAAGGACCACCCCCTTGGCACTTTAAAGAAGTATCAATAGATACGCACCTTAGATCCTTTATTAAATCTAATACAGGCAAAGACATCTTAAGAGAATTCAACGAAACAAAACACAAATTAAGTAACCATACATTTATATACACCGACGGATCTTTAAACAAAGAAGTAACAGAATATGCCATAACCACTGAGAAGGAAGTGCTTAAGCTCGCGATTTTGCCCAGCTATTCATTTGTGTATACTGCAGAGATAATAGCTTTACTAGAGGCAGTACAAATAGCAATATAAAAAAATAGGGAAAATATGTATATGCTCCGATTCATTACACTGTGCAACACTAAAAAGTTAGATAGAGTCGAGACCAAAAAATTCTGATAGGGTATGATGGTAGTACAAAAACCTTTGTACTATGGACCACTTGGTATATGGTATACATAAAACAATGGATTAAAGGGGTTTCATAAAGTAGCGAAAATGTTTATTTAAGGGAGAACACATCATTGCCTACCCTATAAGTTCCATAAGCAAATGTAGTTTGTAGTTTGCTTCTACCTCAAACCGCATAAAACTGTCAGAGCCACAATTTCAAACTTGGAACCTCTTGAGTTAGTCCTTAAATCAAAAAAATATCTGATAAGCACCATAAGATCCGACAAAAAACACCGAAGATATGCTTAATTTTGAGCACTGTATACGACTATGGCATCCTTAAGCTGTCACTGCCTTCTAAAAGCCAATTTTATAAGTTTCTCAAATAACATCACTCTGCTTGTCATTGCAAAACACTGAGCAGAATGGGAGCAGATCACCAGCACTGCTGTTTAAGAGGCTCAGTAAGTTACTCCTGCTTAAGAAGTGCAAGCTTCAGTTCGTTGAAATGACAAGAAGACGGAGACAAATGATATCAATTGCTACCATACAAATTAAGGTGTTTGCATTTTGCCCTTCATTTCTTTCAGTTCTGCAGAGATTATGGTATTCCTCACGAAGGAACTTGGCATTTTTTAGACAAGTGCTCGTTACTCTCTGGTCACTGTTGACTTGAATTTGAACACAGTAGGTGCAATTTTGCCTAAAATATACATTAGTCGAAAAAAAGTTGTGTATCACAGTCTTATTACTTCTGCTGAGTGAATTCAGGGCGATAACAATGCGCTCGCCCCGAGCAATTGCTTTCCTGATGGGCTTGTCTGTTTTTGGGTAAATATCGGAAAATGTGCCACCGTGAGCGTGAAAGTGGCGCCATGTTGGTGAGGTCATACCAGCTCAGCTGTCCTTGTCAACGTGGTATTGCGCATGTCACAGAGTATGAGGATTCGTCAATAGACACAGCGATCAGTTGTAGACGCTTGCTACGGGTATTATCATTTTGCCAAAAAACTGTTGCAAACTGCCTCGAAATATTCGTTTCCAACCCCATAAGCTATATATACTCCTGATTAGGCGCGACTGAGGCTCGTCGCATGAACTTTGTCACGTCCGTCTATACTGTCTAGTCCGCATGCATTTCCAATACATGAGAATAGTGATGGACAAGCCGGCAAACAAGATTGGTACACAAAATAATCTTATAAAGAACTGCTCTCAATGTGGAAGCCGGCAATGTTATATCAAGTATGGCGTTTGATGACAGCAGAATATAATGTGATCCTAGACTTGAGCAATCACTTTTTCGTTGGCAATGCTAACTTCGTCAAACTCGGCCGTTATTAATATTAGATGCTGTCAAATAGATGCTGCGAACTTTGGTCAAAATCGGATGACTATAATTTATAGCTGCCAGTAGGACCCATCGGTCGGCACAAACAGGTCTGAGTGATACAAGACTTCTTTGCTTCTCAAGTTGGCGTGATTAAACACGGCATACCTAACGTTGAACGCTTTCAAACTAATCTGACAAATTTGATCAGAGCTCGGATGTCTGTATCTTATGGCTGTCATAGGACCGATCTGCAGAACCTGGATCTTAGATGCCAATAACTTTTCTGTTGGAAACGATTGTCTCGCTTTGCAACTAGGCGATTGCAAATTTGAGATGTTGATCAACATGATTCCACTTTTTGGCCGAATAGCGCCAATCCTAAGAAAATGGGTTTTAGTAGAATTGCTTTACTAGTTATAAAGTGCACCCTATCTCCAATTCCCAAATCATAGACATTTTGAACGGGGGAAACTGGAACACGCTGGCAGGATATATACATGAAGCATTAAAATACAGGAATCAAATCATGCTAGAAATATTTTAAAATAACTGAAGGGTACTTCAAATAATTGCAATTAAATAGATATAACGCGGGCATGGACAGCCTAATTGTTTATAACCTTGTCAATTCCGATAGCCACGAGACAAATCTAATATATTTTAAGCAATGGTTTGACTGACTTAACGCGATGGCTGAGAAATGCGGCTTACAGATGTGGCATTTTCAATCTTTTTTTTCAAAATTACTATTTTGGCCACCACTGGTTTAACTATTTTTAATTTTATGCGATTTTGCCTTAAAGTTTATTATGAGAGCCCATTTAAATCTCCGTCGAACAAATTCTATCCCAATTAATTTGGAAACCGTTTGACGAAGTTATTCGCATATTTCTGAGTACACCTCGGCGATCTTGTATTTTTTTAGTATGCTAACATATTAGTGTGTTCTATAACATAAGTGCCCCAATAAGTATGCTTTGTTTTGTTTGGCGTCAAATTCAAATAATCTTTTTTAAATATTTAAAGTGCTAAGGCTGGGATGACACATTCAATTTTTACGAACAATTATTGTCACAACTTTTTGAAAATGGGGAAACGTCGTTGGTGTGAGCGAGACAAAGTATTATTGAATTCGCCTCACAATATTGTTGATGAGTGACAGAGGCATTGCTGCTGTCGGCAGCGCAGTAGGCAGAATTGATTCTACTAGATTCAATATTTGTAACAACTCGGTTGACATTTAATGGATTTGGTAAATCTAGGAGATTTCCATATTGTTATTAAATATTATAATTATTTCATTACTCAAAACGAAATCGCGAAAGAAGAAAAAAATAAGTTTTCTTCAAAGACAAGCAGACGGTATATTTGAATTAAATATACAAGGCATATTGCATTTTGGTGATAGAAAAATTATACGGAAGAGTTCAGCCACAAACATCATAAAGAATGAGTCCGGATCAAGCCTACGCTACCTATCAACAGGTATGGATGACTGTCTTACTCATATTAGGTGAATCTCAATATAGTTTGCAGTTGCATGTTAGGGTCCAGCAGACAAAGATCACTAGCACTATATAATGCCCAAGACTGGGAGAGCATAGCAAGCGATTTTTCAGTATGAGGGGATTCGCATGTTGTATTGGCACATTTCATGGTACAACTAAAGAAAGTTGTTTGAAAAAATAAATATTATGTTCACAAATAGTTTTAGGCAAACATTTCTAAATTCGGCCAATGAAGAATGCAGAATCCACATATTCAGAATAAATGTTAACTGCAGCGGATGTCCAGAAAAGATATATTTGTTGATTATTCTCATAATCAACTGATGATGAGTCCCGTTTCTGACAGTGTCAAAAAGGCAATTAAAACTAGCTGTTACGTACATTGAGTGTGACCCTGGCATTTTAAAATACCAAAAACATTTCCCAAAATACTAGATTTGTAACATTTGTTCACGTTTTGAGGATTTTCTTTGATAACTTTATAAAGTATGCGGCGAATTCGTCGGTTTCGCTCAACAATAAGTTGTGTCTAGAAATTAAATGTGTCATCCCAGCCTAATATATATAAACTTCCATGTTTCTCGATTTCTGGTCAAATATTAAAGATCTCCGAATACAGTTACCTAGTATAAAGATAAACTAAGCTATAGTGAATAGCTGTGGGCAGTAAGTGGCTATTATTATTGGTTAATTAGTTGAAATTCGCATATAAAACAAAAGAGCCGTGTACAGCAAGAACCGTACTCTGGCAGTGCATCGATGTACATTGGCTTGTGAAAAGCTGATTGCTCTCTTGACGCAAGCCTTGGCAAGCGTCTCCTCTCTTGCTGGTGTGAAAGCGCTTGGTTCAAAATGTTGGCTGAGCGCCTTACCTGTTATAGTTGTATCATGGTACAGCCCACAGAACAACACACAGAGGAAGGCAGACGGAACAGCTTACATAGCAAGGCAGACGGAACAGTTCACAGAGCAAGAGATACAGAACAGCTCCCAGAACAAGACAGACAGAACAACTCAGAGATTAAGAAATACGGAACAAATCTCTAAGCAAAAGAGACTGAACAGCTCTTAGAACAACTCAAGAACAAGAACACAGAGCAAGACAGATAGAACAAGACTTGCTGAACAAAAATGAACAATTGAAGAACATGTTCACTTGTTCAGTTTAAAGAACAACTCAATTTTGTTCACTCACTCATGAACAACCCAACACTCTCAAAAACCATTAATCGTCATGACCTTGTGACGACAGACCAAGTATCGGGTGTGTTTTAAAGGATTCATATTTCTCATACAACTACAAAACGCTGCAAAAACTTTTTCGGAATACGTTTAAACTTCCTTTGAAGTGGTAGCTGTGTACCTTGAGTTTTACTTTTTCCAATTTTTATCAAAATCCACAAGTTAACACTTATCAAACGGCCCTCGTATTTACATACATATGCCAACATATTGGAGATTGATTTTTGTTTGACTGACGTTAAGGCTTATCGTTGAAATTTTTTTTTTTTATATTTTTTTATTGTCAGTCAGTCGCAGTCGCATTAAAAATACTTAATCTCCGACGGCCCTAAAGTTATGACAGCCCCACAAACTCTCATACGGCCATAAAAGTTGGCAGTCCGCTCTTTAATCATGTCCATATCGAAATTTTACTTTATCGCGATTTTTTCGCCTCCTCCTCCTCCTCCCCTCCGACCCATATACGACACATTGTTGTGTTGTTGTTATTAGCACCCGTAGGGACCTCATGGCGTATGAGTATTGTGGCGATAAAAACCCGCCTCGGTGTGAGTGTCAGCTAATGAGACTTTTTAATAAATTGCCCCGTCCATTTTTAGTACAATTTTCATTATTAATAAAAGTTTATGGCATACATATCAGCTGTGTGTGTGTGTCTGTTTGTGCATTTTGTTTAATAAAAAAGAAAAGCACACAAAATTTATTATTCCAATTAAATTTCAGACAATTTCGTTTGTCTTTCTATGCGTCATTGACAATATGAAAATGCACATGCGAGCGCCTAAAAGTAGATAGCAAAAAAAACCGGCAGGAAACTATATTAATTTTCATATATACATGTAAAACCCACCCGTATTAATGCTATATATTCATTATTATTTTGGACTTTGTGACCTAAAACTAAATTTAACTACAAATAACAGTTTATTTACCCTAGCAAACAAAACCAAAAGATCGGTTGAACGATACTCAAGTTATAAGCGAAAAAAAGCGTAGCTCTCAGCTGCTACTGCAGTTAATGAGTATATACCAGACCGGCTTGATCGACTTTCCTTTTTGTTTACTTATTAGAATTTTAGATTTATAACTTTGAAGCTTGCAACAAATCAACTGGTGACTACTATCAGTACGATTTTTGACGAGTTTTTGTTAAACCGTCATAAATTCTATCATCAGTTTCATGTGCTGAATACGAATCTGTTCTGGGAAATCACGTACGGAGTTATGAAAATTTATTATATATTTTGATCCCTTTTAGGCGCGATTTATGGGGAACCCACCTATTTGATCGAACGATTCTTGAAATCATCATATGGTACCATTTCGTATCTTAAGAAAAACTAATCCCAGCGAAGAGATACCATTTTGAGTACATGTTTTTGAAATGACATTATTTTCTAGTGTCCAAAGGTATGCAATGCAAAGACCCCTGCAAACATTTTTTCGGGTTCCTTATCTCTCTCGTCAGAAAGAGAGTTTGGCGATAGTTTGAGGGGAAAGTTATCTGATAGTTTGGCGATATATAGTATTCTTTTTAGAGAAAAAATGAAAATTACAATTTTGTCCAAACGAAATGATACAAAAATAACATAAATTTTAGAATTGTAATGAAAAATTTTTCAAAATAACATTACATATATGATTATTTACAAATAAGATAAAAGGTTCAAACAAATAGTACAAACTAAGCCCATATGTATATAGACTAATCCTGTCGACACCAAAATTTCTTAGACTTTATTTTTTCTAAAGCTGTAACGTATTTGGAAGATATGCTTGTGTTGAATCTGAATTCGTTTTGTTCTGGTGTAGAAGATTTAATAGTTTTGTCTGTAGCCCTGCGATATCTATGGTACAATATAGGCACACAATTTTCATTTTGCACCATATGATGCTTATCCAGGTAAGTAAAGGCCTCTGGTGGGATGAATCCTAGTTCCAGTGTTTTTTTAATGTAGTCCTCATTAACGTAGAATGGTCCATTAATAAGGTTGTTAACTTCGCAATCTAAACATTTTTGAATGTGGCTCCTTATAAGGTTGATCAAATAGTTTTCGATCCTGTTATACAAATAACTGTTTGGGTAGAACTTCGTATAATCGTTTTGTGGGACTCTGTAGAGCGATGTGCAGGCTCTGAGGCATTGGGTTTTATTAAAAATTTGTATTGAAATTCTATACAAATTACTAGCCGGTTGTACTGTTTCTGTAAGGCATACATGGGGGTAGCAACAATAAATTGGCCGTATTGTGAATGTTGATATAAGTAGTAAATGTGGTATATCTTCATTGAAAAAAATCGTAGAATTGTTTGGGATTGTTTTTTAAAGTTAAGGAGTAGTACCTTCCGATAATATCAAAGAAAGTCAAAACAAAAGTATAGGTTCCCCACAAAACGCGTCTGGAAAGAGTCAAAGTAGGCATTTTTTGCAACTTTAAGCGGTAATAACTAAAAATCTCGACGTGATGGACCATTTCTGAAAACAGATTCGTGTTCAGCACACGAAAATCATCTAGAACCACCACCGACCCTTCAATATACTGGAAAAAGTTTAATTTTGTTGCCTTGTGTTATACACACAGCACTGATCGGTCTGACAGCAACCGAATAACAGGCCCAACTCAGTCAATTGGTCTTAAATTGCGTGCTTCTCGAAGACCAAACTGTCAAATTGTTTTTTGAAAAGGTTGCAGACTCAAGGCTCAATGCGACAGAGAACGAGAGAGCGCATATAGTTCGTCGCATACATTCATATCGTTAGCCGAGCCTTCCACACCGATGCATACATACGAAGAAGACCTTTTAAATGCGGGAATTTTGCCAAACAGTCCCAAAAAGACCTAAGAGGAAAAAAACAAAAAAATGTATTTCTCTGCTTTCACAACCCAATAGAATCAAAGAGCGTAGTTAAAGCTTGTTTCGGTATCTCTTTTCAATGTGGTCGCCCGAAAGCTGTCGTTTTCTGACAAAGGCAAACGGGGAACCGATTTTTGCGACCTCTGATCTTTGCTTAAAAAAAATCATAGAATTGTTTGGGATAATTTTTTATAAAGCTAATTGAAGGTACTATACAACAATTTAATAAAAATAATTGTTGGTTAGCGACCTTTCTAATTATTAGAATGTAGATGTTAGCTGGCTCTAGGTCGAGAAGAAAAACTCAGTGCACTGAGTTAGCCAGCTAACATCTACATTCCAATTTAATAAAAAGTTATATAAAATATTTGTGATTCCCACAAAAAAGGATCGATGTCGTTTAGAAAGCTGCACGAGTAAGTAAAATAGTAACATGTTACTACTCACCGAGTACGAGTAGGAATGAGTGTGATTACATAATATTAAATTTGGCATCGTGGCATCGCCTCGTTTTTCTCATTTGTAGACTTACATATTTTTCTTTAATACTTAGGGCCGATTTCTCTTCTTCTAGATAGCTGCTATGTGTCAGATAAGCTCACAATTTACTGCTATTTGTAAGTTTATGTGACATATAGCTCCATGTAATAGATGAGAAATCGGCCCTTAGTTTTTCCCGTTGGTTTTATACAACCCAAGAAGGGTGTGATATAATTTACTTGACTTAATGTGTATTACTGAAGACTTTTTAGCCAGAAGGATCTGAAGACTGACAGCAAGAGACAGAGGAGTGTCCTTACATTGAAATTTCAATAGATGGGCACCCAATGGGCCGTTGAGCACTCTACGCCCGTTTTTGCTCTCAAGACGCAATCAAAGGCAGACATCAAAATACAAGCATTGAACACTACAAATGGCGAGCTAAAGAATGAAGTTAAGCTTTAGATTCTTGTTGCGCCCTCTCTTTAGATTCACCCGCTGCATGGCAAAGTACTATTTGTAAACAACTTTAAATACTTGGCTACTTACGATTCAATTTTTAATACGATGCTACGAGTAGTACTCGGAAAATACTGACAAGTAGTAATCAAAAGTAATCGTAATCATACAAACGATTACATGATTACCTAATCCGCATCGTAGTACTCAAAAATGATTACTTTTTACCTGTAATCTTACGATGTCGGAATCACTTGTGCAACTCTCTAATGTACATATATGTATGAATTTAAAGCAACTTTAAGCTCAAATTACCTACAATCCAGACGTGATGGTCTGCATCGTGGTCTAGAATCGCCGCCTCTGCTTCTATAAACTATACGTTGTTTTCTAGTGCTATTAATATTGTTAAACATAGCATACTTTTGAGGGCATATATCATGATATTTTGTTAATAGTGTTATTAACCCTAGCAGTAACTGCTTTTGACTGTCCTCCAAATAGAGAAGCTTTTCTAAAGATTTATTAAATAAAAAAATAATTTTCCTTTACAAAATCCAATGAAGTTTTTATTTTAAGGTAGATCACATCCAGAGATTTTAAAAGTATGCTACATATTTTTAAAACCAAAGTTGATGGACGCAGGAAAATTTCAATTTGAATTTCACTTTTCTGTTAAATTTTGAAATATTTCATAAATTTGCATACTTTTGGGATCACCATATTTTTGTTAGAGAAGGAAAATTTAAAATTCGTGATATATGGAATACAAAGCAAAGCTGAACTAAAGTGGAAATCACACGCTTGTTAAAGTAGTCGAAATTTGATTAAACGTGTATGAAACTCAGGGTTCGTAAATAGAGTGTATTGGTGTGCGAAAATAAAGCGCCATGAACCAGCTTCGATCTGACCGCATCGAAGGCGGCAGACAAAATATCTGAGGTAATAGAAGAACAAGTTAATGATCGTATGACAACACGAAATGATTGCAGTATTATGGTACTGAATGTACAATTTGTGTTTTTAGTGGTCAGAACTGTTGACGCGAAGTATTGTCACCGATTTTTCATTATTTACTTAACAGCTTGATAAAAAAAATCCTTGAATCACTAATGATGAAAAAATTAGTGATATTTATCACTTGTAATCAGTGTTGCCAACTTTTGCCGAGCAAAAAAATCCGTTTTCGGCGGGACTGATAGGACAAAAAAGCTGTATTATTCGACAAAAAAGCTGGAAAAAAAGCGCATGTCGTTTCTTATTATTTATGCAATTATATATTTAATATAAGATCAGAGTGATGAAGTTCTTTGTCCTCATCCTTGCCGTAGGCCTCAGTAGTGCCTATTAGCATAAGGTTACTTATAATCGAAGCAGCATTTGGCATGTAGACGTAACCAGTATCTACCTATACTACACATATTCAAGCATGTTCTCAATTCCATTTCCACGGCAACTTTTCAAACAGTGAAATTGTTTCGTGTTCTCGCAACACCAAAACGAAAAAGTTTTTCGTTTTGAAAAGTAAAGCTTGTTGGTGGGTGGAATGAAAAGTAATTGCCAATTTACGCACTCTTACAGTTTCTAGATGTACATAAAAAAAATGGAATTGTGATTTCGCTCTTATGGATCTAGTGCCGATCCCGCTTGGACTGGTGGTTTGCAAAAAGTAAAACGAAAGCAATTTCATTCTGAATTGAGAACAAAAAAAAAAACCGAAGCGGAATTGCGTTCGATTAACTTTTCAGAAAGTAATGAAATTGAGAACACGCCGGACTATAATTTTAACTTAATTTCTTAATTTCAGTTTCACTAATATCCAATATCTTATACATTATATTGAGTTGAGCGTGCTCACCTCCATTAGATTTCTGAGTTTTGATTTTTCTATATTAACCTGACTGAAGACACGCTCAACTTCAGCGTTGGACCATGGCAAGAACAACATCTAAGTCTCAAACGAGGCTAACTCAAATAGTCTTTCATTACCTCCAGAGTCCTTGGATGCGTTTACGTCACTTCAAAACTTTAGTTTCATCATAATTTTCCAATACCTTCTACGAAAAATACTTTCAAAATGGTAACAATGCTTAGTTTTTTTTGGTCGTAGAATGATGTGCATTTGCAACCACTTCAGTAAACTCAAGAGGTATAAGATTCATTCTTCCGGAGCAAAGCCTTAAGCTCCAGGTTCTGCAGCCTGACTTAACGACTTTCTTGTTTGAAAACTTTTGTCATTTTAATCAATTATCCGTAAACTTGGCTAGCACTTTGAGATGATTGTTTCCTGAACTTTAGAGGTGGCAATTACCTTCGATTTGCTTATAAGTTTTGCAAATGACTCCAAAATAAAAACAAAGCTGAAAAAAACCGAAATCATTTTTAAAAAAGCTGGAATTCCCGCTTCCCGGGATCAGGGATATAATATAATATATATCAGGTGATATTTTTGTGATATATATCTCTGAGAACAATTTTCACAATTTTTTTTATCACTCACGACATTAATTTGTAAATATAATTGTTGATTAAAGGCCTTCTTTATGTTGTGTGATATTTTACGAAACCTGATGAAACTATATTCAGTTCAGTTGAATACTTTTGACAAAAATCATAACGCAGGTAGTTGGTCTACAACCTCTTTGAATCACTGAACCAAACCAGTATCAAGTATACATAAATCCATTATATCTCCGATATATTCAAATTTGTCTCAAATCATATATTACATACCCTATATACATGCATTTGGTTTTTAATGGAATTGGGTTATTTAAGGGTCACTAACTATATAAATATGTACAAATATTTCAATTTCGAGCCAATTTTGTATGTTTAACTTTTTAGCTGGAACTTAATGTCCAGTTCTTACAAACTAAGGGGGGAGTTGAGGAAGCATTCAAAAGCATTTGCCAATTGTTTAATTTTTGTTTTTTAATAGATTTTTTGCCAAGCCAATTGAATTTTGATTAATGTCCAGCCAATAGTTGTTGCAAGCAAATTTTGTTTACGGTTTATAGATGACTGTTTTTTGTTTGTTTTGTTTTTGGCACTCACAATGTCTCTAGTCAGAGAGAGCATCATCATCTTTAATCCTACGTGTAAGCTTATATGAAAATAAACGCGCAGCATTATGATTAGCAAGATGATGAACGGCATTGAACATAAATTCGTTAGATAATTCATTTTTGGGCAAGGTATCAAAAATGTTGGGCGAAAGTTCTGTCAATTGTATTTGGGTTATATAAATTGTGTTAACATTTAAAGCACTTCATTTCTTATATTTTTTATTTTATATTTTTTTATTTAGGTTAGCACAGCGTTAAGATTAAAGTCGTAAAAAATTTTGGTTTGTTTGTTTTCCTTTTAGTATTTTTTGCCAACAGTTTTTTTTTTTTGGGCTGGTTTTGTCACTTTACACGTCACACGTTATGCTTATTTGTATTTTGGCTTTGCTTTCTTTTCTTTTTGCTTCTCATACTGATGGCTGTTGTTGTTGTTGTTTGGTTTGAAACTTACAGAACTTGTACAGGGCGTTTCACTTATTTATCATACCGACAAAGTCAAGCACGACGTTGTGGTAGCCACGCGCGGCTACTTCTGCACCACGTACGCGTTTTCTGTAGACTGATTTGGGTTTTTCAAAAAGGATGCACAGGCAGCGCCGGACGCCCACACACACACACACACACACACAGACACTTAGACATTTTAGCTTGTGTTGAGAGCAAAACGAAAGAGAGTCGGCCACAGAAACCACCACCAAACCAAACTCCCCAATTCCCAAGAATTTACAGACGCTCTGTTGCTATTTTGTTTACTTTCAAAGCGGGGGCGTTCAGTAAGCAGGGAGCGGGAAGAGAAAGAGGGGGTGGTGAACTAACACTGACATGTGTTGGTGTTGGCCAGACAAGCCTGGCTTTGACCTCTTAAAATTACATTTTTCTGTTGCCTACTTCTAGGCTCAAGTCAAAATTGATCATATTCTAAATTTTTGAAATCATAACTAAATTATTAGAGGGCAGTTTGTTAAGTCAGTGAGTTTTTGAATGTAAGTAGACTGTATGTAAGAATACTATTGTAAAATTTTGGACAGCCATTTAAAGTAGACAACCTCATGAATTTCGATTAATAAGGAAAAAGTAAATTTCCAACCAGCACACACACCACACACAACCAGAACTCAATGATAAAATCCCCGAAATGATTTTCGATTGTCGGAGAACAACAGTGCGTGACGCTGTAAGCATCTGAACTAAGCGGGTTCATCACATTATACATAAATATTTGCACTTGATTTGCCTTAATTGCTGACGATCGACCATTATAAAAGAAGCTTTTGAAGTTTATCAAACGCTATCCAAAAAAATTTTTTCCTTAGACAAAACTTGGAACCATCAGAACACATCAGAGATAAGGCTCAAGTCGAAACAATGAATTTCTTGGGTGAAAGTTCGCCAAAAGAAAGGTGGTCATGGAAAGAAAATGAAAGACAGAAAGAAAGGAAAATGGACCAAAAAAATCTGTATTTAAGCCTTGTGGAACAGATTGCTCTCCGTCCGGAGAAGTTCCGAAGTTTTAAACCCAAAAAACATGGGGGCCCCAGGTGAATTTTCTGTCAAGTAAAAAGAAGAAATAAAAGGCGAGCTAAAATCAAGTCCAAAAAAATTGATATGATCTCGATCTTCGGATTGAAATTTTAAGTACGAATTGTACTAGTTTCACTTGAATTAAGCACGAAAGGATTGCAACAATCCTAAAAGGCTTGGATCAATCCGAAAACGTTCATTTCAAGTACGGATTCTACATGAAAATCAAATGATCCTGACTCGAGATTGAACTAAGTACGAAATTCCACTGTGAAAGCGAAAGGGCGAAAAGAAACTGAGAGTGAAAAGCTCTCTCAGGATAAATGGGTACACACATATATACAAATTTTTCTGTCAGCAAAGCACTTATTAGTAGAGCGGGTTTTTTGCGCTAACCGTTGCGTTGGAAATTCCTACCAGCTATAGCACCTGCAGCATGAGAAGGAAGCTGCTGAATTGCAGTTGATGGGTCAAGTCATAGAAAAACTAACATAGAAGCCCAATCTGCTGCGTCGACAACTTTTCACTCAGATATTTGTCAGCTGTTCGCTGTCATTTTGACTCTGAGTTTTTTTTTTGACTATGTCCATCTCCCTCTAACCACCGTGTTTTCCTATGTCGACAATAATTTTGAGTAACAGATTTTGTTGTCACTATTGAAGTATCTCCTTGTCCCAATGGAGTTAACATCACTCAAAAAAGAGAGGCGTTTCAAAGTGTGCTTCTATGTTAGTTTTTCTATGACTTCAATAGCGACCAGCCTCCATTTTAATGTTGTGTCCTGTTTTTACAGATGTAAGCAAACTAATGACCTCGAGTCGGCTAGAACTTGCTGGTTTAATAATCAAAAAGGTCCCTAAAAAAGTAGCATGGAGCTCTTGTGAAATGATTTTTTGGGGTCAAAATGAGTTTAAACATTGAGCTAAAGTCAATTTCAGTAATTTTTGATGCAATCATTTTTCGGATTGGATGTAGTTCTAGTATCGAGCTCAATTTCATCTCAGGTACACTTGCACCAAGCCGATTTTGAGATCAAATAAATTACGAATATCGAGCTTAAATCAATATTGGACCTTCTTGATTGGATCCGACTGAGGGATCAAATCAAGTTCGAATAACAAGATAAAATCAATCCAGTGTGAGCTAAAGTCGGGTTCACGACAAGAATACCAGGATTGAAAATTCCGTACTCAAATCAATCCTTCTCGTACTTGGTTTGAGAAAATCCGGGCTTGACCGACTTCTGACATTGTTTGGAATTGATTTCAGCCCGGATATCTCTGATGTTGTTTTTTCTGTGTATACATATGTAACAGTGTCCAACACACAATGATGAGTCGAGAGGTTGCGTCTTGCCCATATTAAAAGAAATGTTTAAAAGTGAGACCCAGCATTTAAAATTTATTCAGAAATTCCTGCGCTCAACTAGATGCATCCCTGGGATTGCAGTAAGTAATACTGGTGGCAGGTAAGTATTACTGGATGTCAAGGGACGAAAGATTAGTCTCCAATTTGCGGAAATCGAGACTTTTGGGCGAAGGTTTTGGTTCGATCCTTGGATCATATATTATCCAATTTTAAGTGAAACTCAATACATTTGTTTAAAATTAAAAAAAAAAAAGTAATGTTGTGGTCTTGTAGCCTATTTAGGACCAATTTCTCAATGTCCGGTTAGTCAAACTTACCGGCAGGTTAGCCGAATTTGCGTGTCTCATGCTGTCTTTGGCGAGAACCGAGCGGCAAAGTTAACCGCTGCCTCATGATGGGGTCAAATTTTAACCTGCTATCGGTTTTTAAAGCTTACACTTACTATCATAAATAAAAACGTACCATCATTATCAACCCTATTTTCCAATCCTGTGGCTGAGCTTGGATCATGCTACGAATTTTTTGGAAACAGACAAACAGCGGTAATGGGAATGCCGCCACAGTTCGAGAAGTCTCCCGCTTCTTAATTGCGAATTATTTTCGCGATCGTTTTTTTAAATTCTCGTACTTATCCTGTAAGTCTTTCCAAGGGCCGATGAACTCCGGCATGGCGGCAAACTGATCTCCAAGCCCAGGCCTTCTGCTTCCAGGTCTTCGCATCCAAAAATGGATTTGTTTGACTCAAAAAGTATACAAGCGAATGTTCCTCATTCGCAGAAAAGTTCTTCGCTCTTGGTCTTTTCGGTGTCTCACAGTGATTCATCATCGCAAGCAATTTTATTTAACTATTTTGCCAAATAATGGCCAGCGACAACAATAGCATTAAAAACAAGAAAGAAAGTCGGTCAACTATAACATACTCTGTACCCTTAACGTCGCAGGGCCTTCTGCTTCCAGGTCTTCGCATCCAAAAATGGATTTGTTTGACTCAAAAAGTATACAAGCGAATGTTCCTCATTCGCAGAAAAGTTCTTCGCTCTTGGTCTTTTCGGTGTCTCACAGTGATTCATCATCGCAAGCAATTTTATTTAACTATTTTGCCAAATAATGGCCAGCGACAACAATAGCATTAAAAACAAGAAAGAAAGTCGGTCAACGGTAACAGTACTCTGTATCCTTACCGTCGCAGCTCGCATTTGCTAACGAGTTATACGCGCTCATCTCCAATGTTTGCGAATCTCTCATCATCTGCTCAGTTCTGCTCTGCAGATACGACTCTCTTCTCTCTCAATAGAATGCTGCGGTGGTGGGATGGAGTGGTGTTGTGTTTACTGGCCGAAATTTTGTTGCTGCGTAACTTGAGTATGGTTCATCCGATCTTGGAAATATACATTGCCTCTCTAGCAAATCGATAACATAGATTTGCTTACAAGGTATCTCTAGAAGGTACGCAACGATCATATCCTTCACAAACTCGTAGTGAGATATGACGGTTTTCTGTCCAAATATGCGGGTTGGCGGGAGGGGGCTGTGGCATGAAAATTGAAAATAAACTTGATCTGCCTGCAAGTATAAGAAATATATGCCCCATACATGTCAAACCTCTATCTCTTACCTTCTCTGAGATCTCTTCGTTCATACGGACGGACAGACAGACAGACGGACAGACGGACAGACAGACAGACGGACATGGCTATATCGAATCGGCTGTTGATGCTGATCAAGAATATATATACTTTATAGGGTCGGAAACGATTCCTTCTCCCTGTTCATACTTTTGCACAAACTTAATATACTCTATGTACCTTCGGTACAGAGTATAAAAAGCCAAAACAAACAGCTGTTTCGTCGACAGTGCCAGGTCACACTTGAAGCGATAGCAACTAATCGCTATCGGGTGAACCTGCAGGTAAGTCTCGTCGAGAAAACCAAAAGACTTAAGCTCTTGTAAAATTTGCCGGCCGGTACCTAAACGCAACTTTTGAGAAATTGGGCCTAAGAGCAAAGAAATGGATCAACTTTCGGCCCGAGGAAATTTGTTTTTTTTTTATGAGATACTCGATACTCGTAGGCATTACTCGTTACCACGGTTGCCAGTTGGAAAAATTAGATTACACCAAAAAAAATCCATTTTCATTCAAAAAGAGACAACAAATATTTTATTTCTCTTATTCATGTTATATTTTCATTTAAAAAATAAAAAATATCTCTTTCACAAAATCGTTCAATTACACAAGGCAACAAAATTAGACTTTTTCCAGTATATTGAAGGGTTGGTGGTGATTCTAGATGATTTTCGTGTGCTGAACTCGAATCTGTTTTAAAAAATTTCTTTCTTTTTCGTCTTTCACGTCTTTTTCAGTTATTTGGGCTTAAAGCTGATAAGAATGCCTATTTTGAAACTTTTTAGTTGCGTTTTGTGAAGCAGCTATACTTTTGTTTTGACACTCTTTGATAAGATGGAATAGTACTAGTTCTTAGCTTTAAAATAAATTATCTGAAACAATTCTACGATTTTCCTAAAGGAAGATATACCATTTTGCATACATGTGCTAGATGTGACATAATTTTTGTACAACCCATAAGTATGCAATGAGTGTTGGTTAAAATTTTCATAAAAATTCTATACAAATTACTAGCCTGTTGTATGGTGTTTGTAAGGCATACCTCTTGCACATGTATTCAAAATGGTATAGCTTCGCTTAAAAAATCGTAGAACTGTTTGGGATACTTTATTTAAAAGTTAAAGGGTTCTACTTTCCAATAATATCATGGGGTCAAAATGAACGAAACTCCTAAAGAGGACAAAATAGGCATTCTAAGCAACTTTAAGATAAAATTACTAAAAGCTCGACTTGATGGACCAGTACCGAAAGCAGATTTCATGTTTAGCACATGAAATTAATCTAGAATCACTGACAACCCTTCAATATTGTGAAAAAAGTCTAATTTTGTTGCCTTGTGTTAATTTTAAAGGAGATTCTAGTCTCGCTATGATTGAAATTCTGTACTGAAATCTTATATAATTTAAATTATTTTTGATTTCTGGTTTAATCATCAAATTGACAATTTCTTTTTGCTTAAATTGTAGACTTCTAGGATCTGAGCGAAGAAAAATAGTTGGCGAGCATCCCACTGCTGAAGCAAGCTCTCGCAATATCTTTTACTAAGGACAGCCATGTTGCCATTACTATTCCCAAAATAATGTGTGGTTTTACTTCGCAGAATTTTGAAATTCTTTTCATTTCTGCGACCTTTTCAAAAGAGTTCCAATAAAAGAAGTGGAAAAAAAACACCACTTTTGGTTCAAAAATACCAAATGTGGCAACCGTGGTTGCACTTGGACAGAAATTAATGAATTTCTTGAATACTTATCTGTCAAAGTAGTTACCCAAATGAAATTCTGTTGAGATGCCGAGAAAACTCCCACAAAACCAAGTGTTCGCTTTGCAGTTTAGTTGTTGCACTCAGAACCGAAACTGTACCGGCGCATTTCGGTCTTTTCGGTTCCAAAAATATCGGTTTTTGAGTACCGGTACACAAGAATTTGAAAATATCTGTTCCCGTATCGGTTCTGCTTCTTAGTTTTAATCGGTTCTTTTCGGTATACGGTTCCGATTTGATTTCCTGATTGAAACTAAAATTTATATAAAAATAGCTGATCTAAATATAGGGCAATTGATGGATTTAGAACAGGGCAGGTCAGCCTATAGCCACCGGTGGCCAAAGTCACTCGTGCTATTATCACATATTCGAACAAAACTTATGATTGTGTGAAAATCATGACTGATTTGGTTTAGAATTATAAAGAATTTTGACCCAAAAGATTTTCTTTAAAAAGTCCTTGTCTCATCAGACTGCCCTCGTATGTATACAGCGCGCCCACTTGATGGATTCGCTAGCAAAAAAAATATCAAACACACACACACACACTCAACGACATACACCCTCTGCTCACAGGACATGCGTATTGAACTGCCTTACTCACCGAGAGCGAGAGAGAATTTTGTAATTTTTCTCTTTAGTTTTTTTTTAATACACTTTATCAGCCAAGTCTCTGATAAAACAATCATCGTTTATGGTGCAACACCCGCCTACCCCCACCATCCCACTCCCAATCAGCTGCCTGCCTTCCCCTTCAACATAATTGAGATATAGTCCAGTAAGCAGCAGCAGCAGCAGGGGGGAGGAGTGGGTGAGCGGAAATATTGTATTCGGGGGGTATAACTAAGAACTGGGTTAACTTCAAATTTTTGTATGTTTAATGATTTTTGAGACCGTTTTTATGGCAAACAATCTCACAAAACCTGCGTGTGGCTCGTTACCTGCCCTAAATCCTTGTCCGGAAATGACAAGGCATAGTTTTCGCATTTCTTTTTAAATTAGAAACAAAACTGAAAACAACAAAACAAGAGGAAAAGACCGAATGGGAAATCAAATATGCCTTTAGCACGAAATATTCAAATTTCAGTTTTTATTTGCCATATAATCGTCGTACACCCCCCCCAGGAGGATTTTGGTTGGGTGTGGGGTGAACTTTTCAATAAGCTTATTTATCGTTGTTGGAACTTTTACGCTGACGGTGCTGTAATAACTCCTGGTATTGCTCCACAGAGCCATCCTCATGCTTGGAGTTGAATTGTGTCTGGTCTGTTGCCGCCGCCGCCGCCGGCTTTTCGGTGGAATCGTTGCCTGTTGTGTCTTTGCCATCCTTGCCATGTTTTTGGGCACGCTTCGATTTTTTGATTTTATCACGCACGCGTTTAGCTAAACGCGATTCGGCAAGCACCTGACTGACCTTGGAGCTTTTCAGGTAACGTGTGCGCCAAGACTGTAAATGATAAGGGTTTTTTTTAGTGGGGGGATTACTTTAAAATGTGTAATTCTTACATCTGAATCATTTGGTGTAATTTTATCACGCTCATCTTCGCTGGTATCCAATGATATGACATCGTTATCCACATCTTCTTGTGTTACGGTTCGCTCACTTTTGACACTTGCACTGGGTTCATCTTCTTTGGCCAGTTCTTCAATCATTTCATGTTCTAAATCACCTCCTATGGAAATGACATCATCATTTTGATCCTCATCCTCTACCACCGACAACTCGGAGGTTTTGTTTTGAGGACTAGAGCAAACAGCTGGCTGCTCTTCAGTTGCTGCTTCTGGCACAGCAGTTTCTGGACTTTTTTCAGGCTGAGCGGGCACAATTTCGTCTGTAGATTTTTCCTCTACCGCTTCTGGTTCATCTCTCACCTCGCCTTCCTCTGGCTCACTTTCCACCATAGGTTCAGCTGGTGTTGGTGGCACAACAGCCTTTGTTACCTCCTTGGGCTTTTCTTTACCCTCATCATCTGTACTATCGCTTATTAGCAACGTTTCGGGCTCTGTTTGTATGGGTATGACATCTGGTGAGGCTGAACGCGATTTGTTGGCTGGAGCATCTTTTTTGGGTGAAACAGTTGGCTCCACTTGTTGTTTCTCTGGTGACTTTGTGCTTTGACGATAATTACGTTTTATTTTGATCTTCTTTGTGGTGGCTGTTACTTTAACGCTGATTTCTGTGGCAGGATTTTGTTCCTTTCTTTGAGTGTGTTCGCTTGACTTGCGTTTGCGTTCACCACTTTTGCCACTGCGTTTTTCTTTTAATTTTTTAGCTGGCTCTGTTGGTGGTTTTTCCTCGGATGATGAATCATCGGACTTTACCTCGATTTTGGTAATGGGCTCCATGGCCAGCTGTGAACGTATGGCACGGGCGCGTGCTTGCAGTTCAAGGAGTTCTAGTACGCTGATTTGACCAGTTGCTGTAAGTATAAAGAAGAATATGAATGTTTTACTTTACTTTTGCAGGTCAGAAACATGAAAATTTATAGTTTTCCACGCGAGATCCTGTAGAACACAAATTGAACTTTGTTAGCTCTGAAGACAATAGACTTGCGACGTTCCGAAAATTCAAATATATATTTTTCATCTCGCCCGAACTCTTTTTTAAGTTACTCAAAAATCCAGAAGAATTCGCGTGCATCTCTGATAAAGACTCAAATAGTTCTTAAATAAATTTTTTTATTTTTCCCAGTTCATATTTTTTTGACAGTTTGACAACCGAAACTCCAAAACTAAGCAGCTCTTGCCCCTTTACTACATGAGCTCTTCATCATTACTTTTTGTCTAATTTATTAGATTCGGTAAGATTAGTTAAAATTGCGCGAGGAAAATATGAGGAAACTCCGTTTGACATTATCCAAATTCTCTTGGAAAGAGAAGCTGAGTAGAATAATTCAAAATCGCCTATTGGACCGGAAAAGAGGTCAAATATCTTGACGTTGTCTTTCAAATCAAACTAAGATTTCAAAAGCATATCAATTGTACAAGGGAACTATACACATGTAGGAGCATATCCCAAAAATCCTGGTGCGTGGTCTCACAAATACTCCGTTGGTTATACCCCATAATGGTGGGAGAGAAGTTTGAGAAGGAAAATGCTTATCAGCCCCCAACCCAGAGATGAAATAGTGTCAGATTTCCATTCTAAAGGAATCTTTAATGTTCACAAGAGTAGAAAATGAAATTAGAGCTCCCTAGAAGAAACAATAAATTTGAAACAATTTAAATCAGACACAATTCAATGGCAAGACGGAACCAGGAACGAAAAAGTACGAATCAATGTGTAATTTAACGAGAAGACTAAGTTTACTTCGTCTGTGGCGAAGTTTTTTTACCCTTGCAAATGCTGATTTTGAAATATCATTAAAATTAAAAATTTTTCATTTTCATTTCCTGACCTATCGTCATCCAATTTCCAATATAATTGATAATATTAAATAAAAACATAAGATATAGTCATCAGATTTTAACGAAATTTTACAAACGTCTTTGAAAGCATTTTTTATTTATTTTGACCGAGTTTGTGAACGCTTTCATTGAAAACAACAAAATTTTTTCCACAACGACCTATTTTCCGACCGATATTAGTTGCATATTTAGTGACACATATAGTTTATTGAGTCGGAAATGAATATTTCTCTGCGTTGCCAACTTCTGGCCAATATTATAATACCCTTTGCAAGAATATAAAAATCATATTTTAAACCGAAATGTAGGGGTGTTAGCGTTAATATTGAAAAGTACCCTAATAGAGTAATAACACTGTGACACATTTTTGAACTCAGAAAAGTTGATAGCGTCGAGGCCAAAAAATTCTGAAAGGGTATGATGGTAGTATAAAAAACCTGTCTGGGTTGTCTGATTATATCCATATCTCGTAAACGATTTTAAATTTTGCTTTTATATTTTTGGCAAAGTTTTTGCTCTTGATTTGGCCTACAAAACATTTCTTTGTAGCAAAGCAATTATTATATTACATCTTCATACTCAAAATTACAAAAGTTTCTCAAAAAAAACAAGTTTTTAACTTTATTTTTTTTTAGTTTTTCTACTTCATCTTGAAACCTGTTACAAATTTTGACAAGTAATATAATACAAAGTTATAACTTAGACCTAAATAAACAAACTGTTAGAACAAACCAACTTCATTTAAATACTCTTTCACATAGTTATATGCCAATATTAGGCCATTAAGCTAACTTCGTCTGTGCCGAAGTTTTTATACCCTTGCAAATGCTGTTTTTGAAATGTCAGAGTTTAAGAACGCTTACATAAAAATCAAAAATTTTTCTAACTAAAGCCCATTTTCCGACAGATAAACATCTGATTTCGACCAAATTTTGCGAATATATTGGAAAGCATGCAGAATTAGTAATCAGTGGTTTGGTGACGCTTTCACTAAACAACAAAAATGTTTTTCTCACTGGAACTAGTTTTTGACCCGAACGTTCCTATGGTAGGTATATAGTCGTCTGATTTTTATAAGACTTTGTAACATTATGTGAAAGCATTTCAACTTAATAAACACTAATTTAGGACACGCTACCTTTGGAAACAAAGAAATTTTTGCTAAATTCATCTATATAGCCTACATGAATTTCAAGTTTTAGTGCAAAGTTTGGTAAAGATATCTTTAAAACTGTTGGCGTAGGTAGGAAAAAAAATTCGAAAATTGGCCTTACAATAAAATGAAAAACTCAAAATGGCGGAAACATGATTTTTTTTAAAATATGTTCTGGGAATCCATCCGCTTGTCCTCCATGTGGTGGCTTCACCGAACTCGATAGAACTTACAAGTTGGCGTCCATAAAAGCAACAAGATTTTTTCCAATTGGCTTAGTTTTTAGGTGTTTTTTAAAAAAATTATATGAAATGTTCCAGTGAAGGTATTAAAACCCGATATTGAAATTTACAATGCAGTTCAACTATTCATGAATAAGTTAAAAATAGCTCTTCTTGGAAACAAGACTCTCACGGCTAAATTTTAATCGCTTTAATTTTGTGCCTGATGTGAGCTTTCAAATTGAATTTTTCAAGTGGCCTGTTTATTGACTATTTTATTGCTGTTAATGATATTTTGATTCTGATTTTTTTTTTGCTTTCATAAAAAATGGATATTTTTCTAACATTTAAAAAAACAAATCATTCAATTTGGTGCACTTTTTTTTTGATGTAAGTCCCCCTAAATAGGCAAAATCTTACACTGTGCGCCACCTCAAGAAAACATGTGGCTGCGATTGGCGTATTTACCCAAAAAAAATAAGTTGTCTTTCGTTCCAAATTCAACAAAAACGGAGGAACAGGAAGCGGTACTATGCCTACACATTGCCAAACACACGGCGATTGCGACAAGTGATCATATTTTCTTCAATACATACATATATTTATCGAAAACGAAATCTTTAATGGCTTAGCAATTTTTTGGCAATTTTCACATAATTTTAAGCAATTTTTAGCAACTTTTTTTCCCAAATCTAGCAGTTTTTGGTATCGGAGATTCTGTGCAGCACTGCCCGTAACTATATGAAGGAACAATCGAATGAAGTTGATATGTTCCAACCGTTTGTTTATTAAAGTCTTAGCTACGTTTTTGTCTTGCAGTTAGCTTAGTCCAATTCGTTACAATTTTCAAGATAAAGTTTGAAAAACAGTACAAAATGAGGGAAAACATGACGTACTTTTGAGTATATAGATGTGATTTTTTTGACTTGCTACTTAGAAATGTTTTGTAAGCCAAGCAAAAAGCAACAACTTCCTCTAAGACTTCCTTACGAGGTATGGAGTTGCAAGTCCCAATCAGAAGCTGAAAACTTTAAAGTTCAATAAAAAGAAAACGGCAGCGAACCAGACCAAACCCTGCGAATGTGTTTGTACTACCATCATACCCTTTCAGAATTTGTTAGTCTCGACTCGAATAACTTTTTAGTGTTGCACAGTGTAATCATACTCTCGGGTAGCAAAATAGCGCTAAGTCAGCTTAGCAACTTGAAAATCACATTTAAGTTGGTCTTGGAGATAAATAACTAAAGAAACTGGACCATCTAGGAATCAGGAACAACCTGTCTATACGTTGAAGTTTTCCTCAAGAAAGGCGATTTGATACCGAACAAGGCTAAGAGCCTCTAAAATTCTGCAAAAGGTTCGGTCTCGAAGTTTCAACCCATCATGAAGTTAAGGGTTCGGTTTGCGGACCGTTTCCTAAATTTGTCGATCTAATCTTCCTTCATGAACTTCATGATAATGCATCTTCAGTAAATAATGCTCAACATATTATATAAGTCTAAGTTATGGCTTCTCAACAGCAAAAATATGAGGTCTAAAACAGCGGTTTGCAGCTTAAATCCATCACGAAAACCGTGGAAAAATCTTAGTATATATGTACTTGTAAATCAAATAATTATTTGATATGTGAGAAACAGCATTTGCAGCCAGGATACAGACAATTAGCGTAAGAAAAATTCAAAAACTTGATCTTTTTGCTTACTTGCAGTAGGTTTTTTAACGTAAAAGGCAATAAAATGCTTTTATTGTTACGCAAATATATGAAAAATTTGTGGATGCTGCTTCCTTATGTTAGATTTTGGCGCCCACCAATGCTCTAGAAATGGTTTCTTGAACAGAAGGTCGAAATATATTGATCTAACCCTCAAATTGAGTAACTAGTGTGGACTGAAAAAGCATAAGAGTAGTTTTTGTTAAGAAAAGCGAAGCCAAATGGTGACAACAGTGTCTTGGTGAGTGAAAATAAAGCCACCTGCTTCATCGACAGCTGGCCAAGCCTTGGCATGCCCGGCCCTTCGGGGCAAGCGAGGCCACCGCTGCTTAAACCATAGATATAAGGTTGTCAAAAAAGTCTTGCGGTATTTCCGCAAGCTTGTCTTTGCAAGCGCGTAGTTCTAGTTGTATTCGTCGCATCGGTTCACGCTAGAGCTTCTTGGAAAGCTCTTTTTACGCGCTAACACGTGTTTGATTTATTGTTTTTTGTTTTTAGTCGTTCGTGAGTTATAGCGTCGCAAACATGGAGCAAAATAAAGAAAAAATTCCGGCATATTTTACAGTACTACTACGATAAAGGCAAAAATGCATCTCATGCTGCCAATAAAATTTGTGCAGTTTATGGACCCGATACAGTTTCCATTTCCACCGCACAACGATGGTTTCAACGTTTTCGTTCTGGTGCAGAGGTGATCGAAGATGCGCCACGGTCCGGAAGGCCTGTCGTCGAAAATTGCGATAAAATCGCTGAATTGATCGAAAGAGACCGGCATAGTAGCAGCCGTAGCATCGGCCAAGAGCTGGGCATGAGTCATCAAACCGTTATAAACCATTTGAAGAAGCTTGGATTCAAAAAGAAGCTCGATGTATGGGTGCCACACGACTTGACGCAAAGAAACATTTTTGCCCGTATGGATGCATGCGAATCGCTTCTGAATCGCAACAAAATCGACCCGTTTTTGAAGCGGATGGTGACTGGCGATGAAAAGTGGGTCACTTACGACAACGTGAAGCGCAAGCGGTCGTGGTCGAAAAGCGGTGAAGCTGCCCAGACGGTGGCCAAGCCTGGATTGACGGCCAGGAAGGTTCTTCTGTGTGTTTGGTGGGATTGGCAGGGAATCATCCACTATGAGCTTCTCCCCTATGGCCAAACGCTCAATTCGGACCTGTACTGCCAACAACTGGACCGCTTGAATGCAGCACTCATGCAGAAGAGGCCATCTTTGATCAACAGAGACCGAATTGACTTCCATCAGGACAACGCCAGGCCACACACATCTTTGGTGACGCGCCAGAAGCTCCGGGAGCTCGGATGGGAGGTTCTTTTGCATCCACCGTATAGTCCGGATCTCGCACCAAGTGATTACCACCTATTTCTGTCCATGGCGAACGAGCTTGGTAGTCGGAAGTTGGCCACAAGAGAGTCCTGTGAAAATTGGCTCTCCGAGTTTTTTGCCAATAGAGAAGCGTGCTTCTATAAGAGGGGCATTATGAAGTTGGCATCTCGTTGGGAACTCGTCATCGAACAAAACGGCGCTTATTTGACTTAAATCGCATTATTACAACCAATTTTATGAACAATTGAAAATTCAATAAAAATACCGCAAGACTTTTTTGACAACCTTATATATCCGACTTAACATTGATTTTGAACGAGACACAATGGAAACTGACGCGACGGGCTCTGCTAAAGCTACGTGGAGCTCCAATATTGCCTAACACAAGCTTCAAGATTGCGAGGATCACATCCTCTTCAGAGATTGAAGTTTGTTACACCTGCCACCTACCAAAACCTTCACGTGGTTAAACTAACCATAATAAATTTAATCTTTCTACGAAATTGTGACATATTTTTGTATCGTTATGAACCTGGATCGCTTTGGGCCAAGCTAACGATGATTCAAGTTCAGAATTGGGCTTTCGGCAGTTTCTTGGTACTTTTCGATCAGATTTCAGAAAGATTCCAGGCCTAAAGTAGTTTACCCAAGCGAATATTGGATTTTTTTCGAACTGCTGTACCTTTGAAAATACGTAAATTCTTTTCGGACTGATTTAGGAGAAATTCAGGACGTTATCTCAAATAAAGTGCTTTAGGGGCACAGATTCATCGGAAATACGTGCGATGCTAGAACAGAAATGGACCTTTTTCAGATTTTAGAAATATTCAAGGCCTCAAGGAGTTTACCCAAGCGAAGTTCGGCGGAAACTTGGGCGATAAAGGCTTTTTTGCGGACTGCTCTACTTTTAAAAATCCGAAAATACCAATTTTCGAAGAGATTTAGGAGTAATTCGGGAAGTTATATCGTATAAAGGACTTTAAATGCTAAGATTCGTCAGCATTACGGACGATCCCAAAAGAGAAATGACCCATAGTCATTTTTTCATCTTTGAAAGTACAAAAATAGATCTTTTTGGACAGATTAAGAGAAAAGCCGAGACGCTATTCTGAATGACAAGAGTTAACAGGTAAGATTCAAGTCTTTCTTTTGTACGTCGTTTAAAAAAGTCTGGGATCGACTCACTTCTAACATCTTTTAGGATTGCTTAAAGAGAGGATATCTGGACATTTTTTCTTGCAAATAAATAATTCTATGGTCATTTTGTGGGTAAAGGACAATTACTAGATTTTTTTATGGTCCGAAGTGAATACAATTTACTTGGAATTCTCATTTCTTTTCTAGTAGGCTCTTTGGAACAATCATGTACATTAGATAAAGTTAATACACTTTTACAAACACATAAATTGTTTAATTTTTTGTACTTACGTTCTTTATTTTGGTCCGCCTTCTTAGCGCCAAGTAGTTTCTTCTTTTTGGCTAAAAAGAACAAAACGCAATTTTGCATTAAAATTCATAGAGGTAAACTAAAAATTAACTGCACACCACCAAAATGGAGGGCCCCGTCTTGTTATTGAATAGTCAAGATGCAGAGGACACACCACAATCACTATCGAGTGATGGCAATCAATTTGATAAGTTTAAGGTGCGTTTGAATGGTCAACATGATTTGGAGTTGCGTTTGCGTGAATTCAAAGACGCCTGTGAGGCATACGAGAAGCATGCACGCAAACGCAAACGGCGACGTTACTATCACATGGGTCTAATGGCCAAGGTGGTGATGGAGACCACACATGATGAGCTGCGTCGCATGCTGGAGCATGGCACGTATACATTTCATGTGGATACGGTGGCCAATAAGCCGATTGAATTGATTAGCATACTGGAAACGCTTAATATAGCCATATCGGCACATGCCGTGGAAAGGGAATTGAAAACGGCCACCGGTTTGGCACTGGAGATCAATGGGGAATGCTGTCGCGTGGGTAGACTAAGGAATAATTGTACTGTAATGCTGGCCAGAGGTGCGGTGGTAACGCTGACCACCAATGAGGCGTATCGCTATGCCGGATTCAAGGAGATAATATTTGTCATTAATTTGAAGGCTTATCTAGAGGCTATTAAGTTGGGAGATGTATTATATATAGGCAGGGAGGTGCGTTGTCGAGTGGTCAAGACTTTGAGGGAGGCCATAGCTGTGATGATAATCGATGCAGGTTTGCTGGCCTCGTATGACTTTATAGAGTTGCCCAAGCAATGTCATACACTAAGTCCAGACACATATCCGGATTTATTTTTAAATGATCTCAAGTTGGCTGTGGAATTGAAAGCTCACTATGTGGTTTTACCCAAAATACGCTGCAAAAGTTTCCTGCGTGCCGTGAGACAAGCTGTGAATGCAGAATTTGATGTGAAATTGATTGGAATGATTGATTTCGAGTATGTCAGATGTAATATGTTGGATCTGTTGGGTATTATCAAGCTGGTGGACTATATTTGGATACCCGACATGTTTAATGTCAATTGTTGTGTTTATGGTTACATTATGGAGGATGTTTTACCCATTTCCCGGTGCCAGAAGAAGCCTGTTATAGGCACAGTACCTTTGGAACGCTGCAGCGACTTTAAACGTTTCGAGTTGCATGAGTTTCTATGGAAAATTGATGCCATGCACATACAGAAGAGTCCTTGGTGCAATAAATATCCATTGATTGTCAAGAAATTGATGCCCATACGCGATTATCGTGTGGGTGTGGTACAAACTCAGTTAATGGTCAAGAGTATCTTAACTTCGTATCAGACCATAGTGAACTTTATCATACGCACCATCAGTTCCATTGAATGTCAGGCCATATTCTTGTACACCCGCTGTGAGAATGCCAGTGTGGCTTTGTCACGCACCGAAATCTATTGTCCCGTCTATGTAATGATGCCTTTGAATGATGATGAAACCGACGAGTCCATTAAGTGTAAATTTGATTTGGCCAGAGCCTTGCACTTGAGAAGAAATATGCATCCGGTTTTATATACCAAGGATCTGAATGAGTGTAACTACAAGCCCATTGAGTTTGGTGTGGATTATATGAGACGAAAAGGTTGCCTGGAGGTGGGAGATTTTGTGGTTACCCTTGAGGTGGGTAAAGAGGATGAAGAGAATGTGGTATTGGGTGTAGGCGAAGATGTGTGCATACTGAGAGCCTTCTATGTGAATCCTTTGCTGGCCTGCGAAAAGTTTAAATATGGCTCCTGACTTGGTTTTTGGTGTGCAGTTGTTTAGAAACTCAAATTAAGTGTAAATAAAGTTGAAGACTTTTACCTTTACGTGTCTCCTTGCCACCTATGTCGCTATCCGATGAAATCTCTTCCAGGGAAATGTGTTCTGTTTTAGGGTAAGATTTTTAGACCGATTTCTTTGGCTTTTTTTTACAACTTACCTTCCTTACGCTCCACATCCGAGTTTTCGTCGGAGCTATCTGTATCCGTGGGACAGCGTGTGTCCTCTATTATAGACTTTAGACGCTTTTTGGACAAGCACAGCAATTCCTCTAGACATAGTTCCTCTATTTCCTCCAAGGGAGATTTCTGCAAATTGATGGAGTTGTTTTATAAATGGCCTTTAATGGCGCTTTAAGCTTACCTTGAGAAACTCTGGGGCTAGGTTTAGTATAGTCTTGGGTTTAAGTGTGGCAAAGATTTGTCTGAAACATGGGAAAAGGTAATGGCTAGCAATGGAAAGGACCACAATAGGATGAACCTGTTCAACTCCAGCCTGTCGTCTATGAAATGCGATATGGGATGCAGAGTTCGATCCTCTTCAGTCTTTTCCTTCTTGATATTGATGGGTTTGGGTATTTTATCCCCTTTATTGCTTTTTTTCTTGAAGCTGCTGCTCATTTTATTAGCTTTATAGGTTGATTTACCTAAATTTGTGGCCAAAAAAACTAAAATTTACGGTTCAGCGTTGCCGTATGGTTGTGCTAGCAGCTGTTTAGCCTATCGATAACAAAAACTAAAAAAAGCTGAATTGATGGACAAAAAAAAAAGCTAAAAAAATTCAAATAAATAAAAAAAAGATGGCTAAAACTCGCTAATTTAAACACAAAAGTATGCAAAACGTAGTAGAACTGAAACAATTTCGCTTCAAAAAATGCAAAACCAACCCCTTACATACATATATATATGGTTGCGGCAAAGACTCTTGAACTCACAAAGATGAGTAAGGGCCATAACCATGGTGGAATTAACAAGTTGATGCCGTCAGCCTCTGCTAAGGGCCTGTAGATGTATGCCTGTGAGATAGAAAGAGACGGCAGAACTTTTGTTTGTCTCTACTTCTGGCATTTACAAAGCACTGGCCCTTTGGCCCTTCAAACAGAGAGAGCGCAGTTTCGCTTGGCATCAGCTTATTAATTGCACCATGGGCCATACATGTGAATGGCAGTGCGAAATTTCAATGTGGAGCTTTAATTTTACATTTGTGTGCAGTAAGTGTGAGAAGTCTGCCATCAAATTTCCCTAACATTCACTTGTATGTCCGTTACTCATCTTTGTGATTTATAGATTCTTTCGTTTCGGCTCATTTCATCAAAACTATTAAGAAATAGTCGCTTCAAGTGTTGACTGATTTAAATAAATTTAAACTTGCTCAACTCATCCCCGCCCTATACTCATATATCGATAGGCAAGCGTGTTATCATATTTAACATTACGCTGTTAACCATTTAACAGTGTGTTGCCGTACGCTTAATTACAGCTGACTCTAGTCTGCAGTCGAAGTGCTTGTTAAATTAAATAAATATTTAGTTTATAGTGATAATTAAATTGCCTCATGTAAGTAATTTTCAACTGTTTAAATGTGTGTCGTATGGCATTCGTTAGTAGTTAATAAATGCTAACTGTAAAACACTAGGAGCCGGCCCCTGCACAAACCTCAATTGTGCTGTCGGTCTGGCGTTATTCAAGCTAAATCTGAGTTTCATAAGAGCGCAGCGGGAAATTCGGAAACTTTTGGCTCTGTCTCGAATTTCGAGTCAGTTTTTGTGAAAACGTTGGTTTTTTTAATTTAAAATTTTTAAATTTATATGGAAAGTCGTCCCTATTTGACGAATTGAATCTATTTGGAATTCAGCAATCGGTTTGAACTGCTTAAACAATTCCGATTCTACTCAAACCTGATCTAGTAAACGTAGATACGCTTGTCACCTTCCATATACCAGTGTTAAATTTCAATTTTACATGCAAACTTTTACACAAAATCCGACTCGGAACTCACCGTATGAAATTTAATATATGTACTTAAATAATATATAATTAAATAAGCTTCTCTGATTTTTTGGCATATTCTCAAAGGACCCGAAGTGCAAAGGGTATGATACATTTAATCACAGTTACTATACCGTTGTAGAGGGTATACTAAATTGTCGAGATGTTTGTAGCACATAGAAGGAAGCATCTCCGACCATATAAAGTATATTTATTCATCAGCATGACGAGCTGAGTTCATATAGCCATGTCCGTCTGTCCGTCCGTCTGTTTCTATGCTATCTCCTCCGTCAGTTTTAAAGCTATCTTAACCAAACTTTGCACGAAGTCTTTAGGTACAACTACGCTGCACATTTGTCGGAATCAGCCGGATCGGATGACTATAGCATATAGCTGCCATATGAACTATCGGTCGAAAAAGAAGTTTTAGTAAGAAAAATATTTTTGTCTCAAACACGAACGTACCCAAACCTCGTTTTTCCTAGTTTTTTATGTACTCACACAATTCCACAAACTTTTATGAAAGTTGACCTATAGTTGAACTATATAGTATAGCTCCCATACAAAAGATAGTTCTGAAAAAAGTCTTAGCAGCAAAAAACTGTTTTGTTTTCATTGCTATCGCTCCCAAACTTGTTACTGATCAATATAATATGCTACCACACAATTCTGCCAACTTTTAACCAAATCGGATGACTATAACATATAACTCCCATAGGAACGATCTGTCGAAAAAGTAGTTCTGGTGAGAAAAACTTTTTTATATTCAATGGTAGCGTCTTTATACTGCTCAGTTATGAATATTATCCGTTTCCACACAATTTTGGGGAGTTTAGTCTAAATCTGATGAATATATCATATAGCTGCCATAGAACAAACTGGCAAGCAAATGGTCAAAGTAGAGGCGCCTTCCTTTTGCTGAGTTTGGGATATAAAAATGTGCGTCGAAAATCATTTAAAACCTTAATTTATATAAACTATATAAGCTAAAAGGGTATATAAACTTCGGTCTAGCCGAAGTTAGCTTTACTCTCTTATTTTATTAATAAAACAGCCGTTTTAAAGCTTTAAATTAAGTAATCACTGACTCTCATCTCTGTTAACTAACAGTGCTCTTTGCCTATCGCTTATGTGCCATCTCTAGGCCCGACCATATGTTCTCACAACAATGCCAGAGCGAGAGCGCGTCGGGAAAAAGTAAAAATAGCAAATTTGTTCTACAAAGTGGAAAACCAGACAAATGATTGTCAATGAAGTTACGTTAAATAAACAAATGTGGGCTACCGATCGAATGCTGGGCGAAAGATAGGCCGCCGCATTACTTACAGAAAACAGTCGAGTCGCGGAACAGCAGCGACGACAGAGAGAGAGCGAGCAGGCAGGCAGGCGGGGGCACACAAGCAATTTACGACTGCGAGAAGAAAAAAAAAATCTAAGTACAAAGCAATTAACCATGAGTATTTCGCGTGGCGCCAACACCACGTTGGATTTGGAGCCGCTGCTCGATGACAAGAATCGAAATGTGGATGATGATAGCGATCTGGAGTCGAAAGAGCTAAATGGATCCGCCTCCAAGGAGCTAAGAGCCGGCGTTGGCCACAGAGAGCGTGAGGACTCCAAGGCGTTTGTGAAGAAAATCAGCAGCGCACTGTTCTATGGCATCTCATCCTTTATGATTACGGTGGTCAACAAAACCGTGTTGACTTCGTATCATTTTCCCTCATTTCTGTTCCTCAGCCTGGGTCAGTTGACGGCCAGCATAGTGGTGCTTGGCTTGGGCAAGCATTTCAAATTGGTTACGTTTCCACCGCTGCAGCGTAATACATTCGCCAAGATCTTTCCGCTGCCATTGATATTCTTGGGTAACATGATGTTTGGTTTGGGTGGCACCCAGGCCCTGAGTTTGCCCATGTTTGCTGCCCTACGCCGCTTCTCCATACTGATGACCATGTTGCTGGAGCTGAAAATACTGGGAGTGCGACCTACGACCGCAGTGCAGATAAGCGTATATGCCATGATTGGCGGAGCTTTGGTGGCCGCTTCGGATGACTTGTCCTTCAATATGCAGGGATATGTGTATGTGATGATCACAAATGCTTTGACCGCCTCGAATGGTGTGTATGTAAAGAAGAAGTTGGATACCTCGGAGATAGGCAAATATGGACTGATGTTCTACAATTCCCTGTTTATGTTTGTGCCCGCTTTAATGCTTAACTATGCCACGGGGGATCTGCACAAGGCCATTAATTTTGGCAGCTGGCATGATCCGGCATTTGTGGTGCAATTCCTGCTTAGCTGTGTCATGGGCTTTGTACTATCCTATAGCACCATTCTTTGTACACAATTCAACTCGGCTTTGACGACAACCATTGTCGGTTGCTTGAAGAACATTTGTGTGACCTATTTGGGTATGTTTATAGGCGGCGATTATGTATTCTCGTGGCTCAATTGTATCGGCATCAACATCAGTGTGCTGGCCAGTCTACTCTACACATATGTGACCTTCCGGCGGAAGCAGGCGCCTGATAGGCAGCTGCCCAGCACCGCACGCAGCGAGAATGTCTAGCCTCAAGCCAAAGCCATATGCACATAGTAGATATATATTTAAACGAACTCAACTTAACTGTGTCCCTCTGTACATATGACTAAAGTTATGTATTTTTTAAAATGTAATTAGCAATTATGTAATTTTAATGTCATAATTACTAGAAATACACCCCGCAATACGGACGTACATAAATAGAAAGAAAGAGAGAAAACCCACAAAATACATGTGTTTTTCTTTTGATAAGATTGCAAATGATAACACTTCCTCCTCTCCTCAACAGGTGGAAGTGCACCAAATGGGGAAAACTTATGAAACAAATTTCTTAATTAAGTTTTAATTATGAATATTTTTACCTTATCAACTCGGCTTATCTGAAACAGAGAGGGGGGGGGAACCAATTAGACACAAAAAAACATAAAATTAATTTTTTTTGTTTTATTTTAATTTATTTTTTTATATTGTAAATGTATGCACAGCTGCTTGATTTAGACAATTGCGATTATTATTACCTTGTTGGGGAATTACTCATCAAATTAAGTTAAGATAAAGATGCGGCTTGGATATGTCGAATGTTGTATACACTTAAACCATCTTCCAACTCATCGAAATGTTGTTGCTTTGCAAATACAATTTAATTTAGCCGCCGGAGGGGGACAACAACTGATAGGAAAGTATTATCAGTGATTAGTTTTCCTTAAAATAATTTGTACTCCAATCATTTTGATTAAATCAACTGTACGAGGGCAGTTTGAGACAGTATGAGACAGCGATTTTTGAGTTTAAATCAGGCATGCTCAAAAGCAGCATACGGCAGAGCGTTCACCAATACTCATAATGAAAAGCACCAATACCATTGAATGCCACATTGAAATTGGGTAAGGCAACAACAAAATCACATGAAAGTGCTTGCTTGCACGCGCAAACACCAATCAAAGAAGAGAACAAAACCAGTTTTTGTTCTACGCGACGCACACACACGAAATTGTTTGCATGTGTGTCGTTTTGTATACCTCGCGCCCTGCATTTATTCATGTTCATTAACCCAGCAAACAATTGAGCGATTGTTTAAGGGTACACCTCCTACATTTGGAGGCCAAAATCAAGCACTTTTTTATGATTTTTTTTCAAACAAGGTACAGCACGGATCGTTTTGAATTTTTAACTGTTTATTTTGTATATCTATAGGTATATATAAAAATTTTTTTATTCAATTTTATTAATTCGGCGACGGACTATATCGGATTCAGCTGGAGTATCCGAAATATTTTCTCCTCCACGGCGTACACGATACCGCCTCATAGAACCATCTGAAACAAAAATGTATAGAAATCTTTTTTGTAGTTTATGAGTATACCTTCTATGTGAACTAAGAGAAAACATTATTTTATTGAAATTAATAAAAAAAAAGTCCCTGTTCAAACAAAAAAATTGATTTTTTTTCGGAAAATTTCCACTTTATTTTGTTAATAACTATTTTTCAGCGAGAATTTAAATCAAACTCTTTAGTTCACATAGAAGACAATTTAATAAGCTTCAATTAAAAAAAAAAAACAAGTCGATCCGTTGAGTAGTTTTTCTTTAATCGTGTACGCCATTTTGAAAAACGTCGTTTCGAGAAAAACGCGTTCAAAGTTCTCGAACCCGAAAAATAGTTGATTAAAACTTATTATCGTTTATTTACCTGCAGTTTTCGATCAATCTGCTATCCCCGGTCCATATAGAAGTCCCTCCTTATCTTCATATAGTTCGTTTAATTCAATTTGTTGTTGTTTTTGAATCTTTGCTGTTGCGAGTCCGACCGATCTGCTTCGACGGTATTCACTCCACGTGCGCTCTTCGTCGACCCTGGACGCGACTTCTCGGCAAACCTTCCCAATTATAATCTGCATGCTCGCCATAATCCGTAGCACAGACATATAGCCTTCGTTGAAAATCCCCGCGGCAATCCAAGCGGCGATTTCGACAATTTTACGACCACAGTGGAAGGTGTATACTGAAATGTCGTACGATCTCATTTAGTAAGTGAGTCAAGAGCTTTAAGGGTATGTACATAAGTATATAAAAACGTTTCCTTTATCGACCTAGAGTGGGCTAAGGCAGGTGGCAGCTTCCAGGATGGGTTACCACCTCTGCTTGTTACACACTACAGTGATCAGAAAGGCGGAACTACATATACAGTTGCGGCAAAAATAATAGCACTGCGTCATATACAATTCTTTGATGCAATTCATCTTTTGTTTTTTATACCCGTTACTCGTAGAGTAAAAGGGTATACTACAGTCGTGCAAATGTATGTACCAGCCAGAAGGAATCATTTCCGACCATATAAAGTATATATATTCTTGATCAGCATCAACAGCCGATTCGATATAGCCATGTCCGTCTGTCCGACTGTCCGTCTGTCCGTCTGTCCGTCCGTCCGTCCGTCTGTATGAACACCTAGATCTCAGAGACTAGAAAAGCTAGAGCAACCAAATTTGAAATGTAGACTCCTATTGTCTGCACGCAGATCAAGTTTATTTTGAATTTTTGCCACGCCCCCTCACGCCCCCGCAATTTGGAAAAAACGTCATATCTCCTACAGTTTTGATGATAGATGGTTCGTACTTTCTAGAGATATCTAGTACTCAAAATTATTTATCGATTTGCTGAAGGAATGATAAAGATCGGATGAACGATACTCAAGTTATGAGCAAAAAACGGTCAGTTAACACCCACCACCCACCCCACCCATAACCTAAGCATTGCGTTCAGCAGCAATCTTAGTGAGAGAGAGAGAGAGAGAGAGAGAGAGAGAGAGAGAGAGAGAGAGAGACTTAGAGAGCGCACTGCGTTGTGCGTTGTGTGTTAACTGGCCGTTTGACTTGTGACCAAATTCGAGCTGCGTCATTAAGGGTGCAGAGTATGTAATAGTCGGGCTTGACCGACGTTTTCAAAAGTTTTGTTGTCTGATCTGTTTATCGTGATGAATTTGGAGTCATTTATTTTGGATTTAGTAATTGACAAATGTCTATTAATATCTGGCGGATAATAAATAGCCGAGTTAAAAAATGTTGCATACTTTTCGGCTGACCCACCTCAGGCATACAGGAAGGCTAATAAACATTTGTTTCCATGAGTAACGGGTATACCGAAGTCGGTTAGAGCCGACTTTAACTTACGCTCTCGTTTTGTAATTGGTTTAATAATTTTGTTGTACAGTATAGGCTTACATGTGATCTCTCTGAGAGTAATGTGTTAATGCTCAATTTGCTAACAGTTTTTTCTGTATAAGGCATCTCAGCAAACGAAGTGCAAAACAGAGCGGCAAAAAAAATAGCACTGATAACGGATTTTTTGAGATTCCGAGGAACAGACTGCAGGTGTTCGGCGACTTGATGATTGTTGTTGTGTCTGCGGACAGTAAATGCGTCGTATTGCAAAGTCGAGTCGCCACACTATCATTAAGTTCAAAAAAATTATTAATTATGGGTCGCGGAAAGAATTGTAGTGACGAAAAGAGGGAAATCATTAAAAAGCTTATCGAGGAAGGCAACACCTACGCTCAGGTGGGGCAAATCGTCGGTTGCTCCAATAAAATGATTAGTAATGCCTTAAATTATAAAAATAAACCAGAAACACGCGGTAGAAAAGTCGCAATGTCTAATTTGCTGGTGAACAGACTGGTTCGCGAGTGCAAGAAGGCCCCCTTTAAGCCGGCTACTGAGCTAAAGAAGGAGCTTAACATATCGGCTTGCATTAGGACAGTTCGGAATCGCTTAAAAGATTATACATTAAGTGCCCGTAGTCCGAGAAAAGTTCCACTTTTGAATGCGAAGCATGTGGCAAAAAGAATAGAGTTTGCCAAAGAGCACCTGAATTGGCCGGCAGAAAAGTGGAGAAACATCCTATGGTCGGAAGATGAAATTGGAGGAAGAGGATCTCGATCCTATGTACGGCGACCCCCCAATTCGGAATACCGCCCGAGTTTCACCTGCAAGACCATAAAACACGGTGGAACGAGTATCATGGTTTGTGCATGCTTTTCTTATTACGGAGTGGGTCCAATACATTGGATAAAAGGTATTATGGATCAACATGTCTATTGCGATATTTTGCAAACAGTAATGCTGCCTTATGCGGAATACGAAATGCCGTTGTTGTGGGTCTTCCAACAGGATAACGACCCTAAACATACCAGCAAGAAAGCTCGTAAGTGGTTTCAAGACAGATCCCTTCACCTAATGGATTGGCCTGCTCAGTCTCCAGACTTAAACCCGATAGAGAATCTTTGGTCTGATGTAAAAAAATATGTTTCCAATGCAAAACCAAGGAATAATCAGGAGCTCTGGGCTATCATTCAAGAATCATGGAGCAGTATTCCACGGGAAAGGTGCCAAAATTTGGTCAATTCTATGACGAGACGTTGTGCTGCTGTCATTGCTGCCAAAGGTTTTACAACCAAATATTAATACACTATATCGATGAAGAATACAAATGAATACAAATATTCCAGAACTTCGCTGTTTTTTATCGTTTTTTTTTCGTTTTCTTAAGTTATTTTTGAAGTAGTGCTATTTTTGTTGCCGCCTAAAATGTTCAACGTTCACATTTTTAATGTAAATATTTCAATTTCATGTTATTATCGACGACACTTGCATTGTATTTCGATAAATTAGAGCCTAAAGTAAAAATAAAAGCCTTAAACAAGTTAAATATATGAATAGTTATTAAACAAATGATCAATAAAGAAAAATGTATGTCATGGTGCTATTATTTTTGCCGCTGCTGTACATAAGTATATAAATACGTTTCCTTTTTTGACCTAGAGTGGACTAAGGCAGGTGGCAGCTACCAAGATGGCTACTACCTCTGCTTGTTACACACTACAGTGATCAGAAAGGCGGAACTACATATAAGTTCATATCTAGGTTGGGTGAGAAAACGCCCCCTCCTACTTTTTCGTCGAGCTTAGAACCATCATTGTAGATCAGAGCCGGCCACCCATAGCTAAAACGAGCCGAAGTCAGTCGTGTTTTTACGCAAACGCGAGCCGAACTCATGATTGTGTGAATCGGTGAACATAGAATTGCAAGTAAAAGGGCTGTAGTCTGGAGAGAACACAAGCACACGTTTTTGTCCTCTCCATTTGGCCGGCACTGTTGTAGATGTTAATGGCGTTAGTTCTGCTGTGGGGAAGGTTGTCCCAGTCGTGTCGGCTTGGGATGTAGATGTCGTATAGTTTGTCGAACATCGTTTGTGGTATACCGCAGTCTGTATTTAATGGGGTATACCATTATCTTAGTCTTCGAGTATGGTAGAGTGTCCCCAATTGTCCCTGTTCAAGACATCGGATTGTCGCACAGAAAAAAAAAGATCACAATATTTAGTTTTAAGTAACGAATCGGCCTTCATCTTATGATTAGGTGGAAAGAGTATCCCTTTGATATGAAAAATTATCATTTTGATATTATTGAAGATAGGGCTGATATTTGATCTTTTTTTCTGTGCGTAGTTTTAAGGCTGTTGTTATAGCCATTTGCTTTGCTACAAGGTCTAGTGGTAGATGGTGAAGAATAGTATTTAGCGCTTCCATTAGTGTCGTTTGGAGAGCGCCGCTATTACATATTATATTTCCGCACTTCTTTCTCTGTACTTTATGCAGATTGTTCAAGGCTGATTGTTACACATTTGCCTATCATGCAATCATACAACATTATAAAGTCTCCATACCCTTAAGCAAAGTGTATAACAATGACGACACTATAAATAAGCATAGGTGCCACTGCCCCCCAACCATTTGTTTATTTTTCCACATCTTTTGGGACTTGTCCAATGAGTTGGAAACCGAAAACTGGTTTCACAGATTTAACCGTTGGACGCGAAAATATTATTTTTCTTGTTGTTTCTTATCCCCCCCAAAGTCAATTATAGACAAATTGTTTACTTAAAGCTGTGGCCTATTGAGTGGGGTAAGAGCGCACGTACAAAAATAAAAACGAAGCTCAAACCATAGACAGGTAGTCAGGGTCAGGTTTATGTTGCATAATTAGAAGTCGAAGTTGATGATGTTGAGGTCGATGATGATGATGATGACGACGTTACTTTTTGTGTTTGTCTATCCACAGCAAAATGATGCAGCGTCTGCGTCTTTCAGTGCCGCAGCTAGCCCAGCGTCTTGCCCGGAGACAAGCTCTAGCCACTGAGCAGGCACAACCAACAGATGCCTACGAGCAAGAATTTCTAAAAGAACACATACAGATAACACCATTTCAGAGACTACTATTGGGTGCGGGTTCATCCATAGCGGCCATACTAGATCCCAGACGGTGGGTGGTGGAGTTGAAACTTGATTCAAATAACCTTAATAAATATTTTATATACATTATTTTTAGTCATGATATGATAGCCTGTTTGGGAGAGACCACCGGAGAGGAGGCTCTATGGAATATACTGGACACAATGCAGGCCAGCGAGGAGGGACAACGCATAATGGCAGACAAACCACGCATAAACACCAGCACCATAGATTTCAAGCGTCTAGAGAATCTGCCAGCAGATACTTTTGGAGCTGTTTATGTCAAATTTTTAAAAGATAATGTAAGAAGAGGGGGCAAAACACGAAAAAGATATGAAAAACATAATTGAAAATGTGTAATTTCTAATTACAGCAAGTCACTCCCGACTCACGCATGACGGTACGCTTCTTGGACGATCCCCAGTTGGCCTACCTAATGACGCGCTATCGTGAATGTCATGACCTCATTCACACCGTTCTGGATATGCCCACAAATATGCTGGGTGAGGTGGCTGTCAAATGGGTGGAGGCGCTCAATACGGGTCTGCCCATGTGCTATGGCGGAGCGGTGTTTGGAGCCGTACGTTTGCGTCCCAAGTGAGTTCATTGTACACTAAGAACTAAGAGAAACTTGTACTGAATTATATTTGCACAGACAGCGACGTGAGTACTTGAAACGTTATTTGCCCTGGGCCATAGAGAATGGCCAGAAAGTGAAGCCTTTAATGACGGTGTACTGGGAGCAGCGTTGGGAACAAAATATAAATGAATTGCGTAGAGAATTGGGTGTTAAATTATTAAAATAAAAAGTTCAAGTTTAAAAATGCGTTAGCTTTTTGAATCGATAAACGGAGATCGATAAGAGCTATCGAAATCTTGATATGGCAACGCCAGGCGTTAGATGGTCACACCGCCTGCTAATGTAGATCTATGACCTGGCTCTCTTCCCAACTCCATTTAGTTAATTACTTTATAATGACTGAAAATAAATTCAATGGATTTAGCCACGATGAAATACTCAAGATTACGGGTACAAAGCAGCTAAGCCAAAGGCCGCAGTTGGAAGCAGGTAATATCTTACAAGCTTGTAAACAATTAAGAAAATGTTTAAACAAATGTTTGTATGCATGTGTGTGTGTGTGTATACAGCTAAACAAGCTCTTCGCAATCATCCCGGCATCCGGCGCCAGCCTGATAAGATGTTCCGGCAAGCAGATCAGCTAAGAAAGCAACAATCCGCCGCCGTCCCAATTGCCCCACAGAAGAAATCCAAATCGATAGCCAGCTCAAGCACACCCACTGAATCGCTACCCACACTGACACCTGCAGATGATGTCAGGCTTGAAGAATCTTTAAACTTGGAGCGTCCTCTTTCCAACTCTCTGGTAGATGCTCTCTATTATGGACAAACCAAGGCCGCCACACCAGCTACAACAGCAACAACAACAAATCTTGCCACGTTGGCGTCTTCTTCGTGTAGCGATACCACCACCAACGATGACAGTTCAATACTCAAGCTAAGCAGCACCGAAGATGAGGCCCACATTTTGCCCAACTCTAAAGAATCTCTCAACACGGATTCACCCTTCAAGGGCATTTCCCTCAAAGATTTCGAGCAGCATCGAAAACTAATTGAAGAGCAAAACAAGCAAAAGAAACAAATGCTGTATCAGGCCATTGAGCAGCATACACAAAAAACAGCCGCAGAGTGTAGAAAAATTGAGGAAATACGCCACGAATTGTCCAAATTGGAGAGTGATCTGGCACTGGATGTGGCCATTCTGAGAAAACAGATTGACAATGCCTGCATACATTTTGCCACAGTGGAGTAAGTGGAGCATGAATCCCTATCAGTTTCAAAAGCTATTCTTTTGTTTCTTTTTGTTTCCACAGAAAACAATATGTCAAAATTGAGGCACAGTTTCTCAAGGCCAAAATGGATTTGCATAATGCCTCCGAAAAGAAGGAACTACTTACAGAGCATCTTTGTACGGTTATAGCCCATAATGAGGATCGTAAGGCACAAAAATTGACAGAACTAATGCATAAAGTGGGACTGGCGTCCACGGATGAGCCGGAAATGGATGAGTTAGCCAGCAACTGAACGAATTTTTAACACAAACTTTGAATCTTGGATTATATATATGTATGTGTATGTGTATAAGTGTTTTGTAGATTTAAGCAAACTTAGAACAAAATTGCAATAAATTATGTGTATGTTGTGTAAAATAGTTAACAAATAAGGGTTAATTTTATTTCAATTAGAATAAGATAACATAATAGAGAGAGAGATATCAAAAAAAGGGGGATTTTAAAGGAGAACATAAAGAATAAATGAAAGAAACGCCTTCCGATTGTTAGCGTTATCGATCAGTAGGAATTTCTAAGAAGAAGCAAGATTATAAACAGTGTTAGGAAGTACCTAGGTACAAATACCTAGATACATATTTTGTGTACCTTTTACCTTACGGTAATTCGGTATTTTTAAATTCCAGTACCTTTTACCTTACCTAAGTCCAAATTTTCATTTACCTTGTCAAAAAGTAAGGTATAAGGTACTTTAATATGAATGAGAATTTAATTGCAAATGATAGCCTGAGTGGGAAACTAATCTAATTAATTTATTCTATCAATTTGATTGAAATACAGAAATACCTCTATGTATCTCGTCCTTGGCAACGCTAGAAATGTCACTGAAAAAGATTTTTCAGCATCTAGCAACAAGCCAAAAACAAACAGATTTAACTTGCAACAAATTGGAAAAACATACCTCAAAACCCATCGCATAATTTCAGGCTGAATTTCATAAACAGAAAATCTCAGGATGAAATTTGTATAAGTTTAATTCTCAAGTCTTTATTCGGCCAAGTCAACCGTTTAAATAGAGAGTTTGCCTAGGGCTTGAAGTGTGAAAATCAACAAAGTCTTCTGATGAGTGAATTGTGGTTAATTCCGAAACTGCCTGTCCAGACACTTACCAATTGCTATTCCGAAATGTTCAGAATTATCTCTCTGTTTAAAAATGGTATTGATTTGTATTAAATTATAATCAATCCTCTGACCTTTGAGCCAGCACAAACAAAAACTTCGACTAAATCAAAAACAGGTTGCAAGAAACCATTATAAATATTTTTCTGACTCAAAACTAAAAACAAAAGTGCATGTCCCTGCAGAAATTTCGGGAGTTTCGGAACACAGATATGTTTTACTGATTCCTGAGAATCTTGGTATATTTTTTGACATTTACCTTGTACCTTACCTAGGTAAGAAAATTGAATACCTTTCCAATCACTGATTGTAAAGAATAAAAGACCTAAAGACTTTGTCGGAAATGTTGCCGATAAGAGAATAGATACTATTGTAATCTCTACAAAGAATGCGACACTGACACTGAAAAAGCAAATAGAAGCCTCAAGAGGATATAGTTTTGCGTTTGTCTTGATGGAACATTAAAGTTCACAGACCCAAGCAGGTACTCTGCGTCAATATTACCCTTTATAAGCTTGTGAAGAAACATACTCCACATAGTGCGTCTATGTTAAGTCTGCACATATTAGTAGAAAGTTTCAATTGTGGGTACCAACCCAGATTGCGAAGCGCAAACAAAAGGAACTGCTTTACAAACAATAAATTCTTTTAACCCAAGTTTAAAAAATCCTAAAATATACATAAATTTATTCACAGAGAGTTCAATGTGAGTGCCAAAAGATAGTTTATCGGTTATGGATAATACCTGGATCATTGGAAAGATTCTGTAAATAGTTAATCAAAAGAGGAGTTCTTCGATAAAACGTCATTGACTTACACTCACGGTTGCCACTTGAAAATATTAGATTACACCAAAAAAAAATTTTAAAAAAGAGCCAACAAAATTTTCTTCCCTTATTCATGTTATATTTTCATTTAATAAAACACAAAATATCGCTTTCACAAAATCGTTAAAATAGACATCAATTTTTTGAGTATTTTTAAATGTACAAATAATCCCAAAAAATATTTCATGTATTAACTAACTTCTATGGCAATAAGGCATAACAGCATAGCTCGAGTTATGTTAAAATGGAGTTTTTAATACGAATGGCTTCCTCGGGTTTATTTCTATATTGTGTCCAAATTTCACACCAATCGGATGAGTGGTTACAAAGATATAATGGTATTGATAATATTGGTCTGTAAGTCAAAATTCTATACTTAACTCTATACTTAAAGAAATAACTCTTCCAATCTTTAAAAAATTTCCACTTTACGACCTAGCACTTTATTAATATATTCGTTAAGGGCCGATTTCCCATCTGCTATGTAGCTGCTATATGCTAGATAAACTTAGAATATACTCTGTTACTTGTTAGTTTACGTGACAGTTAGTGCTTTGTAAAAGATGTGAAATCGGCCTTTAAAGGGAGTATGTAATTGCTTCCTGAAAAATACGGAAAACACACTTCTGCTTTCATTCCACAAATTTCTTTACATTATAAAAACTAAACGGTCAATATTTTTATTGTTTACATACATTAATCATACTCTAAGATCAGTTACTTCTCTATATTTCTATGTATTTTACAGACCACACGTAATGTGGCTCTGTACTCGTACTCAGCTCCTTGCAAAGCATTACACAGTACAATACTAAAAAAAACCCCTATGATGAAATGGACCTCTGTAACCATCATCTCATTGAAGATGATTCTAGATGATTTTCGTGTGTTAAACACGATTCTGCTTTCGAAAATGGTGCATCCCGACTATATTTTTGGTAATTTGGGACGGTACAATTCTACGATTTTCTTATGCGAAGATAAACCATTTATTAGCATTACTTCGCAGAAGTTTTGGAATTTTTTAAATTTCTACGTTCTTTTCGGGCTCCATGCAAATGAGCTAATTCCAATAAAAAAGTGCCAGTGCACCAACAGGAAAACAAAACACCATTTTTGGTGCAGAAACACCAAGTGTGGCCACCGTGCTTACACTTGTCCTTGTTTAGATGCAACAAATTGTTAGAACATACATTAGATTGGACCTCAAAACGGCAAAATGTAAAAAAATTTGTAGGAAAGCTAATAACTATGAAAACGGAAAAAATTTTATTTCAAGGAAGTATTTTCTACCTTCTGGTGTCATTTTTTAAAGGCTTACAAAAAATTAAAATACACATCAGAGAACTGCAGCGAGCTTACACGTGTACGCTCAATCACCCCAAGGCGTATTTAATAAGGTGGCAGAAGCTTCGACGTCGCCCTCTTTGCTGTTGCCTTACGGTTTCGAAAAATTCATATGTGCATGTGCATGCGAGAACAAATTTCTTTGAGTTTATTACTCTCTTGCTCTCGCTCTCTTTCTCTCATTTTTCGTAAGGCAACGCGACGTCGACGCTGCTGCCACCTTATTAAATACGCCTTGAATCAGCCATGCTTCATATGCGGTGCGAGTAAACTTAAAGCTCAAAGCTCGTTGACCATTTTCGTGTAGCATACACAAAACAATAAATTCAAAAGTGATCGTGTATGGGCAAATCATTGTATTGGCGAGCTCGTATACTGCATAGTAGTAATACATTAGTTGACTCGTACCTTCGGCTACAAGTCATCGCGAGTACTTGTTGCCGAAGTCAAAGATCTATTGAGGGCTTTTACGATCACAGCCGGACACGAGTAAGTCAAGCATGCAAAAACAACAGCTTGTGAGAGCAAAAGAGATAGTGTGATTTTGGTGTATTATAGTGTGTAACTCGATTGATACCCGCCCGTGGCCGCCGTAAAGCTCGCTGTTACACGTTTAGCCGACAGCTTTAACAAGCGTGTTCAAATATTACTCGTGTGTAAAAAAAGCTTACACGTTCTGACACAATGTGCTAACGATTATTTCTTGTCACACCAAAGTGGCGTGCACAAACAAGCCTAGTAAATGCGCGAGTGTACACGAAAATTAAGTACCCGTTGCAGGTCTCTGATACACATGAACTATAAGCATAGAATAAAAAGCATACTCATTCAATGTATAATCTTTGCTATAAGCAGGGCTGTAAACTACAATTACAATTACAATTTTTGTATATTTAAAAACTTTAATTACAATTACAATTATTTCGTAATTAAACATTTAGTTACAACTACAATTACTTCAATAATTATATCAATTACTTCAATTTTTTTTGTAAAACTTAAAATTGGCTCAAACAGCACCTCCAGGAGGGCCAGGGCCAAGCTTCTCTTAATCTCTTGGCGTGTGTGCTTATAATTTTTCGCACAAGAGAAAGGGACCTACAGTTTAACGCCGAATCCGAACGGCAATAGTAAGAGAATTTTTGCTTTTTCATGGCTAGTTACTTCACAGCTGGCACCAGTAGCTGGTGAAGGTGACCGGGTGTGTAAAAGCTTTTTTCTTAAAGAAAGAAAAAACTTTTTCTATTAGATGGTCCGAGGCGGGATCGAACCCACAACCTCCCGCACCAGCAGCCACACATACAACTGGTACGCCGCATCCGTCACAATTTTTTTGGTAATTGAAATAATTGCAAGTTTTAATTACATCATAAATTGTAAATCAATTTTAGTTACCTTTACCATTGTGAGTGTGAAAAATACAAAACTATAATTGTTTAACAGAAAAAATTGAAGTAATTGAAATAATTGTAATTGCAACTAAATTTTTAATTACGAAATAATTGTAATTAAGGTTTTTAAATATACAAAAATTGTGATGGTAATTGTAATTTCAGTTTACTGCTCTGACTATAAGTCATCAAGCGGATATTTAATTCGATAGGTAATTGGTTAAATTAAATTTAAGAACTGATTTGGTTATGGCGACAACTAGGATATTTGGGATCGTTCAATTAATAAGGGAGTTATGGAGTTTTAAAGTCAAAATTTCAAAAATCGACTGTTTTTACCCCTTTTATTTGTTTTGCAATATCAATTTCAGACGAGGCATTTAAAAGAGAGAAGAAGGCTCTTTGGTTCGTTACAAAAGTTACACTCTACTCGAAAAAGGTAGTAGCCAAATCTATTTTGGGCTTTGGAGAAGTTCGTTGCTTTTACAGATCTTTTGTAAGCTTTGAAGAGGCGGAGAGTGTTTAATAGCTTCTTACAAACTAATTTAATGCATCTTAGGTGGTAAGGAACGCACATGGGATTCACTTATTTTTCTAACTTAAAAAAACAAAAACAAAAATTCAACGCAAGTATTCGAACCACCATAGAAAAAAATCGTTATTTATTTTTAATTAAACAAAAGTTTTCACTGCGTTACAATTTATATTAATTAATAAATTGTTTGTAATTATCACTAAGAAAAAGTGAAATTAAGTCACTTGATCCACTCCAGGGTTAAGATTTTCAATTTCAACTAGGTGGCATCTCTCTAGCTGTGCTCAGCTGTTCGACCACAACTCAAAATAAACGTGCGCTAAAGTTTTGGGAAATTGTTTAAAATAAACACCAATTATACCACAACAAATCAATTAAAATGGCAGGACGTGGTCGTGGAGGTAAAACCGGCACACTTACAGCCGAGCAAATGGCTCAATTGGGCTGTGTAAAGGACTTGCCCGTACAGACAGCGCCTCCCCCCACATTTCCAGCCGTAATGAATAAACCCATTTCACTGGAGGTAGGTATGCAGGTTGAAACACACCCAACAAATTCTTACAATATCCATTTGCCAGACCACAGCCAGCCAAAACTATCAATTGCTGTGGAAGGAGGATTTCCTCAATCGCATACGAGACTCGCCCTACTACATAATCTCCGCCAGCCAGGAGAAGGCTAAAACAGATGTTAAAGAGTGGCGAGAGAAGGCTTTAAAGCGCATGAAATTGAAAGCAGATCCCGAGTTCAATTACAAAGCCATGCCTCGAGAGCTGAATACCATGAATCGTAAGCGTCGCGGTGCCGAGAATCGACCCAAAGTGCTGCCCAAAAAGACCAACATTGAGGACCGTTTGAAGGTGTTGGAGCAAAATGAACTGAAATCCAATAAAGACCAGGAAAATGAGGATGCAAAACAGAATTCGGATTCCGAACAAGAAGACGATCAGGAGGCGGATCCCGAGGCAGCTCTAGACGATGAAATGGATGAGGAGAATGACTATGGCAATAGCTATTTTGATAATGGCGAGGCCTACAACGAGGAGGATGATCAACTGGATGATGGTCCTGTGTATTAAAAATTAAAAACAAATTCACAAACTTTTTAGTGTTTTACTATGTTGTCGCCACTTTAAGCTTATTTAACACATATTTAAACTGTACGTTGAAGGGGAAACAGAACCTAATCCAAGCTGGCAGGAGCATTATAGTTGAAGTGAATCAGACCAGAGGATTTGACCTGCAAAAAAAAGGCATTGCATAAAAGAAATCGTTACAATTACCAGTAACTTACAAAGCCAATGGTGCCAGCTAGCACCAAAATACCAGAGATCAGAATGGCATTGTATTTGGTGTTCTCACGGCTATACTGCTCCTGCCAGTCACCAGCGGGCACAGGCAAATCATTCATGGTGGAATGCTTGTGGTGTTCACCACCGTGGTAGGCGGCGCGCGACATGGCACCAACTGGAAGTGTACATAATACACACACAAATACATTAAATCTCTGGCTCAGTCGTTCCTTTTCCATGGCATCATCATCACATTATGTAATTTTTAAGGTTAACATTTTGGCCAGGAAAAACGGCACAAACTTACCATTCTTGAGCAGAAGCCCCTGCTTGACAATGTGCTTGACCAACATGTTTGCTCGAAAGTTGCTAAAAATTAATGGTAATTAATTTATTAAAGTTTTGCTAAATTTTTTTCACGCAATAAACTTACCCAAATAAATCGATAAGTATTGTGTTAGAGATGAGCGATGATGGAACAACAGTCACAGCGAACAGCAGCTATCGATTGAAAACGTGACCAAATAAGTGCTTTAGGTTCACGAAATGAATAAATTTAAAAAACCGCGACTGTAGCAGTAAACTAAACAGTAGAAAGCAGTTTTTGAGGGTACTTTGCAGACGATATATGCCGAATTGCAAATAGGCTAAGCGACCTGGCAAGTGCTTTAGCCGAACTTGGCACCTCAGCTAAATCGGCAGGCCACAAAATCAACACGTACAAAACTAAATCGCTTAGCCTGGTTTTGCTTAAACATCCCATTGAACAAGTCTAGCAATTCAGCTAGCTGGGCAGCGTAGTCGCTGTGTATGGAGGTATGGAATTCGATGTCAAGTCGCGCCTTCAGAAAGCTGAGGCTGCCTTTGGGAAGCTGTCGCCCGTTTGGCGATGCTCATCATATCCACACTGGCTCAAAATCAGGCCACGTCAAACGTATTGCCAGTTATAGGATCACTTCACGGTTCCTCCATAGGGAAAATAACAAATTTCATAGTATCGAAAATTCAAACATATGTGAACCCATGTCCAGATTTTCTGGCCTGACAGAATACGGAACTCCGAGCTGCTAAAACGAGCAAACGTGCAGAGATGGAGCTGGAGAGACTGCGAAAAAGTGAGAACAATATCGCTAGGAAGGCTATTTAATGGAACCCGTTGGACGGAGTCGGTCGGACACCAGACAGACCCAAAGAAACTTGGAGGAGGATTGTCGGTAGATAAGCGGAAAGCATCGGGAAGAGCTGGGAAGAACTTAAAGCGATGATGCTCTGTCCCACACGTTATTGGAACTAGAAGAAGAAAATTAATTCTCGTGCAGTGCAAAAATCAGCAGTAACTGTCACTGCTATTTGTAACTCATCTCTAATAAGTTGTCTATCGATTTAAAATCTATCGACTTATTGCTGTCATCGTTTAGAGTGTGACCAGTTGAACTTCAACTTGCATCAGCTGTTCCAATGTGGAGGCGTTTTTCATTTTGTAATTGTTGCCTTTTAGTAAATAAATAATTGTTGTTGTTGTTGTGCTCATCTCCTACTGTTACTTGGTACATTCCCACCCCCCCACCTCCTGTTCGCCGCCATGCTTACCATTGGCGCTTTGGCCAACATTAAGCATATACTGCAAAAGGAATTATTCTTGGCCATTGGTGAACGTTTGCTCTCCGTGGTGACGGTGGTCAAGAAGAAGGACAAACGTGCCTGCTATTTGTGTGTGCTGACCACTGCTCCGCCTGTGCCGGTGGTTACTCTGTGTTTGGTCAAGCAATCGGAACGAGAGCGCGAAAGTGAATATAAAAAGAAACGCATCTGGCAGCTGGACGAGATCAAGTGGATCGATGGCCGGAATGAGCAGTTTGAGACACATGAATTTGATATACAGCTGGAGAAGTTGTACAAATGGTATGCACTCAATTTGCATGAAAGACAGAACTTTCTGGCGGTGCTGAACCGGCAAATCCAGAAATATGTGCGTGGCCCGAGGGCAGAATTTCGTAATGTGCCGCTGGCCTGGTTGTCGGAAAAGTCACCGGAAAAGATAGCAGTGGGTAGAATGGCGACACAAAAGCTGGACGATGAGGAAGATGGGGAAATGCTGATTTCGGATGATATACAAGAGTTTACGGCGTTGACCGACAAGGAAGCCAATGAATTAAGTAAGCTATTCTCGGAAAGTGATTTTGCCATTAAGGATGCAGAACAATTTATAGAGCAATTGTCGAGGGAGCTGCATGATTTGGATGGGGTAGGTTGGAAATGGGAATGACTTAAGATAAACTTTAATCCTGTTGCCCTTTTTCAGGCAAATATGCAAAGTGTGCTGGCCTCAGAGCAAAAAGTTTTGAAAATGATGGAGCATTTAGATAAGGCCATTTCTGAGGCGGATAAGTTTGAAACTCGACTGGATACGTATGAGGATATCTTGGGACATGTGAAGGAGACCATGGAAAAGATAGGCGGCAAGAATGCCATGATTGAAATTGCCAACAATAACAATATCAAACTGATGAAGGAACTTAATAAAGTGATTGTAAGCATTTCCAAACATTTCCGGAACTTTAACTAATTATACATATTCTCAGAGCCAGCTGGATCTGCCACATGGCCAACAGCAGGCTTTGGATGAACCGGATCTGAAGACTGCAGCGGGTAGGAAAGCCGCCATAGCTGCTGCCCAATGCCTGCAACAGGCCATGAATAGTGATATAGATCCTGCCTTGCTGCGCCTGGAGGCGGTGCAGGATCAGCGTAAACGTTTCGAGAAATGGAAACAAAAGTTCTCGGCCACTGTTAGTCGTTTTATGAACAATTTGTTCATACATTTGGGCAATGAAATTGGTGATATGCCCTTGACCAGCACCGAATTGAGTTTACCCAATCATTCGCAAGTGCATCGAGAGCTCAATCCTTACACAGAGCTAATGCACTGGTCCAAGGCCATGGATCGCAAAACCTATGATGGTCTGATGAGGGTATATACCGCTTCCCTAAGTAAGATCTATGATCGTGATGTAAGAAACTTTTTCAATTTGGTAAGTTTAACTTTGGGAAAGAAAGACTTTCCGCTTTTAACTTATTCCCTTTCTCCAGGCCAAGCTACAGGTATCAGAAAAGTTAAGAAACTCTCGTGAGGACTTGGACCAATCCACTTCGTCACGCAAATCAGCCGTCTCCACCATTCCCTATGGCACTTTGGGCATTAATCGTGATCAATGGGGTCCTGGTGTAGACTCAGCGGATCGTGTGCGTTTTGATGCTTTGCTGGAAAAGGTTTTAGCCGAACTGGAGCCCATTGCTTTGCAAGAGCAACTCTTTTGCATTAATTTCTTTCAAATGGATGTGCTTAGTCCCACCACCAAAAATACTCAAACCACTTTGGAAATGGAAAAAGCCATTGATATGTCGCAATCTTTAACAGCTGCAGCCTCAGCTTCACCCACCAGCGAAGTGGAGCCTCAAAAAAGAATCGATCGTCAGATTAATGAAGATGTCAGAAAATTGATGATGGGTCTGTTTGGTTGCCTGGAACCCGAACTGGTTAGCTTTATACAAAGTTTCGAGCGAGTGGATAGCTTGTGAGTCGTATAAACTTTTGTCAGATCAAAATTTCAACTTACTTTCTTTCAGCTACTCACTTTATGTCCTCGTGCGTCTTACCCAACATGTCATGTCCGCTCAGGACACGCATTCCTTTCTCAGCATGACCTTTGCCTCCGCCTTGGTGCAGGTTAAACGCAATTTTGATCGTTTTATGCAACAGCAATTGCAATCCATTAAGGAGGCCAAATTGCATAAACGCTCCAAGGCCATTCTACCCTATGTGGAGAATTTTGAGAATTTTGCACAAACCGCTGAGGGAATATTTCGTAAATCTGATAGACGTACCGATATGGAAAAATGGTATCTACAGCTGGTGAATGCCATTTTCGAGGGGATTAGTTTGCACTCGCAAGAGCATCCGAAAACACCATCGCAAGTGGTGCGCATGGAGAACTATCATCATATGTATGCACTGTTGGCACAACTCAAGGTACCCGGACTGGATGCTTTAAAAAAAGAGGCCAAGACGCGCTATAATGATGCACTCAAGGCCTATGTGACACAGTATTTTGGTCGACCACTGGAGAAATTAAATGTAGGTAGCTATAGAAGAAATAGCATACATATAATTTCCTTTAGGTCCATAAGGGGCTTAAAATCCGTCTTTCAACCATTTTAAAGTTAGTATTTTTTTGCATTTGAGATCCATTTACCAGACTGCGGTCGTTGCAATAGTCGAATCAGAAGCCTTGTCTATTAAAACCCTTCCTCCGTGTATAGACTTATACACGTTTAGTTGAGCACGGTTGTAAGATTCCATTTGTACTGACTCCTCAGTGTGAGCGAGCTAAATTTTATTAATAATTTCTCATCCCTTAAATTCTAAACTTTAGGTTAGGTTAGGTTAGGTTGCCATGGCTGAGAACGACAAGTCGTTCTCCCACTTAAGCCACTTTGGGCCCATAGCGATGCCATGTTTATTTCCTATTAACCCTTTTTAAGACTGAGGGGGATCCTCGGTACTGAACCATTGTGTGGACAGAATAAATTTTATTAGAGCTGGGATCTCTAGCCCGGGTAACTCCGCGAAATTGAATAGAAGCGGTTGACCAAGTGTCCTAAGTCTACTTCCACTTAAAGCGGGGCAGAGGCCGAGAAGGTGTTGTACTGTTTCCTCCGCTTTTTCATATCTGAAACTTCTACAGAAGTCATGGTACGTGACGCCTATAGGCGTGCTGCGTGTCTGCCAATAAGACAGTGACCTGTGAGGGTCCCCACCAGAAGAGAATTGTGTTCCCTTCTGTGACGTAAAAGTGTGTTTATTCGTTTAAGGTTAAATGTAGGCCACGTAAGTCTCGATACAGTACAGAAGGAAAGGTTTTTCCTTTTGTGTGAAGCTTATATGTTGCCATAGGCATCCCTATCATACTCTTCTCTGAAAGGAGTTCGAGGGTGGTACCTATTCTGGCCAGATTGTCCTCAGACTCGTTTCCTTCTATGTCGCTGTGTCCAGGCACCCATATTAGGTTTATACTAAAATGTCGTGCGATCTCGTTTAGAGATTAGCGACATTCCGTAAGTGTTTTAGCATTGTTAGTATATGAGTCAAGTGCTTAAAAGGGCGGCTTGACTATATGAATATATAAATACGTTTCCTTCCTAGACCGTGAGTGTTTTAAGGTAGGTGGCCGCTTCCTAGATGGCTACCACTTCCGCTTGGTACACACTGCAGTGGTCAGGAAGGCGGAACGACAAGTTCAAATCTAGGTTGGGAGAGAATACGCCCCTCTCCTACTTTTTCGTCGAGCTTAGAACCATCAGTGTATATGTTAATGGCATTGGCTCTGCTGTGGGGAAGGTTTTCCCACTCATGTCGGCTCGGTATATAGACGTTGTATTGTTTGTCGAACGTTGTTAGTGGTATACAGTAGTCTATATTTAATGGAATACCCTCTTGGTCTTCGAGTATGGTGGAGTGTCCCGAGTTGCCCCTGTTCCAGGCATCGGACTCCCTTAGTCTTAAGGCTGTTGAGATAGCCAGTTGTCTTGCTACAAGGTCAAGTGGTAGAAGGTGAAGAATTGTATTTAGCGCTTCCGTTGGTGTCGTTCGGAAAGCGCCACTAATACATATCTCCGCACTTCTCTGTACTTTGTGGAGGTTGTTCAGGACATATTGTTTCCCGAGTGCAGGCCACCATACTAGTGCTCCGTAGAGTAGTATGGGGCGTACAACGGCTGTGTATAGCCAGTGTACTATGGATGGGGAAAAACCCCATTTACGGCCTATTGCCTTTTTGCACGAATAAAGAGCAATGGTAGCCTTTCTTATACGTTCATTTATGTTGTCTTTCCAGAGTAGTTTCTTGTCCAGAATGACACCCAAGTATTTGACATTGTCATCAAATGTAAGGCTATTTCCTTTAATTTTTGGAGGAATAAGCTTGAAATTTTGTACTTTCTGGTAAAAAGAACTAATTCCGTCTTAGTCGGGTTCACGCCCAAGCCACAAGATTGTGTCCACTGAGTAAGTGTTGTCAGTGCGGTCTGCATGTGATCACACAGCGTTTGACCACATTTGAAGATGGCAATATCATCCGCGTAAGCCACCACTACGTGTCCCTCCGCTTCCATAAGTCGCAGCAGTTGGTTAACCGTTACGACCCACAGCAGCGACAGTACCTCTGCTAAAATATCTGCGAGGAGTTGCACCACCAAGTTGGGAGTACACCGATCTGCTGGTTAGCAATTGGTCGATGAATCTTACTAGCGGTGCCTCTGCTCCCTCTACTTCTAAACTTTACTAAGGCAGTATTTGTAAGATAGCTTGTGTGTATAAATATAAAAACGCATTCGTGAGAGGAATACACATTGCATCACACGATGCATATTAAGTGGTGGGAACCGTATGACCGTATGACCTGTTCAAGTGGTTCCCATGGTTCATACTTTTCAAGTGGTGTGTCTGCTGGGCTGATCCTTCTCACTGCCGCTATTAATATTTAATGCTATTACAAAAGGTGGCATGTTTATGACATAGGCGACAAAGTCTAACTACAGTAGTTCACAAAAAAAAAAAATTAAATGACCCATTTCTACTGAAACTATTTTTAAGTGTAGTTTGTAGTTGTAGAAAAAGGTGCACTTACATTTTATGCCATATCTCAATTCATAATCGCCAGATGGTGTCAAACAAGATATGAATTGAAAGATCATTAAATTGTCAATTATAGCGCAGAGCATTGTTTTCAGATCGGTTTAGAAATTTGAATACAATTACCAAAAATATTTTTAAAAAAAATCGATTTTTTGCTCGAAAATTGCATTTTTTATCGCCTAGGAAAAATATAAAAAAATCCAAAAAAAATATTTTAATTTTTTTGACTTAAGAATCGCACTTTTACAAAGATAATAAGGTATTGATGAGGAAAATCTATGAATAAATATTGTCAGCTGGATCAATTTAAGTAAAGAAACTAATAGTCAAATTTGAGTATTTTAAGAATTTTTTTTTTTCTATGTTCTTTGTTTTTTGGTCAATATTAGAAGTGGGCGAACCGCCACATCAGAAAAAAAATTCCAGAACAGAACAAAAGTCGAAGCAAACGAAAATTTAATTTTGAAAAATCTCAAAAACACCACTTTTTCAGCACTCAATTGCTCACAGCTCCTGTATTTATTTATAGATTTTGTTCATCGATATCTTATTTTCTTTGAAGAAGTGCGCTACTTAAGTAGAAAAAATAAAAATAATTTTTTTGAATTTTTAAATATTTTTCCTAGGCGATTGGAAACGAAATTTATTGCGTTTTCGAGCAAAAAATCGATTTTTTTGAAATATTTTTTATTATTGTATAGAAACCACTCAACCGATTTGAATTGACCATTCAATTACCTTTCGATTCATATCTTGCTTGGCTCTATCTGACTATTATAAATATAGGAGAGGAGATATGACTTGAAATGTAAGTGCACCTACCGAAAAAATGAAAAAAAATTCATATTTAAAAAACGGAGCCATGAAAAAATTTTTGAAATCGATTTTTGAGATCTCCAATCCAAACTACACTTAAAAATAGTTTCAGTAGAAATGGGTCATTTTGGCTGTAAACTAGTGTAATTAATGCTATTACAAAAGGTGGCATGTTTATGACATAGGCGACAAAAACTAAATATTTAATGTTACAAAGAATGATAGGTTTATGATATGTAATGCAACGTTAGGATCGTGGTCGAGTCTCATGTTCAAGTTTGAACACTCCGTTTGAAGAGTAATTCTTCCATTAAATTGTATTGTTTTATGAATACAGCCTTCGTCGGACTTCCAACAATCGGACATTATAGTTGAGCTTTCGGCAACTCTCTTTTTGCACTATGAAAAACTCAACGATCTACCGCTCGATGCCACCACTAAACATAGAGCGCGTTCACCAGCATAAATCGTTGCCAAAAAGTCGACTATTTTTGTTAGATTGTGCTGGTGAACAGGCATGATGTGCAATCATGATTGCTAATTTTCGTGATTGTGTTAGATGTGAATACATCAAAGAAATAGTTTGTTAGAATTGCTTGATTGTGATTTGTTATCGATAGCACACAGCTGTCAGTTGTAAACAAACAAGTAATTTTGTCAAGGCAAATGCAAAATGTTCCCACATTCATTTGTCCACACTCTTTGTTATTAATTAATGAATTGGCAGAGGACGTGAATTCGCAAGTAGCTCACGGAAATTCGTGCAAGGCCATGAAGTCTTTACTGGTTGTTGCGGAGGAGGAAATCTGGAAAAGCCCCCTCCTCAAAAAGAAGCAGCCCCAGCGTACTCAATTGTTGTGAAAGTACAAAAATATAGAATGGACAAATTCAAGGATTATTTCATGATGTGCCGTGCATCGTTAAGGACTCTCAGCTCATTGCCCATTAAATACTTTATTAAAATGAACATTTGCAGACCCTTCTTTGCGTTGCCCTGGATGAACTAATAGCGAAAGTAACTCTTAATAAAACCCAGCGTTATGTAATTTGGCTGCTGGCAAAACACAGGAGTTCTTCATATTACTAAATGACCATTTTCAAATAGGAAAAAGATCTGGCCATCAGATATTCGAGTTTGTTGCGTTCTCGCCGGGATTACAACAAATATTAAATGGCTAACAAAGTTTTGAGGAAAGTTCAAGGGGATTCTAGGAGCAGTTGCTGCTATTGACGACGGTCATATAAATTTAACAGCCGGTTCTAAATTTTATTTAGCTATTAGTGGCCAAAAATTCAAAACTTCCGCCAACAAAAATAAATCGATGACTCTGTTGGCTTAAAATTGTATCAAACACGTTCACCAGCAGCCAAACACTTTTTTGTTGATTGATGATTTATGTTAGATGATTGGTGTGTGCTGGTGAAAGCGCTCATAGTTTTGGTTCATGATCTGCGATCATGGCTATTTATCCAAATTTCATCAAAATTTAGGCAAATCATGTGCCTGTGAGATTTTTGAGACAATCGAGGGAGGGTGTGGATTAAACTCAAATTGGGGGGTCGCAGATGATATCTTTTATCTAACTACCTTGGAATTTGGACTTTTACATGGTTCCATAGGTTGGTAAAGGGATTCATTTTTCCATTAAAGCACTTTGTATGTCCCCAAATGTATATCAAAGCGGAGCAACAACACTTTTAAGGGGGGATTCTCCATGCCGAGGCTGGCTTTTTGACTTTTTTAAAAAAAATCTTATTTGAAAACGCAGATTTTCCAATTCTGTTTTTTTTTTTATTGTGTTACAGATTAAAGTAAACAAAAAATGTTACGGCTGCGATACGAGGGCTGTTCAAAAAGTTCTCGGCCGTCGAAGTGGTGGGTCCAAAAAAAATGGTGTAGAGCTGGCGGTCACGATTTCTCGTCTTCAGGTTGTCTGAAATGAAAAGTAAAAACGGGGTTATAATCAGTATAAATGTCAGTCTGGTCTGACCGTCGAAAAAATTTTGTGATTTTTTTTGACAAAATGGCGGCCATTGAAAAATGAAAATTTGATTTTGGGCCCTTTATTTGTAGTTTAGTGTGAACAAAAAATAGTAAAAAATTTTTTAAAATTATGATTGAGTGTCAGACTAGAATGGTGGCAATTCTGCGTCGATTTCACGTAGTTTCATCAAAATCGGTTCAGTGTAACTGTAGATATCATGGTCGCCAGTTCGAAAAACGTGGTTTCGAGATAAATGCGTTTAAAGTTTGAAGTAAATTTTTTGTGAAAATAAAAATTTAACCAAAAATGTAAAAATGCTGTTCAAGAATAGCAATTCTGCGTCGATTGCATTTTGTTTCATCAAAATCGGTTGAGTATAACTGGAGAAAAGTGGCTTGGCAGTCCGAAAAAGTTGTTTTGAAAATAACCAAAAATATTACACATATTAAATACTTACAGATATTAGTCGGCGATGCCAGCTGTATACAGCGGATATTCCTCATCTTCAAAAAAACTGTTCTCAGCAGCAACTCTCTCTGCTCTGCGTGCCATTCTGCCTGCTTTAGATGCGGCCGCAGCTCTAGTTTCGCTGCCTGAGCATTGTGTAGGATAGCCTTCGATAATTATCAATTAAGAATCGATTAGTAATCGATAACGATCTGAGGCAACAACATGTTACCATCCAAATTGAAGAATCAGCTGTTATTTCTCAGCTTTATTTACCCAAAATTGACTCGTTTTAACGAAGACATTGGCCGTGTTCAGCAGAACAACTTGCTCCCTGATCAAGTATAAATTTGCAATAATCTTCCTACTGGACTCGAGTGAAGCGGCATCATAATAGCCAATTTGAGGTATCATGATACAGGAGCATGTATCAAAGAAATAGTACGCTACTTTAAAGTGATACTGCTCCCTCCAACAGCCGACACTATTCGATGCATAATTTTTTTCTGATATCTGCTCAGGGATCAATTGTTCTGCTGAACACGCCCAATGTTCGATAAAAAAGGCTATATCTTCTAAAGTATTTCGAATTTCTAAAAATCATTTTTGGGCGATATTCTCAAATATCAAAGCTATAAAAAAATGCAAAGAAAAAAAAAATCGAAAAAAATTTTTGCGTATAGAGAATTCCCCCCTTAACCGAAGTTACAGCATTCATTAGCCAAGTCTACTGATAATAAAACCGTGAGAACCACTTTTGGTGTTGTTACCTATGAGTTTTTCACTCCTTGCATATCTCTTGCCTTTAAAACTTTTACTTATCCCAACCCAATTAATTCTTCCCTCTTCTATTTCTTCTCAGCAATTCTTCGAGGGTGTTCAACAAAAGGTGGCCCAAGGTGTCAAGGAAACTGAAATTAGCTATCAAATGGCTTTCTCCAAGCAAGAACTGCGCAAAGTCATCAGTCAATATCCCGCACGTGAGGTGAAAAAGGGTCTGGAGAATCTGTACAAGAAGGTGGAGAAACATTTGTCCGAGGAGGAGAATCTATTGCAAGTGGTTTGGCATGCCATGCAGGAGGAGTTCATTGCCCAGTACAATTATCTAGAGGAACGTATACAGAAATGTTATGCGGGAGCCATGATCAATCTGGAATTCAATATGCAGGATATATTAGCCTTCTTCTCGGACATAGCCAGATCCCATTAAAAAAGATGTTTAAGTGCAATTGTTAATTGACAAAATATACCGCGCTCATATTTAAACAGCTGTTTGAGAGTGAGAGAGAGAGAGAGAGAAACAGAGAGCAAGCAAAAGCTTTTGTGTCAAGCTTTACACCTGATCGTTCTGAGACCAGCTTTTTACTCCCCAATTCAGTTGCGCGTTTCACCTCAAGCGGTTCGCTGTCGCTTCGTTCGCCCTTTTCTTTGTAAAAACGTTTTATTTTAATTTTGTGCATTTTTAAATTGTTCTTTTCACGTGTGCGTACGTCTCTCTATGTGTGTGTGTGTGTGTAAATACTGTGAAATGCAAATTTAAATGGTAAATGCTAAAAAACCGCAACGAGTGCAATTAAATATTTTTTCGTGCATATTTTTATCATTATTTTTAAACTCCCGCCCTGTTGGCCTACAGTCAGAGTCACAGTCAGTCCTTCCTGTCTGCGCAGGCGTTCCCTGCACACAAAAAAAAAAAGTTTAACGACCAGTTCAACCAGTTTTGTGTTCGTGTTCTTCTTCTTTTTGTGTTCCCCCCGTTCTTATAGTATTTCCTTTCCTTCCTACTTGTGTAAGTGTGTGTATATGTGTATACTCCTCGCGCTTGGTTTGGTTCTTGGCGGTCATCGGTTTTTTTTTTCTGCGAAAAAGCTAGCCCACCTTGATAAGTCTCAGCCGCAAGTTCAATGCTATGGCAAATGCATTTGAAAACTTCCGCTATAAACTTACACACGCACACGCATGCAATCCATAAAAAAACTGAAACTGTTATCCAAATAAAAGCTTTAAACTTTATAATAAAACTGAATTCAACGGTAAAATGTTGTTGGAAACTGGCTGTACCCTACATAAATACACACATATGTACATACAATAGTGCAAGTGTTATCTCCTCTGTACATTTATACATACATATGTGAAGCTCATTAACACTATTTCTTGTGCAAACAAATTAGAGTTCAACTGTTGCTCTTGATATCTGATAAGATCTTATGTCACCCATCAACGCGGGATAAGCAATTGAAGAAAACGCATGTAAATTGCAAAACAAAAGCAAAAAAACACAACGAATTTTACATAATTATTTGAAATGATATCGTTTTATATATATATTCTTGTAAATACCACAAAAGAATGACAAATATATAGAAATACTTTATTAACCAAGGAAGTTTTTTACAACACAAAACAAACTTTTCAACATTTTCAAAAAAAAACCCAAAATTCAGATACAAGGAACTTCTGTAAGCATCATCTCATACCCAGTTTTTCAAATAAAGCGTCGGTTCGCGTTTTATAGATACTTTTGAAATGGGTGATCCGTCTTGCTGAAACCAAATATCGCCGACATCAAGGGTTTCAATTTAAGGTAACAAAAAGTCATTTATCATGGTGCGTTAGTGCTCGCCCTTGACGGTTATGTTCTGTCCGGCCTCATTTTTAAAGAAATACGGACCAATGATTCCAGCAGCCCATAAACCACACCAAACATTCCATATTTGTGGATGTAACGGTAGTTTGAGAGTCTCTTCGGGTTGCTCATCAGCCCAAATGCGGCAATTTTGAAAATTTAGCCAGAAATGTGCCTCGTTACTGAACAAAATTTTTGTGCGAAAACAACGGATCTTCATTGAGCTGTTGCAGAGCAAATTCAAGTCTCTGGCGTCAATTCAATTCTTTAACGAGTTGGATTTTGAAAGCCTTTAAACTAAGATCCTTGCGAAAATTCGCGAAGTTGTCGAATGCTATAAACATATACCCAAATGTTGAGATCGGCGTCGAATCGATAGGTCACGGTCTGCAGCCACACTCCGCTGCAATCGCAATAATCTCCTCACTACGGGCTGGATGTGGTCTATTTGGTCGCGTTTTATCCAATAACGTACACTGAGATTCAAATTTGTTGATGGCGAATAGTGGTCTCGGAAGGCCGATGATGCACAACTTCATATGCTCGAAGACATTTTTCACACAACGCTTGTTTTCGTAATACAGCTGAATAATTTAGAGACGTTGTTGCGGTGTGGGTCTTTCCATGGTTCCATAAGATGACAGAATTACAACAGTCACGAGTGATATCTGAAAAAAGAGAAAGAAAAATGAACCTCTTAATGAATCACCCTTTACCTGTCGCTGACTTTTTTTTTAAAGTTTTTTGTATGTCTTTAGGGTATTGTAAATTTTTGGTTCTAAGGTTTCGATTTGAACCTTAGATTGGCCCAAGTTGTACTCAAATTGAATTTACATTCAATTTATGTGATTAATACTCAAAATTTGATCAGATAACACTAGTTTTCAGGTTCTATTAACTGAGACTTCATTCGATGGTACTATTCGTTAAAATAGTTAGTGCAGTAACTTAAAGTTGTTTATGTTTTGATTTAGTCGGTTCTCTTTAAGTCAGCTCATGGTCACATATGTACATATACGAGCCGAACGCATGCCGAAGCTGAGAAGAAGAGAGCAAAAAGCCTTTCAGTCGTTGGCTAGCCTTAGACCAGGGTTCCCCAAGCAGAGAGCGCGAAAATGTGACTGTGTCTCTCTCTAACACACAGTGATGCATGACTTCGGCAAGCATTCGGTGTGAATTGGCGAGAACGTTCGTGCCCCAGGGTCCATCGCTGGGGAACTCTGCCTTAGATGTGGTCAGGTCGAAGCAAATTCACGGCGTTTTATTTTCGCACACCAGTACACTCGCACATTTGGGCCTCGCTCTCGTTGCTGCTGTAGTAGGTTCTACTGATGTCAGTAATCGCTTCCCAGCAAACCAAGTTCGGAGCGCTCCAAATTATGTGTCTGAAAAGAGCCGAGCTTAAGAGCGTTTTTGGAGTAAACACATATATTTTAGGGTTTTCGGAGCATATTCAAAGCTATCTAAGCACGGGCTCATAAAAAGCACTTATGTCTGAGCATTTTTGGATCTGCGCTCCAATATGTGTCTGGAAAGAGCCTTTCAGTACTCCTTCAAGTGCCTAGAAAATTAACTTTTATGTGTATTTTATGAGGGTTTCCTAAGCTTCATTGGGAGGGCACCTGAAAGCACCTATATCTGAGACAGAAAAGAGTCAGATTGTACTCAGAACTTTTTCACATTAAGTGCGACCGGTTTCATAGAAAAAAAAGCTCATTTCGGACTCTTTTTTGTGCACATTATGACGGTATGCTCATAAAAAAGTGTCCGAAAAGTGTCTGAAAACGCACATATTGTTTGCTGGGTTTATTATTGGGAAAACTTTGGTAAGCTGCAAAGTTAGTTAAATAACTTTTATCATCTTCTGAGCGTCGAAGAATATAAAACGTGTTAGAGGTGGAGTTTTTATTGCTTATTTTAAAAGTATTTCTGAAATTCTTAATAAAAATCCATTATAAAGATAAAGATTTTGACAGATTTCAGAATGTTTTTAATTTTGTTGAACCGAACCGAAAATTTAGGTTTAACACAGGTTAAGGGTCAACAATTTGCTCAACTTTAGTTTGGCTTAAGGTTCGGTACACAATTTAAAAAAACAGGAATTCCAGGTTCAAATCCTCGTCCACAAGTTCGAAGTCGAGATCAATTGTCTTCCCAAATTCGAGCAGTTTTCGTGTTACAAAATCAAGAAGAAAAAAATCTAAAATGAAGCTGATTTCAGTCTCGTCAATTCGTGGTAGATTTCTCTGGGTGTATAGCTCTTAGGGGCCGCGCACACATGCAGCTGAAAGATAAACTGACGGCAGAACTTTAGGCCGAGCTTTAAGCCTTCGAAGAACAAACACTCTATATCAGAGATGGGCGCGTCGCGACGTTCCAAGCGCGCTGCCTCGTGTGCATAGGACCTCTGCCGCGGCCGGCTGCACAAAATCACACGTACGCTATAAGCATTGAAAGCTATTTATAGAACATGAATGCGGCGCACGCAAATTGTGCTTGTATGCGTGTGAAGTGTGACGATATGTGTGCATGCCCATCTCTGCTCTACATGCATGGAAGTGCGCACACTATGCGCTTAATTGAACATTTGAATTCAGCCGTAAGTTCAGCTTAGTTTGAATGAACAAGCATGCTTGTTTATTTCAGCTCGCTGATGTATTTAGTGATGGCGGCAGTTACGCAGCAGTAATGGACTACGAAACATTATTAAGTGAATTTGCATTAAAAACTAAAACTATTTCAATAGAATTGTCAAAAAATGTCAATGTTACAAGTATTATATGCTCTAATCACAAAATAACGTTCAAAATTAAGGAGCTCACATACATACTTATGTACATAGATGCGAATGAATAAGACTTTCCTCCTTCTGAATGCGATCTCCCATTTTATTTAACATATTGTCGCGTATTGTAAATATAATTGTCTATATCCATTCTGGCGTATTCATAAAAGTTTTTTGGATACGTTCGTAATTGACCATATAAATTATCATATTTACCAAATGTTTATCTAACAGTCACAATCTCGTGAACCCATATTCTTTTTGTCCTCTGCTTAAATTTTCTCTGCACTTTTAAATATTTCGCAATTAAAAAATTTCCCAATCGAGGCGACTTTATGTTGCTAGCAAGGATAAAATGAATAAGCTAAAAGCTCAGGTCAGCAACATGTGTGCGCATCTTCCAAATTAATAGTGTGCTGAATCAAATTCTGTTGTCAGCAAAGCTTTCGGTTCTGCATTCAGTTCATCTTTCAGGTACATGTGTGCGCGGCCCCTTAGTTTTTACATTTGTACCTTCATTCTTGCAACAACCTTTTCTGACTTGATTTCTTTTTCATCTCATTCTTACTCAGCACGAGGAGTTTTGACTTGAAACATGACCTTCTTTCCCCATCTATTTGTTAACCCATTAAGGACTGCCCACAGATCGGCTCGTACGATATTGATGAATTTTTGAAATGTGTGCCTGAAAGACCATAGAAGTTGATAAAAAAAAGGTATCTGGTACAGGTGCACATTTTTTATTTTTTACATTTTCCTTTAATTGGCAGCATTTCTCGTCAACATTTTCCAAACAAAACAAAATCCTAAATTTTTACCTGTAAAAATCTACTGGTAAACCACGGAGAACTAAACTGTTATATTTTGTTTCGTATAGTTTCATTCTTCCTCTTCACTGTGCAACAAATATTGACACGATATCTCTCAACACTTTCTTGGGTATTAAAATATTTATTAGATTGAAGTGGGTTCAAATCAGCTGAATGCTGACACCATCAGGTCTGTTCCCGTTTTCGATTTCGATCAGATCATGCGAAATCTTATTTGGTAGCTGTTTCCGTTTCCGAAAAACGATTAAACTAATTGGGTTTCAAAAGTTTTGGCAAAGTTTGGAATAAAAAGTAATTGACAATTTTCATGTTATACGGTTATACTTTTTGTCTAACAAATATTTATACCCTGGCAAAGGGTATTATAATTTTGCTCAGAAGTTTGCAACGCATAGAAATATTCATTTCCGACCCCATAAACTATATATATTCTTGATCAGGGCGAAGAGGTGAGTCGATTGCGCTTTGTCCGTCCGTCTGTCTGTCTGTCCGTCTGTTTCTACGCAAAGTAGTCTCTCAGTTTTAAAGCTATCGAGCTGAAATTTTGCACAGAGTTTTCTTTTTACTGCACGCTGCTAATATGTCGGAACGGACCGGATCGGATGACTATATCTTATAGCTGCCACAGTTCATCGGTCGAAAAATGGGTCTTAGTGAAAAAAACTTGTTTGTTTTCAATGTTAGCGTCCTCAAGCTCGGCTATTATTTATATTATATGCTTTCAAACAGATTTGCAAATTTTGGTCAAAATCGGATGACTATATCATATAGCTGCCATAGGACCGATCGGTCGGAAAATGGGTCTTAGTGAAAAAAACTTTTTTGGTTTTAAGTAAGTCGTTCTTAAGGTCGGTGATTATTAATATTAAACGCTTTCAAACTAATTTGAAAAAGTTGATCGACATCGGGTGACTATATCTTATGGTTGCCATAGGACCGATCAGTCGAAAATGGGTCTTAGTAAGAAATTTTGTTTTGTTTTTAATGTTAGCGTCCTTAAACTCGCTGATTACTAATTTTACATGCTTTCAAATAGATTTGCAAAAATTTGGTCGAAATCGGAGGTCTATATCTTAAGGTTGCCATAGGGCCGATCGGTCGGAAAATTAGTCTTAGTGAGAAAAACTTTTTTGTTTTTAATTTTATCGTTCTTAAACTCGCCGATTTGTTTATTTTGATATGTTTTCAAAAAGATTCGCGAAATTTGGTCGAAATCAGATGTTTATCTGTCGGAAAATGGGTTTAAAATTTTTTAGATTTTTATTTAAGCGTTCATAAGCTGTGACGTTTGCTTTTGCAAGGGTATAAAAACTTCGGCACAGACGAAGTTAGCTTGGCTTTCTCGTTAATTATATGAAATACTGTAACGAAATGAAAATTCGAACGCCCTCAGTACTTAGGCTTAAACCAAAAAATTCATTGTAAATCATTTAAAGACCCAAATGTAAATTAAATTTCACTATCAATTTCTAAATTGATCTCAGAATTAAGGAAAATTTACTTTATGTACATCTAGCAACTGTAAGAGTGATTAATTTGGACATTACTTTTCATTCCACCGACCAACAAGCATAACTTTTCAAAACGAAAAACTTGTTCGTTTTGGTGTTGCGAGAATATAAATCAATTCCACTTTCTTAAAGTTGCCATGGAAGTGGAATTGAGAACAAGCCTGATCACAATCAATTTCTGAGGTTCAACTTTGAAAAAATTAATCTTATCATCAAATCAAATTGTATCCTTAGTATCCTTAGATAAATTGAGCATACAATTTGATTTAAGGTTAATTTTTTCAAAGTTGAACCTCAGAAATTGCACGTAGACGAAAGTAAAAACGATCGAAATGAAATTGTGCTGTTCGCAATTCCACATCTGCGCATGCGCAGTGTTGATCGAAGTGGTTAGGGTTACGGAAGATCGATTATCACTCGGAAACGGGAACATCATAATGAAAACGATTTAGAATTTCAATAGTTTTTCTTTTTAAATCCACTCGGAAATGGGAGCAGACCCCAGTATATCATATATTTAAAACAGCGATGGTCACAAGTGACCCCTGAGGGGCGAAGACATGAGCCGAACGGATGCCGAAGCTGAGGAGAAGAGAGCAAAATGACTTTAAGTCGCTGGCTAGCCTTTGATGCTGTCAGTTTTTGTCACACACTAATGCACTCTTTTGGCCTCGCTCTCGTTGACCAACGCTGATTTTTAAAGCTCGAGCCCATCTTTTATACATTTAATCTATCAGCTAAGTGACTGTAATTAGGCAATTTTGTGTTAAAACTCCAAGTAAGTTTTCCCTCATCTGGACCAATGTACACTGCCATTGTTGTGGTCGGTTCACACACACACACACACACACACATACATATGCATATATGAGCATCTCACCTTTGAGAACCCCAACAATAAGATTCACTGCTTGTTTTGGCACTTTAAAGACAGACAGTTGGGTTATATGTACTATACTATTATGTGCATAGTCATATGAATATATTTAGTTAGCACTTGCTGTAACTTTTCTCGCATTTTTCCGAGAGTGACTTCATTTTCTCAGCCTTACTGACTGACATGCAACCCCGCACTTTATTTCTATTATCGTATAACGTTCCATTGTTTGCCATTTTTTTTTTTCCAACTGCATTATAAAACATACTATATACATATGTTGTGTATGCAAGCTTTTGTGATTACAAAACTTCAAAAAACAAAAAAAATTTGAAATTGAAAAAAAAATTGTTCAAGAGGCACGTAAAAAAAAAAAAAAAGTGCAGCTGTTGGCCTGAAGCCCGAGATTAGAAGCCAAGTACATGGGCAACTAATTCCGCTGACAAATAACAAAATATTTTAATTAGTTTAGAGTCTAGTCGACAAAAAAGAACGGGCTGGTTTTGGTATGGCAAAAGAAAAGCCACATTCTGCTGTGGGGCTAACCTCAAGTAAAAACCTAAATGCGCTGCTCAGGCTAAAGAAAAGCTCATGACTCAGTCACGACCACGAGACGTTAATGGCCTCAAAATATGTGCTACTCCCCGAGCGAGTGTAATTCTTGACATTGCAAATAGCTGGAAATATGGAAGCGTCGATAAGATTCAAGTCTAAATGTGTGTATTGTGGACTTGCTTTGCTTTGTGTGCAATGTGTGGAATGAGTCTGCCAACGGATGTGCAACAGAACCAAAAATTGTGCCAGGCAAATAAACACCTGATAAAGCAATGAAAAACAAAAGTGAGTGAGTGCCTATTACCCAGTAAAAACTTATCTTGTGCGAAAAAAAATGAACACAAATTGTAAATACACTGGAGTGAGACGGTAATAAATAAATTTAAATAAACAAATGTAACTAAATATTTACGATGAGGGTAAAATTCCGTATGTGCAAACTGAAGATAATACACCTATAGATTTAGTACAACCACACTTATAAAAGTGGCTTAAGCCTTTAGAGTTTCCAAGCCTTCAATTATGCCCTTAAGGGCTCTGTGGAAGAGTAACAAAAACCAAACCCAACTTGAAAATAACTCAAACCAAACCAAAACAAAGAACTAGACAAACTCCTAATAGCCATAACAACAACAAAAAAAAAACTGCGACTAGAGTAACCATTTATGGTGTCAGTAAGGTACACTGCAGCAAGTAATGTTAATGATAATAATGCCTCTTTGGCTGCCTCGCACACCAGAACGCCAGAAAGTGGTGCAATTTGCTTGGGAGGTTCTAGAAAGTGGCCAAAAGGCAACAAACATGGAGATAGACAAAGAGAATAGCGAAGCAAAACAAAGAACTTAAAAGCGAACATGCCTCAAGTAAATGGCTCTGCACTCATTTTGGTAACACTGACAGCCAGCTCCAGTTGTTCCTCTCCTCCCCTCTCCTCCTGTAGGAGCAACTGCGGAATCTTGTCCCCTTTAGCCGTCTGGTTTTAGTTTGGTTCGGTTTTCACCAGCCAAACGTGATCATCGGTGGCGGCTGCGGCTGCAAAACTCGTGTCTTACATTATATGTTTATATATATAGACCAGTTTCCTCATTTTGATGTGCCCGGTTTGGTTCTAATGCGGTTCCGAATGTTTTATGCCACGCACAGTGGCCATTACCTGGGGCGGTAACGTCTCTTTAAGGTACATGGAAGCGAAACTGTTTCGCCAGTTAGTCAAGCTCTTGTTTCTATTAGAAAGGTGGAAAATTAAAGAAAAGAAATTAAAAGTAAATAGTAGATAAAATTTTAATGAATGTTGAAGAATGTTGACTATCCACTCGAAATTTTTATTGCATATATAAAAATCAATCAAGCTTTTTGAATGAGGAAATTTTCAAGAAATTTTTAAAAATGTAGGTAATATTTTGATGAATTTTGAAATTAAGAAAGGAAACCCCCATAAATTTTGTTTAAAAATCTTATTAATTCTATTAAGAGACAAATTTAAAAAGCAGAGGTATTCAATTTGATAGCAAAGTATGCTGATGAATTGGAAGCTCATTTAAAAGTTGTCTCGTTTTCAGTGTCATCTTGTTCCCCCTCTTCTTATATTTTACATCAGAGATGGGCGCGTCACGACGTTCCAATGCATACGAGTCAGCGTGTGCATAGGACCTCTGCCGCGGCGCACGCAAATTGTGCTTGTATGCGTGTGAAAAGTGTGACGATATGTGTGCATGCCCATCTCTGTTTTAGATCAACAATTTCACAAGATCAGCTTAATAACATTAGATTTTTAACAATAAGGACTCGAATTCATAGTTTCTAGCATATTTTTGATCAATATTGCGTCTCTAGTACGATCACTCAAATTTTCAACTAGGAAAGTGTCCTTCTATGGGTACTTTTGGAACAGGAACTGCGGACTTGGGATCTGTTAGGGCTATAAACGGGTCTGGGTTCGGTTAAAGGATTTGGAATTGAAAATTTTGAATTAATGACCTCCCGAACCTAAAACCGACTGACTGCTTGTAACGATCTCAGTGTCATCTCTTCCCAATACAGGTAGTAGTACCTGCACTTATTTTATTTTAGATCAATAATTTTATTAGAAGTTACCAAATGGAATCCTGAGTAATTCAGTATATATATTTCTTTATCGCTATTGCTTCTATATTCGGGTCGGATCAATAAAATTTTAAACTAGAAAAGTATCGTTCTACTAGTACTTTTTGAGCAGGAACGGCTAGTACTGAGCGCTATACGTGTGTGTCTCAAAGAATAAAAGAATATTTTTCGAGTGAGCGCTTTTTTGGAATTTTTGTGATTTTCGTTTTTGCAGATTTTAAAGAATTGAGGCTCCAAATTCGTCTAGAACCGGTTCGGTTAAGAGATTTAAAATTTCATTTTTTCAACTCACTGTAAACAACACAAATATCGCTCGTAAAAACAAATTTCAAACTTTTTTGGTATTTCCAGATTTTAACTATTGTCATTAGTGTGACCAGTTCTCGAAATATAATTTGTACCCCACGAAGAAAGCAGTCTAAACGGTTCTTTCGCGTTTTATCAAATCGGATCATGTCTTGATATTCGATTCCGTGGTTAGTAACCCATCTAAATAACTTTTGCAAGGTAAACTATCCACATGATATTATAAAGTTTTTTTTTACAAAATTTAGATGTGAACGAGTTTACGCAAAAGTTGTCTAATTTCAGCATATCCCATCCTACAGTTGGATTAGAATGGTCTTTCCAATGTTACTGTATAAAAGTTATTAAAAATCTTTTCAGTGGTTATAGAAAATAACGATATATCGATACTTTGTGGACTCGATATATCAAATAACGATTTTGGTAGTTTGGAAAATATCGACAACCCAAGTTCAAGTTGAAGTTTTATACACTCGTTAAAAACTTTGAGCAAAATGGAAAAATACTAAAATAAATGTATTGTCAAATGACGATACAAGCATCACTGATGAGTTTTGATAGTCGTGAAAGAGGAAGAAAGCATTTAACCAATTTACATTTGACTGGAAAAGGGGATGAGCCCTTAATGATATTTGATGTTTACTGAAAGTGTTTAAACGATCCCATAAGTTCTGTAACAAGGTTCGAATTGAAACCATGGGTCCGTGAACAAAACCTTTGACTTTTAAAAGGGCTTAAACCTCCGTACCGTACCTTCTTGAGAATTCCAGGGGTCTTGCAGTCTTGGAAAGCATGTTGACGCTGGATTTTGAATTAAAACTTATGAATTAATGACCTTCCGAACCTGAACCCTACCCGGGACCACCTAATTTTCGAAAAATGTTCGATTCAAAACTGACTTTAAATAATTTTTCTAAAAATGTAAAAAACCTATTGTATTTTTCTCAACAAAATCCCTTTAAAAAAAAAGTTTTCAAATATTTGATCTGTAAACTAGGGTTTTTTCGGTTTTCATTTGTTTTCTATTTAGACGGTTTTAAGTTGTAAGGTCACGTTAGCTTCCATTTGTACCATGGCCATCATTCGATATCTTAAAAATACCTTAAGCATTAAAGAACGATATATAGTATCTGTTCTACAGATCCATGCATAATCTAGTATATCCATATCGAAAATGATTTTTGAGTTTAAGATTAAGTTCTATACAACGTTTTAATAACTTCTAGAAATACTTGGTTGTCAAATGACGATAGAAGCATCACTAATGACACTTGATAATCGTGGAAGAGAGGAACGCTTTTTACCGATTGACAATTGACTGGAAAAGCCATGAGCCCTTTAGCATATCTGATATTTACCGGAAATGACAATGTGACTGTTTTAGTGACCTCTTTGAATAACAATTATCGAATATTTAGCAGGCTCCATGTTAATAAGTAATATTTATTCACAACTTTTTTCAAAAACAAGAAAGAAAGTCGGTAAAGCCCGACTATAACATACTCTGCACCCTTAATATCAGTTTTCCTCCGATATGATCATATATAAAATTGATATGTACCTTATGTATCAATCTCACCTCAATTTGGAAAAAACGTTATATCCGACAGTTTTGTAGACAGATGGTACATACCCTTTAGATATATTTAGAAATCAAGATTATTAATCAATTTGCCGGAGAAATGATAAAGATCGGATGAACGATACTCAAGTTATTACCGAAAAAAAAATCGTTCGTAGCGTTCACAGCAGCTTTGCATATAGCTGACTGACTTTTTTCCTTGTTTAACATATCATTATTACTTTTTTAATATCATTCCAAAACTATTTAATATCAATTTAAGTAGATGCTATTATTTTGGATCACAAAGATAATTTTTTCTTGTCAAATGAAATGAAAAAATTGAAATTTTTGAAAAGTGCATTTTAATCAGGTCAATAAATATAGATGAAATAAACTGCGAGAACAGTCATTGAACAAAACAAGCATCTGAGCAAGTGTGACTGAACAGTTCACTAAACAAGAGCGACTAAACAAATCACTGAGCAAGAGTGACAGAACAGCTCTCACTGAACAAGTCTCACTGAACCAAACAGATTAATTGACGAATAACATGCTCGCTTGTTCAGTTTATTTTGGTTCACTCACTCATGGACAGCCCAGTGTTTGTATAGAACCGAGAGCGTTTAAATGTGTCGTCACAAGAACTGAGTGAAGTGATGCCTACTTTGTGTGTGTACTGATTGATGTGATGCAACGAGTATATTGGCAGCTCTCAGTATCGCAGTTGCTCCTAAAATTATTTTGGCTTAAAACTAAAATTGTTCATCTGGATCGATAAGATCCGAATCATTTACCAACGAAATTGTGGGAGAGCCGGCAAAAATTTTAATCCTAATGCCTGCAAGTGTAAGGGGTATACGTTCCTCTTACCATCTCTGATATCTGTTTGTTCTGTTGTTGCTGCTGATCAAGAATTTGTATACTTCATTGAGTCTGCCTTTTATATACATTATCTACAAACTCATTACGCCCCTTGTACCTTTGGTACATACAATAAAAAAAAGTGCTTAAAGCATCCGCACGTTTTTCATATCAAAATATTTTTCATCAGCATCATCATCAATAATTCTGCTTCTGTTAACATTCGTGTTAATGCTAAGTGAATTATATAAAAAAATTATTAATAAAAATTAAATTGTTGACTTGGCTGATTTAAAATTAGAAATGAGCCTCAAACCGGTAACTCTGTGTGGCAGCATCTTTTTCTTCAATTGCAATTAGTTAACATAAAACTAGGAACTCATTAGCATGACATGTAACCCCGCCGTCTTGGTGCATACCTGGGAATTTGCATTGTGTGAACAATCGAAAAGTCAAAATAAACAGAATTCAATTACACATCAAGCAAAAGGAAATGAAGTTGTAAACATTGTTGCAGGGGATGACCTTGAAATTGTATGCAAAAGTACAGGTAGAATCCAGGGGATGGTCAGGGTACAGGTATAGAGAAGGTATTGTATGATTAATTTCCTGTTTATGAGCAGCATTTCGTTTGCCTTATTCTTGTTTGTGCGGCTTCTTTCTTATGTGTTTTTGGGCATGTCTTGAGGGTTTTCCTCAATGAACATATGTGCATACATACCTACATACACTGCTCAAAATGGATTTTAGACTCTTCCTACCAAATAGTTTGCGTGTTTTGCTGATATTAACTCGATCAGATACATTAGGCCTGTTACACGTGTTTCGTACCAGCCGCTGTAAACTGATTCCCCTCACCGGCTGTCTACCTGACATAGAGTCGGAGCTCTTGCTGCGTTGAGTCGCCTGCTCAGTCTATCCGAACCTGTTGTCGTCATCGTGTTAGTTTTCTGTTACCGCAACGCTTTGGATTTCAATGCTGCTGCCCCGCGTAAAGTGAACTTGCTGTGAGAAATTTTTTTGTTCTTTTGAACAAAAAAAAAAACAACGTAATTTCCCGGAATTTTGCAATTGAATTGATTTTCGGTCAACAATCATGAAAGTTTGAATGAAGTGATGTGATATGAAGCAATTCGGTGTTTTGTGGAGCATTCAAATGAGTTTTATAGAGCAGTGAGTGCCGTCGTTGTCTCTGATTACGCGTTTGGTTTCAACTGAAAGCAGAGGAGTTGAATACAAATTAACAAATTATCTATTTCCCCTATACTGACGGAAGATGATGTGCTTATTTGAATGAAGTTTTCTTAAATAAATTTATAAAAAAAACTCAACGGTAATAATATTATACAAGAATTTTTATTTAAGCTTGATTTAACTCATGTTAGGTGGGGAAAACGAACCGACTAAGTTTGTGCTCGTGAAAATTCTGAACTGCAATGGAAAACAGTTCGTTTCTATTCATTGTATAGACAAACTTATTGATGTTTAATCTCAACCTTTAAAAGCGAAAGGATATATAATATATCAGTCAGATTAACTGAATCACGCCAGGCTGAGCTCTTCTGACCACACGAAGATTTAGTTAACTTGAACCAACAGGTTTGTATCGTCCCGTGGATCTCCCACCTTTCGAGACATTTCAACGAGTGCTAAATCATTCAACAAGTGTTCATAAATGGAACAAATATGGTGAAATTTAATTGATTCTTGTGACAAAAAAATGTGTTTGCTCGGTTCGCAACCTCTTTTTACAAGCAACTAACTCCAACTTGGTTCAAAAATTTAAGTATAATTTTTGATATGTGTCTCAACAGCATCAATTCAACACTTTCGGATGTGTTCCAGAAATCTCTAGACATTTTCGTACAAACGATTTGATTTGGAACTAAGTTATGAGAACTTTATATGTGAAATGATAAGAATAAAGTCGGCTACTAGATCATAGGTCGGTAAAACCGTACGCGTTAAATGTACTTGGCCCTTGAGCAGTCAGTTTCAAATCGTCCAACTTTTGTCATCTATTCTAGTAGCCAGGCATATTTGTGACACTTCACATATAAAGGCAAGCAGTTTTAATTCGAAATGCAAGCGTTTATACCAAAATCTCTAGAGATTTCAGGAACACACCCATTTACAATCGTTTTGGTAATGAATTTTTATGAAATTTATTTAAGTTCTTAAAGAAGATTGTTCTGGAACGTTGTAGAATCGAAGCCGGCCAGGTTCGACAGGTTTTCTTTTATATAAAAGTTCCGTTTTAAGGAATTGTTTCACACCTGTACCCAACCAGTTCGATGGAATTCGGTTCAGGAAAGATTTGTAATTTTACTTTGAGCAAAAAGGCAAATGGATAACAATGATATATGCCTAGGATTGGATTGGAAATTTAACCGATTTCATAGTGCACTAAATTGGACAGCGATTGGGAAATCAAAACACCTCTTGAACCGGCCAATGTAAACAGTTTCCCGGGTAAAAAAAAGAAATTAATAACACATTCGCACTTTTTAGTAATTTTTCGAATATTTTCAGATTTTTTGACCACTTGCTTGCCAGTTTGTTATTTGGCAGCTATACGATATATTCATCAGATTTTGACCAAACTCCCCAAAATTGTGTTCAAACTGATAATATTCACAACTGGAAAGTATAAAGATGCTACCATTGAAAACAAAAAAGATTTTCTCACTAGAACTACTTTTTCGACCGATCGTTCCTATGGCAGCTATAGTCTATAGACATCCGATTCTGATCAAATTTGGCAGAATTGTGTGGTAGCATATAATATTGATCAGTAACAAGTTTGTGAGGGATAGCATTGCAAACAAAAAAGTTTTTCCTACTAAGACTTTGTTTCAGACCTAACCTTTGTATGGCAGCTATACTATATAGTTAGTCGATTTTCATAAAAATTTGTGGAATTGTGTGAAAACATAAAAAAACTAAGAAATACGAGGTTTGGGGACGTTTGCGTTGAAGACAAAAAAGTTTTTTCACTAAAACTAGTTTTTCGACCTATCGTTCCTATGGCAGCTATATGCTATAGTCATCCGATCCGGCCGGTTCCGACAAATGTGCAGCGTATTTGTAACAAAAGGCTTTGTGCAAAGTTTGGTTAATATAGCTTTAAAACTGATGGAGGAGATAGCATAGAAACAGACGGACACGGCTATATCAACTCAGCTCGTCATGCTGATCAAGAATATATATACTTTATGTGGTCAGAGATGCTTCCTTCTATGCGTTATAAACATCTGGACAATTTTAATATACCCTCTACAAGGGTATAATAAAGTTTGGATAACGACTGAAGTGTTCGATAATGGGTTTTTCCATCGATGTCGAACGCGACCAGTCGTACGCTTTTAAAGTGGAATAGAAGTCAAATTAAAATAATTTTTGTTTTTCTTTTGTTACTTTAACTTATAGCACTTTCGAAGCACTTTATTTAGTGAGTAAAATAGTAGAGCACACCTAGTGCTGGTTTCCGAGATAAAGCCAATCAAAGAGCGATTCGCACGCGACAGAATAATGGAAGTGCTGTTTTTGGCCATCTAATATAAAAGCAAAACTACATGCAAGATCTGCCAAAAAGATTTAGTGCGACTAATTTTTAAAATGTTGTTAGAATAATTTATCTGTATATTAGAATTTATTTGATCGAAAAATTTTGTTTACTTTTTTTATTTCAAATTAAAATATGATTCGCCACGTGACATTGCGAACGCGACACTTTTTTCCAGTACATTTTATTTATGTGGTTTCGTGTATAATGCGAAGCAAAAACTTACGATTTAATTGCAATCACATAGTTTCTCATGGTTTCTTTATGCACTCTTTCATAACCCTTTGTACTCTCAGAAAGATTTTAGATAGTAAAAGTAAGTGCAATCTATAGGCACTTTTATCAAAAAAATGTGCAATATTTATGTCCAAATTAGAAAATTCGCGCTAGCGCAGCCATGAAACCGAATATTTCGAAGTGGGTTATGATTAAATGTAAAATTGTCTTACATTACTTCAATTTAATTGTTTCCCTTTGAAAATTTGATAAAACAGAGTGTTTTTAAGCACTTTTAATTTTTTGGTCTGTAGTGGACCTTTTGGTGGAAATGCCCATATAAACTGACAATTTCTGCAAAATATTAATAATGCGTTTCTACTTCGTCCCTCAAGGCCCAGCCCATTTAATCATAGAGCTGAATATGAACTTTACTGAATTAAGAACATTTCTACGTTTCGGGGGCATTTGTTATCGCCCTGTTGCACCAGAAGATTCAGGCGCACTTAAAAAAAGTAGAAACTTTACTTCTAAAACAAACGATCTTGAATTTATTGCGTTTTATTCTGGATTTTTGGAAGACCGATTCGATCTGGTTGTTATTTTAGTATAAAAGTTCTTTATGCAAGCATTCCTCCTTATTAAACTAAGCACTAATAGGACTTAACTTTGTCTAAAGCCAGCTTTTATTAAGCTTTTCAAGTTCTTTAAACAACACCGAAACGTGCTTAGCAATTCGAAGGCTGCAAATCCAATACATTTTTCAAAGCTCCGATTCGCGGATTCGAACCAAAATTTACCTATGGTTAATGGTCGAAATTTTAAGGTTCGATGTTTTTAGTTGAAGGTTTGTTTCGCTTTTACCCAAATAATATATAATCAAAATAACATTCCGAAATTTTTCATTTTTGGGGAAAACTTGTTTAACTTAGACTTGAGTCGATGATGATTTAGAAAAGCCAAAAGCAAACATTTATTTTTTGAAAAACATCGGAGATAACTTTCTTAAGCGTCATCTTCTGAAAGAGAGATTGAAGTCATTTTTAAGCTTTATAGTCTATGAAAATTATTACCAATGTGTCGTTTAATTTTTGCTTTCGAGAATCATTGAGTAAACTTGAATCAAGAACCTAAAAACTTAGACTATTACTGGTTTCCGATTTTAAGACTTATTTTATATCACAATACAAAATTTTTACAAATGTGGACTCCATGTTGACTGCAAGGCAATTTTAAGACTGCTAGTACTTCAGATTTTTTAGGTGTTGTTTATTCAAGAAACAGTACTTATGTGATTAATTAAATGATTATCCTGAGTTACATATTGTTGTGAAATTAGGAAATAGAACTTATGTTTTACGGCTGCGACGATCGACACGACTCTTCAACTGTAGACGACTGACTCTGGCTGCTTAACATCAACGACTGACTCCGACTCGCTCCGTTCTGCCGACTGTTAACATAAAAGAACTAGCAGCGGTGTGCTGTTAGGGCGCGCTTCCTTAACCGGCTTACATACATAGTTCTTGTTGAATCGAACCGAAAACTTGGGTTCCGAATAGGTTCAAGTTAAAATGTTTGGTCATACTTGGTTTGGTATAAGGTTTGGTTTGCTGTGAAAAATATGTCGAAGTAAAGCCGCTCTTAAAATCAAGCATTTCAAGATTTACAAAAACGCCCTTGAATCAAGAATTTTGCACTTAAATCTAAAATATTCTGGCTCATTGAACTATTAAAACTAATAAATTTTGTGTTAAGTACGAAAATGATTAATTTTATCTCGGAGAGCCGAAAAGAGTTGGGAAAAAATACGTGGGGCGATTGATAAGTAATCGACTTAAGAAAGAAAACACAATTCTTTGAAGTAAGATACAATATGTAAAACAATAAAGATTTGAATTACATTTGTATTATAAGCACACACGCCAAGAGATTGAGAAAAGCCTGGCCCTGGCCCTCCTGGAGGTGCTGTTTGTGCCAATTTTACTTTACTTACATTTGGTGTACCTTCAAAACACTTTGCAGCAGTGGCTTCTATATTCTAGATCTTCTTTGTGATGGGAACGATGCGGTATCTTGAGACGATCTTGGCAGCCGTGTGTAGTACCAGCATAGAGAAGAAAAGAAGATGTGGCTGACGGTTTATACATCAAGCTACTACAGTTAATTAAAAATGTCTAAAATTTTGTTATATGTACGCACCTTTAAGAAAATAGCGATGAATAAAGACAACTACTACTACAACTACTACAGTGGATTCTATATGAAAGATCGTTCGTTGAACGTTCCTTATAGTTCCCAAGTGTTTATTCGCCGTGGGAATTTGATATAAAAGTAACTTGCATATTGTGTTGAAGTGTGACAGCAAGAAAATCTGCTACTGAGAGGACAGGGAGGCCCTTGAAACATTACTGTACAGACGAATCCCATTGATATCCAAATGTAATAAGTCTTTGTTGTTGAGACGACAAAAAAAAACAGTTGGAGTAAAATATAATATATTTCTAATAAATAAATGCTAAAGCCGCCTTCACACTTGTTTGGTACATGAGGCATGATAAACTAATAGGTCTGCATTTCTTTGTGATTCTTTTAAGAATTTGACAAGCTATTCACATTTAAAACATAACAAAAAGCAGTACTACAAGACTACCATGTGTCATGTATCAAACAGTGTGAAGCAGAATAAGCTTACGGCCGCGTGAAAACAAATAGAAATGCAGAAAATACAATTCAAGCAAGAACAACCACACAAGAAAAAGAATAGGAAGCCCGATTTTTGTTTTTGTGTCTGAACTAGAAGAACTAGAAGAGAGAACACATTTAAAACAAACTCCTGGGATAACAAATTTACACGCAGCACAGGTCCTGGGAGTGATCTGTCATCTTGCTGGGGAAACCAGCAGCGTGCAAATATTAGTAGGTGATAGTCCCAAGGGGACACTTAAGCCAAGTTGATGAGGCGGCCCGAGGGACGCATTCCATGGACCCAGAGGTCTGAGGGGTGTCGTCGGTTAAGGCGTCTTCTGAGCCTGTTTGTAGCCAATTCAGATGCAAGTCTATTGGAGTGGGCCACCAGTCGGTCATGATACCTACTAGTATGCATATATAACATCCAAATCGCGATATAAAGTTGTATGCCTTACATACCAGGGAGCATCAGCAATGCGCTGTAGTACTTGGCTTATAGAAGATTTTAGTTTCTTGAGTGTAGTGGAGCATGCCATACCCCATAGCGGGATCCCCCAGATCCAGGAAGGCATGATAACAGCCTTGTAATTAAGGATTTTGGATCGCAACAAAAGTCCGCTACGAGGCTTGAGAAGCCAATCAAGCTCCTTCGCCTTAGCTGCTACTGTAGCTGCTGCTCGCGTACCACATGGGCTTTCCAGGTCAGGCGGCGGTCCAATGTCACACCAAGATATTTAACCGCAGATTTCAAATATGGGACTCTTGACCCAAGAAGTTGCACTCATGCGTCTCATAGCGAAGGTGCAGTGTTGGCTTTTTGAACGGGTAATAGCTCTGTTCCAGCGGTTCGCCCAACGACCAAAGCCATGCAGGAACTGCTGGACCTTAGCAGATGCTCTTTTGCGGCTGTTGCTGGATGCAAGAAATGCGGTATCGTCCGCGTACGTGGCAATAAAGGTGCGATGTGCAACTGGATACGGCAGGTCCGAGGTGAAAAGAGAGTTTAGTACCGGTCCGAGAACACTACCCTGCAAGAATGGGACGGATGCTTGATCGCTCTCCTCTCAGCACAATCGTAAAACGGCGCCCTAGGAGAAAGGAGCGAATCAGCAGATATTGTTCTGGAGGGAGGAGGGACTTAAGCTTGAATAGCAGGCCCTCGTGCCAAACGGGATCGAACGCCTTTCTTATGTGCAGAAAGACGGCAGACCAATATTGCAGGTTCTCGAATGCCTTCAAAATGTGGTTTGAGAGTCTGTGGACCTGTGTCCTCTTCGAAAACCAAACTGATGGTCCGGTATAGCTTCTTCGACCGCGCTAATTGCCAACATTTTTCCAAGAAATATTCTTTCAAATATTTTGGAGAAAGTTCGCAGTATACTAATTGGCCGGTAGGAGTCGGGCTTTGAGTGATTCTTGCCCTTCTTGGGAATCATTACGATCACAGCGGACTTCCAAGTGGTCGGGAAGTATTGCAACCGTAAAGCACCTTAATGAATTTGTTGTTGCTTTATGTTATCTTATGGCGCGCGTGAACCGTATACGCGCCAGCTATTCCTTTGCGCAAAACAACAACGAATGTGTGGCTTGTGGAATGGGCACCCCTGGTGTCATGCCTTATTGGATTACATGTTTCTATTCCTACATAGGTTGTTTACTTATCAGAAATAAGAGAACAGTTGAGCTACTAAGCGCCAACTTCTCTATCTCAGTGGTAACTGTTTTAAACAAAATTGTACGTGTAGAACATTACCATTAACTTACGTCATATTTCAGGGTCTAACTTTTGTTTACTTAGATATCTTTATCATAGTTTGCATATTTGCTTTTTCTTTATATACACACACACACAACTTTTGTTGTTGTTATGCCTTCTCCTCTGCGTCTACATTTTTGTGTGTTATTCAATTCGCTTACAGAAATAGCAAATCTAATGTCAATTCGTCAGAGGGACCCATTCAGTTTTGCTAATGATGCTGATAATTGCTTTCGTGCGAATCTTTGTTATATAATGGACGGCAATCGAGGAGAATCGAGGCGACTTAAATGCATTGTGCGGGAGGAATTATGATTTGCAAGCAGAAAGGCAGAAGTTAGAGTTGGGCATAATTATTCAATAATTGAGATACTGACTGCTCTTGACCCAGTGTATAAGTGGCAAGTGGCAGCAGGCTGGAGACAAAAATAAAAAATCAAACTGGTTCCATAAAACGATGTCCATGCTTGACGGTGCCTTGATCTTTTGGAAATTTAATAACGTAGTGCTTAATGCAATTTGCAAAGGTTTAATTTGTGGTACGTGTTTTTTGCAAAAGTTGAAGATCTCTTTCTCTCTATGTCTCGCTCAGTATGTGCCAAGACATGTGACAATTATTTAATGGCGAAAAATCAAAACGAAATTTATTTAGGAAACTGGCAGCAATGAAGCGTTTCGATTGTTTGTACACTGATAAAAAAATTTTTAAACTAATGTGAAGTGTTTGGAATTGTATGAAAATGACAGCCAACATGTGAATATAGCAATATTTTAGTGTAAGAAATGATGGTCACACTCTATATAGAATGGACAAAGACAAGACCGAGAGTAGAAGGCAGTAGTAGACAGGAAATGAACAAGACAGATAGAAAGAAAACCCCGTATTGACAAACTAGTAAGAGAAAAACCCGTATAGAGACATTGTAAATAGAAAACCGTGTGTAAATAGTGTGTAAATAAAAAAACCAAAAATCTAACAACCCTTCGTTTACAAATGCATTGTAAAATGAACCTATTAAACAAAATCTTCTATCAAAAAGTTCCGCGAAGTGTTCGAGAGTTCCATTAGTTTATACGATTCATTTCGGGGTCACCTTAAAGAGGCAAATCATTTGACTTACTTTTCAATTATTTTTTGTAGTGTATGGGCGTGTCGAGACAGTGAGATTTGCACCACTGGCTACCGCAGTGGCGCGGCGTACCACATTAATTACATTCGATTGAACAATCAATGAAAAGCAATCAGTGCGGTACAGCAAAACATACACACACACACTTTTGAGAGAGACTTTCAATTTAATTTAGTCACCATTTTACATAATCTAAGTTGAAGACTTGTTTATTTTTCTTTTTTGCAAGTGGAAAAACTATGTCAACTATGCCACAGATACTCATACGCAGCAATCTAATCACATTATGCACAATTATATTCAACTTGTTTCAGTTTTTTTGTTGTTTTTACTTTCGTTCCAAGTCACAGCGGGAGTTGGGGGGGAAAAGCAAACTCATCTACTAGTTTTTACTTTCCTTTCTTTCCCAGCCAAGCGCCAAGCACCAAGCCGACGACTTTCAATTATACAGATACATCTACGAATACAAAACTCATACTTATCCCATAAACGTCATGGTCTGCTTTGGTCTGGGCCATGTCATTGCAATTTCCAAGGTTTATTAAATGAACACATTTGCTGCAAAATTTAAGGTGCGTTTTGGCTTTGGATTCGGTGATGATCGCTTAATTAGACACACTGTTGGATATTAATTATTGTAGAGGTATTTGTTGGACTTTGTTTTAACAGGTTGTTGTTTTTTTTTTAAATTTTTTTATTTGTGTGACATTTTCAGTCATAATGGAGATTTAATGGCGAATAGAGTTGGAAGTTTTGTTTATTTTTGTTAAAGGTCAGAAGCTGTGATGAATTTATTTACTTCCTAGAATTTTCTTAGGATTGTTTAAAAATTTTTAAATGGTTTGGCAGAGCGAAACATTGGTTTCAATGTAAAAATGAAATTGAGAATTTCTGAGAATAAAAATTTGTATCATGAAGGTACCTAACAACAAATAGTATTGTTACATATTTGACAAATCAAGTAGGCTGAGAATTGGTAAGTCATACCGGCTCTAATTGAAAAGTTTAGTTTTAGCTACGAGTTGTTTGTATCAACACGTTAGGAAAGAACACACTATTATTTTTATTTATTTATTTTATTTAGAAGTCACCTGAGGCTGGGCCACTTTAACCTTAGTAGCTTCTGTAGCGCCAGTAGAAGGCTCGGCTCCTCCTTAGTTGTCATTTTATCTTATTTTAATGTTTTCTTTTGTAACAACAAATTTGCCTCTAAGGGCGGCTTTTACCCTAATCTTTTTTAAAAAGATTTTTAAAGCGTTTGGCAATTTGGTTGCATAGCTCTCTGTGGTCAATATAAATGTGGCTGGCTGCATGGTCTTCGTCTCGCCCTGCGCTATCTTCTGCTCCTCCACCGGTAGCCCCAGTGTTGTCTTCTTATTCTCCAGTTTTTGCTTTTTAATCTTGTCATTGAATTTGATTTTGAACTGCATGAAGAGATCCTGAATGCGTATGGTACGCAGGGATTGAAAAAAGTTTGTAAGTGTGTTCCACTTCGACATTTTGTCCCATTTGTGCGAGCGAAACTTAAGAGATCTTTGTGCGGTGGTTGGAAATTTTTAAAATTATTTTTTTTTTAGAAAAAATGGAGATATGTTATATCGACGATATACTGAATTAGGTAATTCCATAAACAGTTGGTGGTTTCTCCTTGAGTGATCCAAGTATTTTTTTAAAAAACTAGAACTTTTCGTCAGGTATTCAATATAGTTATATTTTTCTTCCAAAACTTGGTATCTGTGACCGCATGTCTCTCTATAGTCTTTAAATGTTCTGCGTGTGCTTTTGTATCAGGATCAACAAAGTTTTTAGAGTGATTGATGAATAAATCCCTCCAGGCAATGATACGCCTTCCAACAATCTAACATAATTGTTGTTCCCTCGGCGATGCGTTCCTGTATTATTGCCAGAAGTGTCTCTTTGCTGCGGTCTTCAACTGGGTACATTAAAAAATTCTTCAGACTCTCGCTCAATTCTCCCGAAGACCCACTGTCCTTCGACTATACGGACACAGTTAAATTTGCGCTATCCAATCTTTGCTTCGTCTATTTCCCATGTTTTTCCATGACCTCCAATAACAGGACAACAGTTCCTTCTATGTAATGAAATTTTGTACAATCTATTATAGTTGGTCAGGACCATCCAAACTCCCGCAAAGACTCTCCCAGTGTCCCAAACAACAAACTTGGATATTTGCGGAATACTGAGCGCAAGGTCTAAATAATCATATTAACTAAAGTTATTATCGATACATTACTGAAACTAAAATAACTAAAAAACCGGAGTTTCCCAGCAATAGCCCCGAGGGGCGGAACATATTCGGTAATACACACATTCGTATGCGAGCCGACTGCATGCCGAGATCATGTCTCACTGAGGGTCAGAGAGTCAGTCGCAGTCGTGGAGCAGTGTGTACTAAAGATGCAATTTACTTTGCCGCTCAATTTTGAGTGGTGATAAGCAATGGTCGGTGTTCAGTTACTTATAGTCCGAGTAGGAAATCACGGTGGTTAGAGCGAGACGGTTACTTTCCCAAATGAACTCGGAGAGCGTACATGAAAACGGAACAGCTGACTAATTTCGACTGCGCAACAGTGTTGCCAACTGTTTAAGCTCAAAAGTAGCTACATCGACTGTTAAATTTAGCTTCAAATGGCAAGGTGTATTATAAAATAGCTATAAAATATAGTTCATAAAGTCAGGTGATCTACAGGGCCAACTGGACAATCCTGTGCTACAAACAGACGCAAACAACGGTGTCACAGAACTTCAAGAGATTTCACATTCTTATTTGAAAATCTAGTTAGAACAGAAGCGTTTCCAATTGAACTATCATCTCTAAAAACAGGGCTGCATCTCGCAAAAAAATTTTCATTTTTTTAGTTTATTTGATTGTGTTATATGTTTTATGATGCATTTTTAAATTAGTATTTAAATTTATACATATATGTTCATTTCATATTCTCCAAAAATAAAATGCGAAATTTAAAAATGTGTTCGCGCCACTCATGAAGTGTAACCCTCCAGTCCTTAGTCAACTGGCTTTTACATAGATGGCGACCAAGCTGTAGATGGCGCCACTAGAGGTGTCTGCTTTTGACATATACGATAGACTTTGGTTGGTTTTGCGAATAATTTTTAAAACTCAAATTGCAATGTTTAAACTAATCAAATAATTTATACATTTGATGCAACATATCCAGAAAAATAATGTTGTTTACATTTCCAAATCTAATTTTACTTGTCAAAATTGTTTGGGTGGTGAATTTTGCGAAATCTCCTGACAAAACACGAGAGATTTGAAACCAACCGAAAGAGATTTCTGTGACACCGAGAATTGGTTTTGGGTTGGAATTTGGTTGGAAGAGATTTCTGTGAGACCGCTGAAAGAGACTCCTTTTGTGACGTTCTCTGTTGCTGCGGTCTGGTCCTTAAACTTTAGTATGTTCCTATTTAACAACTGCTCAAATTGAGAGAAGTTTGGCCCTGGCCCTCCTGGAGGTGCTGTTTGAGCAAATTTTACTTCATATCAAATGGACAATTAATCCTGTTGCCGTTTTCAAGCTGATGTGAAATCAAAATTGATAAATGCTTCATTTCCGAAGACCGATTGTGATATTCGTCTTTCAACTTTAAATTTCCGTTTATCTTCAACTTTTTGTTTGAAAAATGTTTTAACCAAATGCCTAGGAATTTGGATCTTTTACCAATTCCGATTAATAGAATTTGAAAACTGGTCTGAATAATTAATAGAACAATAGTTCTACAATGAAAGTTTTAATATAATGTTAAAATTTTATATCGCTTTTTAATAAATGTTGATGGTATAGTCTTGATTAGGTTTTTTTTTTCTAGTGCTTAAATTGCTTTAGTCGAAGTAGCAAAAGTACCAAAATTTTTATTTTTCACTGCTTTGACTTTTTATACTCTGTTCTCATTAAAAATGGGAAAAGGGGATCATGAAGTTCTGCAAATGTATGTAACAGCCAGAAGGAAGCTTCTTCGATGTTTTAACTGATCAATATAAACCCCTGCTTCTGCTTTTGCAGAATCAGCAAAAGCAAATTGCAAAAGCAGAAAAGAGATGCAAGAAACTTCTGTCGAGCTGGCGCTGCCGTCGACTTGCAGAAGCGAACACATGCTGTTGCTTCTACATACGCCAATGAACGAAAGCAGCAGCAAAATCAATATCTAAATTGAAAATCATGAAGCGACGACTGCTGCTGCTGTTCACTTTTTCTCAATAATCGTTTTGTGCTGCTGCTTTCACTGCGGTTTCTGTTTCTCTCAAAAGCAAAAGCAGACGAAATTAAAGTTATTGCTGTTTTTTTTAAACACTGTTTTTATCATTCTAAATAGCTGAATATAATTACACTTTCAAAAGAGCTTAAAAATGGAAAAGTAATTTTGGAAAGAGCTTTGATTTCGGACTGTTTTATTTCAATTCTTACGGTCAACTAACCTCCTTTGTGGTGTGGTGTGTCCCTGTTTTAAAGTTATGTATCAACATAACGAGACCTAGAGCCGGCAAAAAATTTGAAGGTTTAATTAACATAAAGGTCGTTAAAACATACATGCATTTCCGAAATAGCTAGAAAATGGCCAATAGGTTCCGGTAAAACTGAATGGTTTTCAACTATCGATCTTACAAAAAAAGCTACATCTGGTGGGGAAAATATCTAAAATGGCAACAGTGCTGTGCAACCGTCCACTCTATATTCTAGTCCAGAGTTCCCCAGCGATAGCCCCTGGGTCACGAACATACTCTCCAATTCGCACCGAATGCTTGCCGAAGTCATGCATCACTATGTGTTAGAGAGAGACACAGTCACGATTTCACTCTCCCTTCTTGGGGAACTCTGTTCTAGTCTGTGGCGCAGTCGGCGCAGTTTTCTTCCGGGCAACACTGCCACAAAAAATAATGACAATTACACTAAGAAAAAGCTCTTTAAAAAAAATATAGGCAAGGGGAGTGAGGAAGTATCGAAGCAGAGAGGGCAAGCAAACTTTGAGAGAATAGCGTTGAACACGCTCTCACAGTTTCGTTTTTCATGGGAGAGGCGTGTGTGGAGAAACTACTGAGAGGAGAGCGCAATCGGTTATAGACCGCTGTTGTTGTCTGATGTGAGCGTTCAGCCTTTAATTCATTTAATGTTGAACATTTCGGGTGTGAAAAAGTAATGGATTAAAGGATTGTAGAAAATAAAGACAATGTTAAAGACACCTCACTACCTCCCCCCGCTGCAAAGATTCAAAAGCCATCAAATTAACCAAAGACCAAGGAGAGACAATTTATAAGTATAGATCTGAAACCTGCCATTACTCCATAAGCTAAGTGTTTGAACCAGTTAAGAATTTTAAGGATGCATTCGTGTAAAACTACTTGGCATTTTTATGGTACACTTTTGTGGCGTTTTCTAGAACTGAAGCTTGTCAAATTAATGAAAATGAATGGCAAATACTTTTGCTTCATAAAACCCAACTTAGATTTATAGCTTGACATTGAATGGAAATTAAACAGCCTTCAAATAAATCAAAGTGAACATTTGGTGATTTCATTGAAATTAATGACACCAACTGTTTATTCTAGGAACGCTAACCCCTTTTTTTTATACCAAAGTATTAAACAAAAAAGTTTCAGTACGGTTTATGAGTGAAAAGGCACTTTACAGACGTTAGCCTCTACAGGTGCCTCGCCCCTCTCTTCTGAGTTCAGTTAAATGGCATGTTAATGTACAACTTGGCTTTGTGGTTACGCGCGGTTGACTCTAAGCTGTTGTTGTTGTTGCTGCTGGTGGTGGCCCGGCCCGGCCCTCATCAGAACCTTTATCAAGACTGTCATAGTTTTTGTTTTTCTCTGTCTGTGCTGTAGTTGTCGCCGTTCAATTCGAGTGCACAAAAAAGGGCGCTGCGAGACATATATGTAGGTAGTATAGTTGGCCATTGTACTTTCTTTCAGTTGCAACACCAACACTTACTACTTACTTACCTGTTAATAATATGTAACTTGATGCAGCCAAATCCCTAGACAGGTCTCGTCTCACTGCCTACCCAAGTCCAACACGGTCCAGTGAGTTAACGACCGCCCCCGCTTCATTCTGGATTCACACTTGGGTCTGCGGCTTTTTTTTTTTGTTGTTTTGTTTTATTTTATTTTGGCTATCTCCACGTATCTGTTTCCAATAAATGCAAATCTTTTTTGGGGGCGCCACTTGGCAGCGTTCATAAACATTTTCTTATAATGATGCAGAGTTTGTATAAATACTTTTGAGATTGAAATACGGGCTCTTTAGGGCCGTTTCGTGGTCAGCGAACTCTCAATCGCATGTTAAAAGCTGATGTTTTTATTTTTGGGGCTGCTTATTCATTTTTGCAAGCATGCATAATTATTTTGTAAATATGCATTTCAAGTGACGGTGATAAAAGTTTGTTTTTGCAAGATAAATATATGCCGTCGTGACGATAAGATGTTTGATTTTCTGTTAAACAAAAGACAAACAAAAAAAAGTCATTAAAATAATGATATAGTATTAATGAACCAAATGACAGTTTGCTGTTAAGTTTGAGTCATCAACTTATTTTGATAAATGAGATGAATGTTAGAACATTCTATGCACTTTACTTAATTTATACTTTAGGTTTAAATGACATAAAGAGGTATTAGGGCAATTAAAATAAAAAAAAAGTTGTATTTTTAGTAGAAAAGGTTGAAGTGGGTGATTTTAACATCAAAATCCTATTTATAACAACACAAATCGAACAATTCTGGTGGAAAATGCTTCTCATCTCTGCGAGAGATAAGCATACCCTTAAGTCGTTACACACCAAACAGGTCGTTCCTCACCAAACAGTAGCTTCTTTTTGGATACCAATATACTGATGAAAATCTGGGTCACTTGCCGCTTTCCGCTATTCCAAAATTAGTTGAACAGATTCTAACCTCATCCTTACAGCACTATTGTAAATCGATTTTATCCCCTTTCCAGCATGGATTTACAAAGCGTTGGTCAACTACGAACAATTTGCTTGAATTTACCTTAATGGTTAACCATGGATTCCTTTTAAAAAATCCAACTGATATCATTTACACCGACTTCAGTAAAGCATTTTATTCTGTGAACCGCCATATTCTCCTCTTTAAGCTTGATCGTTTAGGATTTCCTTCCTCTTTTCTGCCTTGGATTTCGTCCTATTTAAAAGATAGAACTCAAAAAGTTCTGCTTCGCTCTAATACTTCAAAGCCTGTCTTTGTCACTTCTCGTGTGCCACAAGGCAGCCACCTCGGCCCTTTGTTTTTTACTCTTTTTGTTAATAATCTCTCCACTATATATTCTTATTCTCGGATACTTATGTACGCCGATGATGTAAAACGTATTATATCTTTCAACGACCCGATGCATCATCAGATGCATTCCATCAGACTGCAAGATGACTTAAACTCCTTGCAGTCCTGGTGGTTGATTAATCCATTACACCTTAATTGCTCCAAGTGCATGTTTATGACTTTCCATCGTTGCAAATCTTCGCTGGCTACCTATACGATTGGCAATGAACCAGTCGTTGGTCTTGGAGTTCTTTTTGACCCAAAATTGAGTTTTAATCCTCATATCTCCTCAATTGTTAATAGGGCGATCGTATTGAATCAGTTCAGAAACAATTCTTGCTTTTTGCCCTTCGTGGCTTAAATTGGCACCCTAACCTTCGTTTACCAACGTACTCCACCGGAATTTTTGCTTATTGACCTTCCCTCGTTAGCTAATCGTAGAACAGTCTTGGGTGTTTCTTTTCTTCATAAGCTAATTACACTAGTTTACAGCCAAAAAGACCCATTTCTACTGAAACTATTTTTAAGAGAAGTTTGGATTGGTGATCTCAAAAATCGATTTCAAAAATTGTTTCATGGTTCCATTTTTTTAATATGAATTTTTTCCAGTTTTTCGATAGGTGTACTTACATTTTATGCCATATCTCACTTCATAATGGCCAGATGGAGTCAAGCAAGATATGAATCGAAAGGTAATTGAATGGTCAATAATCGCACCAAACACTATTTTCAAATCAGTTAAGTAGTTTGAATACAATAATAAAAAATATTTCAAAAAAATCAGTTTTTTGCTCGAAACGCAATAAATTTCGTTTCCAAACGCCTAGGAAAAATATTTAAAAATTAAAAAAAAAACTATTTTTATTTTTTCCACTTAAGTAGCGCACTTCTTTGAAGAAAATAAGATATCTATGAACAAAATCTATAAATAAATACAGGAGCTGTGAGCAATTGAGTGCTGAAAAAAGTGGTGTTTTTGGGATTTTTTCAAAATAAATTTTCATTAGCTTCGGCCTTTGTTCTGTTTTGGAATTTTTTTTTTTCTGATTTGGCTATTCGACCGTTTCTAATATTGACCAAAAGACTAAGAAAATAGAAAAAAAAATTTTCTAAACATTTAAAATACTCAAATATGACTTTTTGTTCCTTCACTTAAATTGATCCAGCTACAATATTAATACATAGATTTTCTTCATCAATACCTTATTATCTTTGCAGAAAAGCAACTTTTAAGTCAAAAGAATAAAAATAATTTTTTTTTTGGATTTTTTGATATTTTTCTTAGGCGATTAAAAATGAAATTTCGTGAATTTTCGAGCAAAAAATCGATTTTTTTGAAATAATTTTGGTCATTGTATTCAAACTTCTAAACCGATATGAAAACAATGTTCTAAGTTATTATTGACAATTGAATGACCTTTAGATTCATTTCTTGCTTGACTCCATCTGACCATTATGAATTGAGATACGGCATAAAATGTAAGTACACCTACCGAAAAAACTCATATTAAAAAAATCTAGCCATGAAAAAATTTTTGAAAACGATTTTTGAGATCACCAATCCAAACTACACTTAAGAATAGTTTTAGTAGAAATGGGTCGTTTAATTTTTTTTTTGTTGTAAACTAGTGTTATCGGTGATGTAGACTCTTCTGATCTTTTAGGGCATTTTATCTTGACTAGATGCACAACTGATTATGCTCAGCATAATCGTTTTCGGGTCTTATGTAAGAATTACAATGATCTCAATCACCTGCTCTCAACAGAACGCTCTCTCTTCTATAATAATTATCTCCGGGGAAATCTCTGACCACTCCCATCTGTGTGTAGGGGCATAGCTTGCCGGACTGGCTAAAAAATCCTAAATTTAAGATTGATCTATGCGTAATTCAAGAAAAGAAAGAGCAAAACCATCTACAATAAGGTCCAAGTTCAATCTTGAACAAACCTAAACTTAGAATGGCCTTTTTCTCTGGGTGTGAAAAGCAAGGCTGCAAACCGGTCCGGAACCGAACCCCTAATATTTTTAACTCCTCGAACCTGAACCCGAACCGGACCACTTTTTCGAAAAATTAGGTTCGGTTCAAAAAATTAAGTAGTTTTTCCAACGACACATTCAGGGAAATATAGAAATTCCTTGTAATCGGATCAGATTTATACAATCACCGTCGATAATGGATTGAAGCTGGTTCGAGAAGGAGAACTTTTAAATGTCAACTGCAGAGCAGAAAAGAAATGCAACTATGAAGAATCCTACCTAGCATTTGGAAGATCATTTTAGCAAAAATCACCTTGTTGAGCCTTTTTCGAGCACTTTTGAATATTAAAAAGATATTTATTTCATGTGCGATCTAAGAAAGACTCGAAAATGAGTCATGCATAGGCTCAAAATGTGATTTGTTAAAAAATTACGAAAAAGACTCGCAAATGATTGGAAATATGACTCGAAAATGAGTCGAAACTGATCAGTAAAACGAATTATAAACGACTCTTTAAGAATAGGCGGGGCTAGGGTACCATTTTCTCCCTACCAATGTATCATTTATGATCATTTATTAATCAGACAGAGGACTCGAAAAAGACTCGCATGTGATCAAAAATTTCATAAAATGCTGGCTGGGATGTAATATTGATGAAGGTTGCTCATGTGAATCAAATGCATTTCTTGATTTGGACCATCCAAGTTACCTCGTTGTGCTAAATTTAGTAGTTAACGTTTTTTTATAAGGAAGTTTAGTTTGACATTAGTAGAGTTCGCAAACTTTGTAAGAAACTCCGTGCTCACACTATATAAAGTCTATTGCATATAGAAAAATAGAAAAAAAACAGTGCTAAACTGTGTGACGCGATGGAACGCAACCTACCAAATGTGCGAATGTTTCTAGCTTTTCAAGAATTTTGCATTCAGAGTTCTTTAAAAGAGCACCACCTAAAACTGTGTTAACTGGCCGTTTTTTCTCATAACTTCAGTATCGTGAATCCGATCTTTATCATTCCTTCAGCAAATCGATAAATAAGGTGACGAAGGTACGAACAATCTATCATGTAAACTGTGCGAGATATGGCGTTGGTACAGAGTATAATAAACAAATATCAAATATAAAATCTTTAAATGATGTTAAAGATTTCTTCGAAAATTGTCCAAGAAAACATATAATACATCAACCAATGTTTTACAATTTTGGAAAGGTCAAAAAAACGAGGACTAAAAAGATTTTGACTTAACTATACTTGCTGTTCCAGCAACTCAGGTATCAGTTGAAAGAGCCTTTTCAACACTTAAGTTAGATCTTTCTAATCTAAAAGCTAGTATAGCTGAAAAGCTCTTTGAAGATATAATGCTCATTATCCCATTGTTCTATTTTTATCCCATTCTACAAATCTTCAACACATGGAATACAACGAAACTATTCTTTTATGTTCAAGCGAAACGAGGTTCGAACCAAAACCTTGGGTTCAGGGGTTCCAGGAACCGGTCCGCGACCGAACCTTAGACTTTACAACGGGTTCGAACCCCTGGACCGAAACTATTGCAAAATTTTTGAGGTATAAGGTAAAAGCAATAATATCTATATTTCTCACGTTGTTTGTTTTCTGAAACATTTTTAATTCAGTCTTTTTGTTAAGGCAGTTTTTCCATTCTTTTCTGTATATTCTATTTTAAATTGATCTTCGTCTATCTTATCCATCATTGAAGTTTCTCTAAATCTTTGTCATCTTTTCTTTTCCTTATGCTTCTTATATATCTTATATAGATTAGCTAAAGCTTGCTAATTTCTGTCCTTTGATCCACTTTTTAAAACAAGCTACTTAACACTCTCCTTTGAATGGGCTCCATTAAGACTTTGTCTAAAGCTTTAACACCAAGTAAATATTTCCATTCGCATTTTTAGGTCAATAATGAAATTCAACTTGTGAAACATCTGCTACATCTGATATAGCCGGGGTCTGTCTTTTGTTTAGTTTTGCTGTTGTGTTTAATATTGAAACAGTTGTTTTTTTTACGATTTTATGATTGGTATTGTTTATTTTCCACAACTTTGTGAACGTTTTTGCAGTCAAAATATAAAATTCAATGTCGCTTAATTAAGTCGAGTGAAATTTCATTGTCGTTATTTTTGGATTGTATCATAAATACAGAACTTCAAAACAAAATATGCTTTAGCTATTGTGTTTTAGAAGACTTTCGCTTTCACAAAAATGTGCAAAAATTTTTACTTTCGTTGAACGAATTTGCCTCTGTTCTCCGTTTAAATCGATTCTCATGCAAATTGCCAGAAATAAACAAAAATCTCTCAAGTGAATCATTTCGTTTGAAAAAAGGTTTTTTCGTGTGAACTCAAGCCGGTTGGGATTTGAACTTATTAATAAAAAATGCAAATTTCCATGAATCTTAGTCACCATTTCGTACCTTTTTTTTTTCTTCTTGTTGTTTCCAGATCTAATCGATGACCAGCAGCTATAAGCCACGCAACAGCGCCGAGGCTCTTGCCGAGCAGCTGAGTCTGCCCCGCAGGCCAACCACCCCCAGCTATAGACAAATTTCAGGCGCCATGGCCACTCTACCACGCAATGAGAACAGCAGCGTTCAGCGTTTGGGCAATGTGAATGATGCTACGGCCAGAACATGCGTTTATATAGGCGGAGCCGGTGCCGCCACATTGGATCGACGACAGCCGCAGCGCATGTCCTGGTTGAATATGCGTCGAGCCAAGGCTGATGCTGAAGTGGCTGCCATTACACCCTCACCACAGACCACACGAAGTTGTATTTCGACTGTGTCCAGTGTGGTGGATAGCGGCGGTGGACGTACCACTGCCACCTCGGGTCGCATTAGTTCCAGTGGGATTATCACACTCAGCGGTAGTAATAATACATTGAGTGACATACAGGGTGGCTTCCATGATCACGATATACACGATCTGCATGATGGCGTCTCCAAGAATTATTCAGTGACAGCTTCGGCCAATTCCACGCATAATATAACAACGGCTAGCAATGCCAAACTGCTGCCGGCCGCCGAGGATGAGGCCAATAAACAGGTGAGTGTACAATTTGTGATGCTTAAAATGGGATAAGGGATGATGAAAATGTAGCTTATTAAACATTATAGAGCTGCAGCGAGTACCTACTATTTGTGCAGCAGCTTTAGCACTTATATGAATGGTTTTTACTATGCCGCTTTTGCTCTACCATAAATACCTGTAGTAAAATCACAAAAATACTACATGCAAATATCCGCTATTCTGATTATTTGGTTCGTTAGAATTTGTCATCTATTCTTTGACAACCATACATTTTTCCAATTCATATAAAGAAACAACCATTAAGCTGAAATGTAATCAATGCCTAAAGTTTCTGCAATAATTTGAGATATATGATTAGATTTTTTCTCTCTTTGAAGATCGTAAGATTTAATTTGAAAGTAACTTTAAAAGAAAACTTTATTCCGAAACAACTTAACCATCATTTTTTTTAAAGTCCACTTGTTTTTGGAGGTTTTTCGGCGACGGTTTTGGTTTGAACCTGGGCATTATTTTAATCGAAAAGCGTGTAGTTCAATAATTAGGGTATTCACCAGCCCGCGTAAAAGCGTAATTGTGTAAATTTACACGATGCAGCTATTGAGCGCCCCTTCTGTTTACTCTTGTAATTTTTGGCGTAAATCAGCTGTTTTTGACAGGCTGTGAATTTTGCTGTTAATTGAGATTCAACACATACTACTTACAACTAATTTCAGACGCCTCAGTGGCCTAGAGCAACGGCTACACAAAAACACATGTACCTAAATTTCCGATACTTTGAACACTTCAAGTTTTTCCACTTTTCCACTTTTACGAGCTATTTTATAAACATACCCGAGGGCAACAAAAAGTTGGTAATTGTGTGTTTTGTTGTTGTGTCGTAAACTTTTGGAGTTTACGCATTTTGATTTACGCTTTTTCGAGAGCTGGTGAATACCCTAAATATTTAAAATTTCTTTACAAAGATCAAAAGATCAGACAAAACCAGCTTAAAGCTAGGACATCAGTTGATAAGACAGTTAGCTTAATAGCTTTAAACTGCGTACATTGAAAAGATGTGCAAATCTTTAAAATGTTTGATATATTCGGCTCTTTACTAAGGCCATTGAAGGCTCTAATAATGTCCATAATTTCTTTATTAGCGGAGATAACTTTTTATATTTTCTGAAAGTAAACGCGACAAGGACTATCTCGGAATCGCAACCTCAAGTTCAGTTTGGAAGTCCACGAAGAGGGTATAAATTAATATACCCTCTTATCCAAATGCTTGTAACGCATCGAAGAAAGCATCTCCGACCACATAAAGTATATATATTCTTGATCAGCATGACGATTCGTCTGTTTCCATGCTACCACCGTTAGTTTCAAAGCTATCTTTACCAAACTTTGCTCGAAGTCTTTGGGTACAAATACGATACGCATTTGTCGGAACCGGCCGGATTGGATGACTATACCATATATGTAGCTGCCATAGGAACGATCGGTCAAAAAACTAGTTTTAGTGAGAAATACTTCTTTGATTTAAATGCAAACTTTGGATTTATAAAATTTTAATGCTTTTTCATAATTCCATAAAGTTTTTTAAAAATCGGAAAGCTATATAGTAAAGCCACCATCGAAAAGATAGGTCTAAAAAAAGTCTTGGTTAGAAAAACTTTTTTGTTTTCAATGCCATCGATCTCAAACTCGATATTTATTAAAATTATATGCTTCAATATAATTCAGCTAAGTTGGATCCAAATCAAGTGACTAAATCATATAGCTGCCATAGGAAATATCGTCGAAAAAACTAGTTATATTGAGAAAAACTGGTTTGTTTTGATTGAAAACGTCCCCAAACCTCGTATTTTTACGTTTTCTATACTTTTATATAATTCTACCAAGTTTGATGAAAATCGGACCACTATATAATATAGCTGCCATACAAAAGATATGTCTGAAAATAAGTCTTATTGAGAAAACCTTTGTTGTGTTCAATGCTATCGGTCCTAAACTAGTTACTGATCAATATTATATGCTACCACACAATGCTGCTAAGTTTAATCAAAATCGTAAAGCTGCCAGAGGAACGATCGCTCGAAAAAGTAGTTCTAGTGAGAAAAACTTTTTGTTTTCAATGGTAGCGACCTCCAGTTATGAATATTATCTGTTTCAACCATAGCTCGAAAATAACTCTCAACCATTTTTTCAGTTCACTCTGCTCACGTCACTGACCGAAAAACCAAATATAAAAGGGGATCGAGCTTCCCGCAACCGAATGTGTTCTGTTATCGCGCTCACTGTTAAGTAGCTGTGGTCTACCACACAGCACTGATCGGTCTGACAGCAACCCAATAACAGGCCCAACTCAGTCAATTGGTCTTAAATTGCGTGCTTCTCGAAGACCAAACTCTCAAAATGTTATTTGAAAAGGTTGCAGACTCAAGAGTTGCGCGAGAGATTAACATAAGCAGAGAGAGAGTCTATGCGAGAGAGATCGAGAGAGCGCATATAGTTCGTCGCATACATTCATATCGTTAGCCGAGCCTTACACACCGATGCATACATACTAAGAAGACCTTTTGAATTCGGGAGTAAGGCCAAACGGTCCCAAAAAGACCTAAGAGGAAAAAACAAAAAAAATTTGTTTCTCTCCTTTCACAACCAACTCAAATAGAAGCAGAGAGCTTAGTTAAAGGTTGTTTCGGTACGTCTTTTCAATGTGGTCGCACGAAAGCTGTCGTTTTCTGACAAAGGCAAACGGGGGACCGATTTTTGCAGCCTCTGGTTTCAACACAATATTGGCGAGTTTGATCTAAATCGGATGATAATATTGTATAGCTGCCATATATAATACTGGCAAGCATATGTCAGGCTTTGGGCTCATGCTTCTTAAATATAAAAGCGATAATAACTGGCGTTTTTATTTGTTACTTTTAACGACTTTCAAACATTTAAAAAAAAAAACCATATATGGAGTTTTTGTCACACAATATTGACAGAATCAATAGGATTCAGAATATCCATGATTTTGTTGAGACAAACTGAAAGTAAAGGTTCAGAAACGCGGTTCTGTATACAATTTCAAAAAAGTCAAAGATAGATTTAAACCCACTTTGCAGCCCTTGTGTTGCACTTCGACTACAAATTGCATCGATCACATAATTTGAGTTGCATTTCGACCAAAGTAGACGGTTGATCTGAGGATCAGTGCTAATTGTTTGTCCTCCGAAAAGTTCTCCATATGCAAGGGGGTAGCCAGCTTTCCCAATCGGTAGAACGGGGGTCGGCAAAGACCACATTCACATTTTGACATTACGTATGTGTGTGTGTAGCCACTGATACGAAGTCAATTTTGCTCAGCGGCACTGTTGGCGAAGCAGCGCAGCGACGAGCGTATACTGTCGGTCTGTCGACTACGCTGCCGCTAAGCACTTTTGTATGCTAGCGACTCGCTGAACCTTCAGATAAACCCACCATTGCCTTAACGTGAACGTTTCTTACATCGTCCTTTATTTATAAATTTATCATTAAAAAATTATTTAATTAATTTTAAAATTATTAAATTATAATTGAATAAAAATGCAGTCGTTATGACATGAGAAAAAAAATCTTAAAAATAGTTACGAAAAAATTAACATATAAATAAAAACTTGAATTTTCGGAAGCAAAATCTATTTTCGATGAACTTAAATAATTTCACTAGGCAACAAGTTCCAGTATATTGAAGGGTCAGTGGTGATTCTAGATGATTTTAGTGTGCTGAACACGAATGTGTTTTCAGAAATGGTCCATTACGTCAAGGTTTTTAGTAATTTGAGCTTAAAGCTGCAAAAAGTGCCTATTTTGACCCTTTTCAGACGCGTTTTGTGGGGAACCTATAGTTTTGGTTAGACTTTTTTTGATATTATCGTAAATTACTGTTTCTTAATTTTAAAATAAACTTTCCCAAAGAATTGTACGATTTTTTGAAGCGAAGATATACCATTTTGAATACATCTAGATATTAATAAAAAAACCAAAACTGTCTACTGCACAAAAGTATGCCTTGGAGTAATAGTACAACCGGCTAGTAGTAGTAGTAGTAGTCTTTATTTTAATGGAATTTTTCAAAATTTTTTCATTGTAGCATACACACCTGATCATATTAATAGGTACACACTGGAATTTTTTAATTATAGATGCTTTTTTCGTACTTTTAGTGTTGACAACTTTTTAATTTTTGGTTTTTTGTTGTTGTCAATGTCTGGCCACACTGTGACAAAGAGATGAAAGAGGGGCTGCCCCGTATATCAAAGCTTTTCTATAAATTTCGAGTCCACCACACATTTCGCCTGATCATAATAATAGGTACAGTCTCCGTTTCTCACAAGTATCAAGTGAATAATTTTGTAATCAGTGATCTTTTGGTAACTAAAGGTAAATTAAGTATAGCTCCTGTCAATACAGAGAATTAAATAATAATTTTTTTTTAGAAAAAATGGGTCGAAATTCTCATTGTACTAAAGAAGAAGCTCGATTGGTTCTTAGTCTGAGAAAAGAAGGCAAATCTTTACGAGCCATCGCCAAATTAATGAACAGGTCTCATAATTTTGTTAAAAATGCATTAGAAAGAAAACCAAGACAGGAAACTTGTGGAAGGACACAAAAAACAACACAAACCCTTGACCACTACATAGTAACTTTGAGCAAAAAGGACCCATTTAAGTCATCGAAGGCTATTGCAACCGAAATTGGGAATTCAGTTAGTGCTCCAACTATCCGAAGACGACTACAAGATGCCAACCTACCAGAAAAGTCCCACTTATGCGCAAAAAAAATATCACCATGAGGCAAACTTTTGCAAGGGACCACAAAGACTGGGTAGGATGCACCTGGGAGAAAAAATGGAGAAACATATTATGGAGCGATGAAACCAAGATTTATTTGTTTGGAAATGACTGTGAAAGGAATGTTCGACGCCCTAATGGAAAGGAATTCCATCCACGGTTTACAAAAAAAAACAGTCAAACATGGAGGTGGCAATATAATGGTATGGGGTTGCTTCTCCTGGTACGGCGTAGGTTCAATTTATCAGACTACGAACAAAATGAATGCTAAGAGTACAAATCCATATTGGAAACCGTTATGGTACCGTGTGCTGAGGAAAATATGCCATTACGTTGGGTATTTTAGCAAGATAATGATCCTAAACACACATCAAGGCTGTTATCTAAATTTTTCGAGGACCAATCCCCCGACCTTAACCCCATTGAAAACTTGTGGGGAGACTAAAAAAAGAAATTGGCAAAGCATTCATTTTCAAATAAACAAAAATTATGGGAAGGTGTCCAAAAACTGTGGTATGAGACACCAGTAGAGACCTGCTAGGCTCTTATTAAAAGTATGCCAAAAAGAATAGCAATAGTGGCCAAAAATAGAGGTGGATACACTGGATACTAAGTTAGGAAATACTAATTTACCTAAAAAAAGAACACAAAATGGAAATTAAAATTTTTTTTCTTACCAACACATGAAGTGTACCTATTATTATGATCACACTGAAAACATATCTGAAACACAAAATGATCTCTTTTATGTTATATTATTATTCTATGTTACAATTAAGTTTATTTTATTAAAAACAAATAGTTTAAGAACCAATGAGAACAAATTTTAAGTTTGAAACAATGAATAAAACTGTTTTCTGTTACCTTAAAGTGAGAGTTGATGTGTGTGTGTGTACCTATTAATATGATCAGGTGTGTACATATTATGGGTGGGGGGCAGGTACATTTGTCTGCACAAATTATTTATTTAGTTGATCCACATCCAGATCACGTCCAGCTTGGGGACTGGTTTTGTTAATTCCTAGCTTCTTGAGCTCCTTCCAAATTTGACCAGATGCTCCTGCTCTGATTAGCTTCGTGTGGTGGTAATACGCACTTTTTGCACAGCTAATCATTTTGGATACACAAGTCTTAAGTTTTTTAAATTCTAACCGTAAATCGGGTAATTTATAGCGTTTCCACCTGTTGTAGGCAGCATCACGCAGTTCAAAATGGCGTTTGGGATGGCTTAAATGTTTTTGTTTTAAGTGGTGCACATGTATTGAGTAGAAAGTCAAAATTAGAGTGAAATACAGCAAGTTGCGAGTCAGGAGTAGTAAGGTTGTAGATGGGAGTCCAATCACATTTACTAAATTCAAGCGCTAGTTTCCCATAATCATGGGAATGGTCAATATGATATAGGGCTAAGTTATAAGTCAGAAAGATAAGATCGTGCTTCGAAAAAGCTGGTGCTGAGACCTGAACATAAATTAGAATTTTGCTGGGATCGCTGACAAAGAAGACATCTAACAGGGTGTTAGAATTATTTGTGAAGTGTGTGGGTACGATGCTGTTGACTACACTTAATCCAAGAGAGAGAAGCAAGTTACTATTCATGTCACCAGTCAATATGACATCGGAATGTATGAGTTTCTAAAGTTATAGAATCTTCTTCTCCTGTCCAAATGGCGCTTTTCGTGCTTTCATATATTCTCTCAATAAAATTAACATTTTTTTCAGCCTTGATATTAAGTTTGTGCAAAAGTATATAACAGCCAGAAGGAATCATCTTCGACCCTATAAAGTATATATATATTCTTGATCAACATCAACAGCCGAGCCGTTGATATAGCCATGTCCGTCTGTCCGTCTGTCTTTCCGTATGAACGAAGAGATCTCAGATATGGTAAGAGATTGAGGTTTGACATGTATCTTCTAGAGGTATCTAGTAATCAAAATTATTAATCGATTTGCCGAAGGAATGATAAAGATAGGATGAACGATACTCAAGTTATGAGCAAATGCTATATATAATCTGATTAATCCGAAATCTGATATATATATCGGGTCAAAGAAGAATGCGACGATAATTTTTAATCACATTTGAAGTTAAAACTACATTTTAAATTATCCATAAAATTGCAATGGAATTTGGTAATGCTTATTTCAATTTCAAGCTATGTTTTCTACCATTTAATCGATTTGCCATTAATTATATAAGTTTGAAATTATATCAAACCGAAATTCATTTGTCATGCCAGAGTTTCGTTTAAGATATAAATAAGCTGGTAAATGTTTGAATTTTAAACACTAAGAAACAACAAGCTGTACTACATCATGGTGGCCTGGACTCGGTTAATATTGTTATTCACCTTGCTATTTCTATTGCTTGGATACGGTGAATGTCGAATTGACTGCCGTACTTTAACCACTGAACAACAATGCAATTCAGCATCTTGCTACTGGTACAAAGATCTGGAACGGTGTAACGTACAAGCGGTTGGCTTTAGGTAGAAATAAGCTGGTAAATGTTTGAATTTTAAACACTAAAAAACAATAAAATGTACTACATCATGATGGCCTGGACTAGTTTAATATTGACCTTCACTTTGCTATTTCTATTGCTTGGATATAAGTATAACCAGTGAACAACAATGCGCTCCAAAAATTTGCGTTTGGCTCAATGATGAGAATGGGTGTAACTTCAGACAGAATTAGGATCGGTCTTAAAGCCTTGGAAACTAAAAATTCCTGGCCAACTTAAAATAAAAACGAGAAGGCCAAACTAACTTCGTCTGTGCCGAAGTTTTCATACCCTTGCAAATGCAAATGTCTCAGTTTAAGAACGCTTACATAAAAATCAAAAAATTTTGTAACTAAAACCTATTTTCCGACAGATAAACGTCTGAAAAAAGTTTTTCTCACTAAGACTCAATTTCCGACCGATCGTCCCTATGGCAGCCTTAGGATATAGTCATCCGATTTCGGCCCAACTTTGCGAATCTATTTGAAAGCATATAAAATAAGTCATCAGCGAGTGTAAGGACGCTAACAAAACTAAACAAAAAAATTTTTTACCAAGACTCATGTTCGACCGATCGGTCCTATGGCAACCATAAGATATAGTCACCCGATGTCGATCAACTTTTTCAAATTAGTTTGAAAGCGTTTAATATTAATAATCACCGACCTTTAGAACGATTTACGTAAAAACAAAAAAGTTTTTTTCACTAAGACCCATTTTCCGACCGATCGGTCCTATGGCAGATATAAGATATAGTCATCCGATTTTGACCAAAATTTGCAAATCTGTTTGAAAGTATATAATATTATTAATGACCGAGTTTAATCACGTTAACATTGAAAACAAAAAAGTTTTTCTCACTTAAACCCATTTTTCGACCTATGGTTCCTATGGCAGCTATAAGATATAGTCAGCCGATTTTGACCAAAATTTGCAAATCTGTTTGAAAGCATATAATATTATTAATGACCGAGTTTAATCACGTTAACGTTGAAAACAAAAAAGTTTTTCTCACTAAAACCCATTTTTCGACCGATGGTTCCTATGGCAGCTATAAGATATAGTGATCCGATCCGGTCGGTTCCGACATATTAGCAGCGTGCACTAAAAAGAAGACTCTGTGCAAAATTTCAGCTCGATAGCTTTAAAACTGAGAGACTAGTTTGCGTAGAAACAGACGGACAGACAGACAGACGGACAGACAGACAGACAGACAGACAGACAGACAGACAGACGGACAGACAGACAGACGGACGGACAAAGCTCAATGAACTCAGCTCGTCCCCCTGATCAAGAATATATATAGTTTATGGGGTCGGAAATGAATATTTCTATGCGTTGCAAACTTCTGGGCAAAATTATAATACCCTTTGCAAGGGTATAACGAGAAAGGAAAGCTAACTTCGTCTGTGCCGAAGTTTTTATACCCTTGCAAATGCTGTTTTTGAAATGTCAGAGTTTAAGAACGTTTACATCAAAATCAAAAACTTTTTAATTAAAACCCATTTTCCGACAGATAAACATCTGATTTCGACCAAATTTTCCGTATCTTTTTGAAAACATATCAAATTAACAATCGCCCAGTTTAAGAAAGATAAAATTTAAAACAGAAAAGTTTTTTCTCACTAAGACTCATTTTCCGACCGATCGGTCCTGTGGCAACCATACAGATATAGTCACCCGATGTCGATCAACTTTTTCAAATTAGTTTGAAAGCGTTTAATATTAAGAATAACCGACTTTAAGAACGATTTACTTGAAGACAAAAAAGTTTTTCTCACTAAGACCCATTTTCCGACCGATCGGTCCTATGGCAGACAAATGTTATAGTCATCCGATTTTGCCCAAAAATTTTAAATCTGTTTGAAAGCATACAATATTAATTATGGCCGAGTTTTATGATGCTAGCATTGAAAACAAAAAAGTTTTTCTCACTAAGACCCATTTTTTGACCGATGGTTCCTATGGCAGCTATAAGATATAGTCATCCGATCCGGTCGGTTCCGACATATTAGTAGCGTGCAGTAAAAAGAAGACTCTGTACAAAATTTCAGCTCGATAGTTTAAAAACCGAGAGACTAGTTTGCGTAGAAACAGACGGACAGACAGACAGACGGACGGACAAAGCTCAATCGACTCAGCTCGTAGCCCTCATCAAGAATATATATAGTTTAGGGGGTTCGGAAATGAATATTTCTATGCGTTGCAAACTTCTGGGCACAATTATAATACCCTTTGCAAGGCTTTTCCCCACGTCATTTTTTTTACGATCTTAAATTTAAAATAGTCGTAACTAGTAATTCCAATAAAAATCAATTTGTTAACCCATTTACACATTTACTCTTAATTGATTTAAACTATAAAGAATTTAGATATCGACCTTAAGTTTCTTTAATTTCAGAAAGTTGAATTCACTAATTAACTCCATAGATCTTTCTAGCCTGTACACTTAATTTTCAAAAAGTTCAATTTGTTATCTGATCTGTGATCTTTGCAAAATGTAATTAATCTAGTTTCAACTCGGGGTATGCCATTTATTTGCCATAATTTCATCAACTAAATTGGCCATACCTGTTATTAAAAGCGTGTTTGCTTTTTTCCTTCTCAACTAATCTATAAAGTTTATCTGCTTGCATGAGACACAGAAATAAAAAGTTTAATGTTTACCTTTTTGAGGCTAATGAATATGAATAAGACTAAACTTCTTGAAGTTTATATTTTATGAATGGCTTTGTCGTGCTGTTTTTGCTTTTGTGATGATGATTCCGGTCATCAATTACTCACAAAAGTGGCGTTGACATTTATTCTTTTGGTTCGTAATGAATTCGTTGAGTACGTGCGGCAATGAAACTGCAAATTTTATCGATCGATTGTCTTAGATTGTCTACGTGCGATAGGGGAAAAATGCATTTTATATGAGACATACTTTCGGTAACCACTGTGTGCTAATGCAAACGCGTTAAATTTCGCGCGTTTTGTTTGTTTAACATACAAATCGGTGTGATGTTTGAATTGTATGGTGGGAGGGTGTGGAGGGTGTGATGAAACTCCAGCTGTCTTTGTTGACAATCTTTTGTTTTGCCTTAAACATTGGAGCTGGTCGTCTCCTTTTTATTTCCCCGTCCAAGCGGAGCTTTTTTTTTTTTTTTTTTAGGAATTTGTCAACATCATAAACCAACTATCATAAAACTAGTTTCGGCTTTAATTTACCGAGTTGTATGTTTTTTTGTGAATTTGGGTTAGTAAGGCAGGGCTGTGTATATGGCCAAAGGCATTCATATCTTTGTGTGTGTTCCAATTGTTGGGTTAATTGCATTTTGCCTAATTTAGGTTGATGTTCTGTGAGTGCAAAGTGCAAGAGCGCAATGTGTCCAACTGTAGCAAATTGGTTTTAATTAGAAGCATAAAATGTTTGCAAATTGTATGGCTGTGGTAAAAACAAAATTCAAGTTCATTTGAGTTAATTTTAGTCCAACAATTTTTTGTTGCCTCGGCCACGTCGCGACGTTTCCTTTGCAATGTTTTTATTTTGTGACATTTCGAAATCGAAAATTATTTAAATAACGCCGCAGCACATAAGTATGCTATGCTTTTTAACTACTTTGCAAGTTTGCTATACCTTACAAAAAAAGTATAGCCTAGTCTACAGGCGCAACAAGTTTTTTGCTTAAGTCTTTCGTTTTGTAAGCATATCCGAATGGTTATGAAAAGTAATTGCTTTCAATCTTAAGTTTCCGTTCCCAAACTTATTCAAGCTTTAAATTCCTTTCGTCACTGTATTTCACATAAATAGAAACACTTTCTAACAGCACATGAGCATCAAAGCAAAGCCAAGGTGTTTCTAATTATATGAAATGCTGTGACGAAAGGAATTTATTGTCGTTCTGAGTACTAGGCTTAATATAAGACACTTGGTTTTTTCAAAGTTCATGTTCAAGTGGAAGGATTCACAAATAAAATGATTTAGAAAAGAGACTCAAGCCCGATTCCAAAACAGGTTCCTTTTTCCAGTTTTTCCTCTACTTGTAAAATTCTAAATATACTTAAATTTATTTGATAAACATATAAAAGGAAAGATGAAGAAGGTAAAGATTTTAGTTAGCTGGGTTGACTCTTTTTCTTTCGTAATCTTTTGCTTTATTTGTAATGCCAATTTGTTTGTATGCAAACGTCAGTATTCACACATATTGTTGTTGTTTGCGCGATCGCCTTTTCTAGTTACCCTCTTCATCTAAATGTGAATGAAAAGAAAGACTTAAGCTAAGGTCCCACAGACAAATAATATTGAAATAATTTGCCCAAGTTTTGAAAAAAATTCGGCTAAATAGACATGTTGGCAGATTCTGAAATTCTAAAAACTAAAACTGTGGTTTCATACGCAATTAATTTGATCAAATATGGACGAAAAGTTTGCCTATTGGGCCTATTGAAACAAATTTTCAACAAAATTTGGCAAATTATGTAGCCGCTATTATTTGAATGATTTGTCAAAGTGATATTTTATACCAAAAACCTTAACCGTAATCGAAACCCGAAACAGAATAAGGTTAAATAACCGTAAGCCGTACCGTAACCCTTATCCCACAACCGTTATATAACCGTAAGCGATCGGTCAAAACAGTAACCGTAACCCTAACTGTTATTCGTTTCGGTTTTAATCTCTGGTATGTACAAATTTTTGAGAATCTACAAATCTACAAAAACTGCAAAAACAACCGTTGTTTGTTGTTGTAACACACTTTGCAGCGAGGTAATTGCGTCGCGTCTTTTAAATCTCGTAGCAATGGATGCAAGGGCGTGCCCACCGCTGATTTACTGTGTAGAATGCGTTTTCTAAGTATTTGTTTTCATAGATCACCGCCACTGCACAAATTCAAAAGATTACTTGCGAATTAATATTAAGAAAAAATCCTTATAACTTTATAAGATTTATATTCAACCAAAGACCTTGAGCTAGCCAGTTGTAACATTGAATAAAATCAAAAACAGGTCACTAAACCCCATATACATTATTATTAAGAAGTTAAAAAGACTTAACACTGTTATATCAAAGACACTACATGTATAGATACCGCATCTCATACAAAACTTTTTTTTTATATTTTTTTTCTTGGGGTCCAGTGTTAGCTCCCAAGAAAAATCGTTTTTTCTTTCACATGCGTCATCTATAATATCTATAAGTCTTTGCTCTCAGCCAACACCCGTTTATTAAAATGAATAGCTAAATTTCAAGTAAAGGTAGCGAGCAGCAAAAATTGGTATCCAATGTCAGCTCCCAAGAAAATCTTTATTGTTTCACATGCGTCATATTATATATAATTTTTTATAAATTTTTGGTTATACTCAGCTCCAGCTTTAATAAATTATTCCTAAAAACACGTTCTCCGCTGCAATTTATATTTCCTAGCGGAGGTTATTGTAATTTTGTCCCAACTTTTGTAACAAACAGTAGAAAGCGTCTCTTACGTACATAGATTTGTTCAAAATAGATTCTGTGCAAGAAATTTTATTGGATATTGGATGGATATTTTATAATTTCTTAGAATAAGAAACAAAAGTTTGGATCGGGCTGCGGTTCTGGTGGTCATTTCAAACAGGATTCCCAGTTCTTTTCGGTTGTCACAGGAACCTAAACCGTACGGGCTCTGAAAAGTTCGGTTTCCGACCAGTCTACAGCCTAGATTTAGAAAAGAGGATTGCTTTGAATTTAAGTTTCCAACAATGCCGAACGGTTTTACTCTACATAAGACTCTTGCCTGCCCAATAGTTCCTCAACACTAGTTTAAGACTTACCTTAAAAAGACACCCTCAAAAACATGCAGTCAAATACAATTTATACACAGAGAAAAGTATCCGTTCGAATTGTAACGAAATCAAGAACATTTGTTGACGATAGTCCACTAAGCACGCTTTTTCGATATTCAGGAACATTCGTCAACATTTTGCTATGAACATTTTGTTTGGGCTTTGTCTTATAAACTTTATGTGCTCGTTTCAAGAACATTTTGGTCGCTGACTTGATCCAAAAAAACAAACAAATATTAACAATAGTTATAGATAGATCCAGGGTGGTTCCCGGGAAGGGAGGGGAAGGAAGGAAGGTACGACCACACCCTACACCATTTTTTATATTAACTTTATTGTTGTATTTTGACTGTTGCTGTTTTGCAGTGTCCTTGTGATCAAGGCTGCAAAACGGTCCTGAACCGAACCCCAAAGAACCGGTTCGGTTCAGGTTTTCCGGGTACCTCGAACCGGACCATGAACCGAACCCTTCAAATATTTGAGCCCCCGAACCTGAACTCGAACCGAACCCCCTGTATACAAAAAAAAGGTTCGATTCAAACAATTATTTAAGTAAATTTCTTAAGATATTTTCTAGTTTTCTCAATATTATGACCGAAAAAAACTATTTTATAGTGTAGTACAGAATCGCGTCGCCGGGTGTGGTGCACCAGTAGTATGTGTGGCTGCTGGTGCGGGAGGTTGTGGGTTCGATCCCGCCTCGGACCATCTAATAGAAAAAGGTATTCTCTTTCTGGCGTTAAACTGTTAGGTCCCTTTCTCTTGTGCGAAAAATTATTAGCACACACGCCAAGAGATTGAGAGAAGCTTGGCCCTGGTTCTCCTTTGGAGGTGCTGTTTGAGCCAATTTTACATTTACAGAATCGCTTAAGTTGATAATTAAAAAAGCTTTTTTGAAATCCAAACCATGTTGCTATTTCGAGAAGAAAGAATAATATAAGTACAGTCGGAAAACTTATGTGGAAAGCAAATGCATTTGGAAGATTATTTAAACCAGAATCGCCCTGATGAATCCTTTTTAAGCTCTTTTGAAGATTAAGGAGATTGAATTCATATCCGCTTTAAAGATTAGGAAATGACTCATGGATATGCTTAAGCGTGATTTATTGAAATACGACAAGAAAAAGACACGCAAATGATTAGAAATATCACTCGAACTGATAATAAAAACAGGTTATAAACGACTCTTTAAGAAGATTCTCGGCTTGGGCACCATATTCTCCCGACAAAATTATTTTATATATATATTTTATTTTTATACTTTATAATGACTATTTTAATCAGACAGAGGACATAAAAAAGACAGAAATTTCATTTGGCTTTATCAAATGTTCGTTAGGTTAGGTTAGGTTGCGATGGCTAAGAACGACAAGTCGTTCTCCCACTTAAGCCACTTTGGTCCCATTGTGATGCCATGTTTATTCCCTGTTAACCCTTTTTAAGACTGAGCGGGGTCCCACGGTACTGAACCATTTTGTGGACAGAATAAATTTTATTAGAGCTAGGATCTCTAGCCCGGGTATCTCCGAGAGGATGAGTAGAAGCGGTTGACCAAGTGTCCTAAGTCTCCTTCTACCTAAAGCAGGGCAGTGGCAGAGAAGGTGTTGTACTCTTTCCTCCTCTTCTTCATATCTGCAACTTCTACAGAAGTCATGGTACGTGACGCCTAGGCGTGCTGCGTGTCTGCCAATAAGACAGTGACCCGTCAGGGCACCTACTAGAAGCGCTATGTGTTCCCTTCTGTAACGCAAAAATGTGTTTGTACGTTTTAGGTTGAATGTAGGCCACGTAAGTCTCGATACAGTACAGCGATCCGTAGCGAGACTGAGTGTTTCAGCTTTTGTGTGAAGCTTTTATGTTGCCATAGGCATCCCTATCATACTCTTTGAAAGGAGTTGAAGGGTGGTACCTATTCTGGCCAGATTGTCCGCAGACTCGTTTCCTTCTATGTTGCTGTGTCCAGGCACCCATATTAGGTTTATACTAAAATGTCGTGCGATCTCGTTTAGAGATAAGCGACATTCCGTAAGTGTTTTAGCATTGTTAGTACATATATGAGTCAAGTGCCTTAAGGGCGGCTTGACTGTCTGAATATATAAATACATTTCCTTCCTTGACCGTGAGTGTGTTAAGGGGTTACATGGGTTTTGTCGGGTAAAAAAAGGCCTATTTTCAATATTTTTTTTTCTATGTAAAAAATTATTTATTTAATCCAAACTTTTTTCTATCTTATAGATACACATTTAAAGAATAATTTCTGAAATTTAAAAAAAAAAAAATTAAAACTCTCCATTGTGACGTCATTTCCGGTGACCCCTCGACAAAAAAGGTGCGTCCGCGTTGTCAGCATAACTCCTGACAGGATCATCCAAAATGAAAAATCAAAAATAAGTGTTTAAGTTAAGACCATAAGCTCGTGCTTGAACGAAGGAACGAAAAAAAAAGTACAAATTGGAATTTTGACAGACATTTTTCCAAAAAAATGAAAATTTCGGTCAAATTTGCTTGACGTTTTGTTTTTTTTTAATAGTTGCAATTGCAAAAAAAAAAAAAATCCTTCGTCCAAGCACGAGTAAATTGTATCTCGAACACCTGTGTAAAATTTCATCAAGATCGGTTGAGTAGTTTTCGAGAAATCTTGACAACCGACTTTGAAAACACAGTTTGAGAAAAACGCGTTTAAAGTTTTGAGTGCTAAGCCCAGCTACCCTGGAGCGCGCAACTTCTTCAGACTATATCTCCAAAAGTATTACTCGGATCGACTTGAAAATTTAGGATAATATTCTTGAGATGTTGTAGAAATTAATAGGGCAAAAAAAAAAAACAAATAGATTTTTTGAACCCACGAAACCCATGTAACCCCATAAGGTAGGTGGCAGACGACAAGTTCAAATCTTGGTTGGGAGAGAATACGGCTACTTTTTCTACTTTTTCGTCGAGCTTAGAACCATCAGTGTATATGTTAATGGCATTGGCTCTGCTGTGAGGAAGGGTATGTACGTAGAAGGTGAAGCTTCCAAAATTCAAAGACCAGGCACTTTTGAAAGACTTTTTAGCTCTATGAATGATAACAATTAGGAATGTGGTCCAGTCGACTTGACGAGCTTGGTAATCTGGACACATTCTACTCATCAAATAGACATAAATTATGACCGAATGTTGGGCAAAAAACGGTCAACTATTTAACCATCTATGAACTCAGAATCGAACAAAAACCTTGGGTTCGATTAGTATAGGAATCGGTCCGCGAACCGAACCTTAGACTTTACCACGGGTTCGAACCCCCGAAATTTTACAGGTTTGCATCTTTGCTTGTGATACCATGTCAATTTTATGTATCTTTGCGAAGAATTAAATGTTAAGGTCTTTTCCACGCTGATTTCCTAAATAAAAAAGTGAACTTTCCGAAATGAATAGAGTCCATTACTGGAGGCCTCCATTATATTTTCCATTAATATTTATGGACTCAAATAAAATTTGTATTTTTGAAATATTAAACATTTTAGAGTTCAATTTCCCAACCATTCATAAATAACCAAATAAAATGGTCTTCACTCTCAATTAGACTAGCATTAACATTCCAACCATTGACTCTCCACTTACCAGCGCAATTGTATGCTCATGGACTTACAACTTTTTTGGTGGATTGGCAATTTGCTTACCACAGTCAAGCAGCCGCCCCGTTAGTCATTGTTGCAAATGTGGCAGCCACCGTATACATACTGCCTCAGTTACTTCATCTCTTATGTTTTTTTGTTTCCAATTCGCTGATTAACAAGTTCAGCAAAGCCAAAAAAAAAAAAAACAAACACACACACAAAACAAAATTGTGCAGCTACTTTCGGTGTAAATTTGGCGGTGGCACTCGCATTCGCACTCGCGCACATTTTGTGCGTTAAAAGAAATAAGCCAATTGCTGACGTCATCATTACCATCATCATCATCATCATGATCGAGTATTGCATTCGGATACAAAACCGGCTCTTGGACTGCTCACTGCGGTTGTGGGAAGCAATATGATAATTACCATGTTATTAGAATTGCATGAACGGACATGGACATGGATTTTGAAAGCAGCCAAGTGAAAGTAAGCAAAGTGACCACGAAGAATCCCAAGACGATGACAATTGGCCAACTGAAACTCAAAACTGGCCTAGCTATACGCAACAATGCACTACCGGGTTTTTGGGTGTAATGTTTGTGTAGCATTTGACTAGTTAACGATATCACAGCCACATGGCTTCATGACTTCTCCTTTCACTTGCTATGCGCTGAATGGGTAAGACAATAGTCCAGTCCCCATGGTCCACTGCCTCAAGATGTCGACTGTCAAAGAGATTGTCGCCTATTATTCATTTGTGGTTACATTTTCACACTCCAATTTCAATTCAATGCTTTGAAGATTTTGTCTGTTCATTAAAGACATTCAATTCTATGTAGAAAAAGTATTTTCTACTCGCAAGTTTTTTTTTTTTTTTTTAATTGGCTGCGCCTACGCTTTTACTTTTGGTTGGTTTTTTTTTGGGGCCTCATTAGAAATGCCAAGCACACTGCCAAACAGCCAAATATTGAAGCAATTCTATTCTTGAATTTAATCAATAAAAACGCACCATAAATTTCAATATTTCCGCTTACAAAAATAAAGTCGCGTCATACGAAGCTAATATTTCCATTTTCCATTAACGCCTAACTCTGATTTACTTTTGCACCAAGTGGCACACTGAGTGCTGTTAATTATGTTCCCCTTGCGCCAGTTTCGCATCGCATGCTTACATAATAATTATGAAAATATAAGATTGTTTCTTTTCTTTTGCTGCTTAGAACGTGTTAAAACGAAATTAAATTTAACTATGAGAAGCGAGAAGAGCACAAGAAATGGAAAAAAAGAAATACTAATAGACGGGTTTTCTCTTTGGCGGCCACTTCCTGCTGTGAAGAATACAAGTTAATTATGTTGAGGGGGGATGAATACATACATATACTATACATGCAAATGTCTGTGACTTGGGAATCTGCCCAGAGGGCAGGGGAACACATCTATAGAACTTTCAATTAGTTTGTTGTGTGGGCGCAACACAGTTAAGATATACTTAGCATAACAAATCAAATCAATTAACTTCAAACTCAATTAAACTAGCCGGATCACGATATGTTTGCACGTTCTTTAAAGCAAAGAACACACAACGCCAAAAGGCAGTTTGGTCGACTGTACAGCTGTTTCAAGAACCTTACTTGGAACATTGCTGAGCGGCTTAAAATCATTACAGTTTAGTTTCAGGTCAAAAGTGACAAAGTTTATTATCACTGGAAAATCCTTAATAAAAATGCTCCCAGTTCTCCCATATTTTTTCTTACTTAGGCGATATGGACACACGAACACACGAATTTGTATAAACTTATACATATCTGAGGTGACATAAAGTTCAATGCTAAATAGACTCAAATCTAAAAACAAGAAAGAAAGTCAGTCAAGCCCGACTTTAACATACTCTGTACCCCCCCAAAGTTTGTATATATCTGATCCTTTTAAGTTAGAAGCCACACAAAGTGGCAAAACAGCCATAAAGTGTGTGAAGTGCTGCCCATCGCTCGTTGCGGCCAGTGCTACCCATCATAATTGTGTATTTTCCTTATAACTCGACTATCGTTCATCCGATCTTTTTCATTCCTTTGGCTAATCGATCAATAATCCTAATTACTAAATATCTTTTAAAAGGTACGAACCATCTATCTACAAAACTGTAGGAGATATGACGTTTTTTCCGAATTGCAGGGGCGGGAGGGGGCGTGGCGAAAATTGAAAATAAACTTAATTTGCCTGCAAGTATGAGAAATATTTGTCCCATACATGTCAAACCTCTATCTCTTACCATCTCAGAGATCTGTGCGTTCATACAGACGGACATGGCTATATCGACTCGGCTGTTGATCTTGATCAAGAATATATATATACTTCATGGCTATACTTTATTACCGTATGCTCTTTGGGTACGTTTTGTTTTTGTAATTGCACCGATGATAGGAAATCAATGATCGTATACAAAAAGAACACGCGTGCAAACGATTTCGTGTGTATGCGTCGGGTAGAACATAAACCGGGTTTGTTCCAACCAACAACAATTTCATGTGATTTTGTTGTTGGTATTGGTGCTTTTCTTTGTGAGTATTGGTGAGTGCTCTGCCGTATGCTGCTTTTGGGCATGCCTGCTTTATAGGGTCGAAAATGATTCCTTCTCCCTGTTACAAACTTTTGCACCAACTTAATAAACTCTAAGTACCTTCGGTACAGAGTATAACAAAGCGCACAGTGACTTGATCCAGTAGCCATAGATATAGATGTTATTTTCCAGATAAAGCTACGCAAATGAGTTGGAATTTCTAAGGTTGGCGTGCTGAACCAGTACAGTTCACATTTTTGAGTCTGCAGTCTGTTCAGACTGAGTAAACTACATGGGATTATTGACAGATTTTTCTTAACATATATGGCACCAGTTAACTGGCGCTGACTCTGGCAGGTGTTCACACTTCTATGGAAGCAACTGACCAATCAAAATATAGCAGCCTAGCCAGTATCGTGTGAACGCAAACTTTTGGGATTTTTTTTAGTTTCATAGTAATTAAGTTTCATTTGTGTCATGTTTAATTATAAAGTCAATACAGATTTACTTAAATCACTGAAGATTTTTGAGTATTTTCCATTTTGAAGTTCCCAGTTCATAAGAATTGAATTGTTTTATAGCATACATCACTTAATTTTATTTTGAACTAGCTGTATACCCAGGCCGGGTCCTTTGCAATGAGTGGACTTAGGAAGCACTTCGGTTTTCGCATAAAGTAGGGCATCCACACACGAATTTGTTCGACGAATTTTTGGTGCTCGACGAAATGTTCGACGTTAGTGGAGGTGTTCATAAAAGATTTTTGTGTTCGACTTTTTGTTCGCAGAGAATAGAAACGTTTCTATATTGCGTGTGTTCGTGTGAACATGTTCTTCAATGGATGGGAACAAGTGCACGAACATCATTTGTCAAAAATATTTGTAGAGTGAACACCTGCCCAAATGAGCAACGAATTGTGGCTGGAATTTATTGAATGATGAAATAATGCTTAAAGCTAATTTGTATCGCCATCTAGACCATGATTGTGTTAGTTTTCGCTACCATATTTTCATGTTCACTAGTTGAGATTTTCAAGCAAATGATGTTCGTGAGAAATGTTCGCCTGGTTAGTGGGCAAATGAATTCTTGTTCGACCAATTTGTTTGTCGAACAAATTCGTGTGTGGATGCCCTGCTTAAACGTTTCACATTGAACTCTATATTAACAAGATTAAATGGAAGTTGAAACTTAAATCTACGGTTACTAGATCTGGTTTATGTAAAAGCGGAATTGCTTAAGCAGTTAAAACCGATAGCTCAATGCCAAGTGGATTCAATTCGTAGAAAAAAGAAGCCTTTATCTAGTAACCACAGACCTGTATACTCCAGTTTAAACTGGCTGCACATTGATATTAACATTTAAACTTATACATAAAAATTTCAGTTCATATCTTAAATAATTTCTGAGAAATGTTAAATATCTAACACTCACAGTGTAAAAACTACAGATCAATTTTCCAGATCATAACATAAATTATTTCTGAGATGTGTTCTTGAACCACTCTTGAACTGCCGACTGGTTCGGCTAAGTTCATAGTAACAGCCAAAACATCAAGTTGGCAGTTCATAGCTCAAATATTTTCCGAAATATGGCTATAGACTACTCTTAAACCGGCTAAACCTGTTCGATACTGGTCCTGATCCATTAAAATATCGAACTCCTTATTACCAATCTACAGACCAGATTTTATGTTCATAGCTTCCAAAAACTTGAAAGATATGACTCTGAACCACTGTTTAATCGCTTCAAAACTGTTTTGATACCGATTCAATGCCGGTCCTGGTGAAGTCAAATATCAAAGTTCATATTACCAACCTATAGACCAGATGTCAAGTTCATAGCTTAAATAACTTCCGAGATATGGCTCTGAACCACTTTTAAGTTAATTCGAAACTGGTTTGATTCAGTAAATTAACCAACTCCATCTTACCAACCTACAGACCAGATTTCAAGCACATAGCTTCAAAAGAATTGAAAGATATGACTCTGAACCACTGTTTAACCGTTTCATAACAGGTTCTATACCGGTCTTCATATAGTAAAATGTCCAGCTTCATCTTACCAACCTACAGACCAAATTTCAACTTCATAGCTTAAATTACCTCTGAGATATGGCTCTGAGCCACTTTTAAAGCGTTTTTCACCGCTTTCGAACCTGTTCTCAAACTTGAGACATAGCCTATAACTCTTTTCCAATCGACATGATCTTACTGTGAAAATTTCGTGAAGATCGGTTGAGCGGTTTAGACGCCTATAAGAAACAAACATACAAACATACCCTCTAGTTTCGGGCACTAGTTCGTAAGTAGCGAAATTACTACTTACTCAAAGACCACCAGTACTTACCCGACTAACCCCTACAAATGCTTTTCATCATTTCCTTTTTTATATGAAATGTCCGCGCACATGGGGACTAGTGACACCACACCGTTTACCGCGAACTAGCGAATAGGGTACCCATGTAAGGGGTGCTGAAATGGGTACCCATGTAAAGGGTGCTGAAATGGGTAGCCATGTAAAAAGTTAAAAAAAACACAAGCTGCAACAAAAATAGATTTTTTAATTCACATTCAGTTTTATTTCTTAAAAATTATTATTATTTATATTTTCGTTTACGTTATTATATACATACGTTACTTATATTATTGTTATATGTACTATTAATTTTACACAATCGCTTTTTCTGCAGCTCAATAGCCTTACGCAAGTGGTCTTCAGCAGGCCCAATTCCATTGGACAAATTAATCGGATCTATAAAATTCAAAATTCAGATATCAGATGAATTAAGTGATTTGTCTTACCTTTTTTGTATATTATTCACTTCACTTTAGTTTCACTTTGGATTCGTAGCTACGCGCAACTGCAAATGCTGTCACAAACTGAAATAAACGACAGAAGCGAAGAGTGTTCCAGCAATGTACAAAAACGCGTGCAAACTAGAAGAAAAAAAAAACGGTGCATTGCATTTGTTTTGTGCTTTGCTTTTCCTTCGTTTTTCGTACACTGGTTCGGCGTTCGATTACCATAGGGTTACTCAGGAAAGTACACATGTACTCTGGTTCACGGTGGATTACAGAATATACAGGTCATAAATATTTTTTATGTTTTCGGTGGTTCCGCGCTCGTTTACCATAGGGCTACTTATGAAAGTACCCATGTTCGAACCAGCCAAGAAGGTAGTGCGCGCATGGTCAATCGCCACTAGCAGAACTGAAGGGTACTTTCACTTTTATATATGTGTATGTACAGATGTATATATATTAAGCCATGCTCCCATTTTCGCTTTCGCAAAAATTTTGCGATTTTGACTCCCAAATTTGTTCCCAAAACCGGTTTGAAATCGCAAAAGTCTTGCGTTAGTGAAAATGGGAGCATGGCTGATTATATAGGTATAGAATACAAAAATAGGATCAGTTGCCTGTTATTTACCAAGAGTATTGTTCGGTCAAACTCTCATATTTTGCCATTTAATCAAGTTACCAAATGTATTTGCTTTGTAAAACCTTTGAATCTAACTGCCTATTGTCAACACAGTTGATTGTCAACATAATTGCCATTTGCAAGCTTAATGTTAGCGACTTACACATATCCGTATGCTAAGCTTACACACACATATGAATTCTTTCTCTTTTTCGAACTCTGTTCAACCGCATAGGCTCTCGTAAATTCTAAGCTCCCTGAATAAATTAATTCTGTACACTCATTCATTGAAGCAAGATCATGTTGCTCTGTGGGAAATTTGTCGGGAGTTGCACTTTGAGACACGTGTCCTGGATTTTCATACACACCCATCCTAGATTAAATGTTCTCAGGTCAAGAAAACGCTCCTGATCCAACATTTTTTCACTTGTTCATCAATAGTCTGTAAATTTAATTCAATATACATTTGGACTTTCGATATTCCAATTTCAGCAAAGGGGGGTTCAATATCTGGGTCAAATAAACTAAAAAACTGATTTTCTAAATGGAAAAATATTTTCTTGATATTTTTCTCCATGGTCAGAAAGTGTGGGTGTGTTTTTTTTATCGATCTATGTGATATTCAGTTTCCGTTACGAGAACGCAATGCTAACTGCCAAAGAATATAGTCACCCAATTTTGGTCAAATTTTGCAGAACTGGCTAAGAGTCTACATACGTGGGGTAGTATTTATATTTCGGGAACTGGTCACACTAATGTCAATATCTGGTGATACCAAAAAAAAGTTAGACAACACAAAGTTTTCATGTACGAACGCTATTTGGGTTGTTAACAGTGAATTGAAAAAATCAATTTGGCTTTAAATTTCAAAAGAACGTTTTCGTTGGATTATTTTTCACAACTTACGACGTGGATTATCTCAAAAAGAGTGTGTCGATGAACTCAGTTCTTTGTATGGCAATAAAGCACCATCAAAATCCACTGTATATCGCTGGTGTATAGTGAATTCAATCGTGGTCGTAGTTTGCTCAGCGATATTGTGCCAGAAATCATTGATGCTGTGCGTGAACTGATAATGCAAGTTCATCATGTGACATACCGTAAGATTGGGGCATCCCTAAACATCAGTTCCACCAGCATATGTAAGATTTTGAATGAACACCTTGCAGTAAAACAGGTTTGCTCGCGCTGGATTCTGCATAATTTGACAATCGCTTAAAATTGGTATGGAAAAATGGATTTTTTCAACTCACTGTAAACAACGCAAATTGCGCTCGTACATGAAAAAGTTGTGACCGTTTATACTAAAAAATGTCAACCTTTTTTTTTTGGTAATACCCACGGTTGCCACTTGAAAAAATTGAATTACACAAAACAAAATTTAAAAAAAGAGCCATTTTCATTAAAAAAGAGCCAAACAAATTTTCTTCCCCTTATTTATATTATTATATATTTTTATTTAATAATATAAAAAATATTTCTTTCACAAAATCTTTAAAATATACATTCATTTTATTTCTTCAGTATTATTAAACGTGCAAAAAAAACCCAAAAAATATTTCATATATTAATTAGATACTGTGGCAATAAAATGTTAAAATTGAGATTGAATGTTAAATTGAGACTTAATTCTATATTGTGCCCAAATTTCAAAACCATCGGATCAGTGGTTACAAAGATAAAACGGTAAAACAAAACAACGTAAGTCTTGGGAAGTCTGAATAAGTATTGGTCTCTTAGTCAAAATACTAAAATAACATCTTGATTTTCTCAAAAAGACTTGTACGAGTATACATAAAGAAATAACGCTTCCAATCTGTAATAATTTTCCACTTTACGACCAAATACTTTTTTCACATATTCAATAAGGGACGATCTCTCATCTCCTATATAGCTTCTATTTGCCAGATAAACATTGAATTTACTCTGTTTACTCTGTTAGACAGACATGTATTCAAAATGGTATATCGTCGCTTAAAAAAATCGTAGAATTGTTTGAGATACTTTATTTGAAAGTTGAATAGAGAAAATATCGGACTCCAAACTAAACGCACCTAAACAGCTAACGCGACTAAACAGCTAACGCGTCTAAACAGCTAACGCGCCTTAAGCTAAAGTTACTAAAAATCTAGACGGGATGGACCTTTTCCGAAAACAGATTCGTGTCGAGCAGATGTAAATATTCTTGAATCACTACCCACCCTTAAATTTTCTGAATAAAGTCAAATTTTGGTGTCTTGTGTTGATTTTAAAGTAGATTCTATTCGCGATTTGATGGAAATTCCGTATTCAAATCTTTAATAATTTCAAGAATACAATCTAAATAACTTTTGATTTCTGGTTTATTCATTTAATTGACTATTTCTTTTGGCTTAAATTGTAGACTTCTAGAACCTGGGCCAAGGAAAATATTTTGGGAACATCCCACTGGTCATTTTTTGGTCAATGACTTCAATCATATTGTTTAATAAAACAGGGATAGGCAATGTGAGCAGAGAACTGATCCTTGGAAACTAAGAAAGCATATGTATGCCCTAACGCATTGACTTTCTTGTTCGGCAGCTGTCGACGCAGCAAGCAGAGGCACATAATAAAGCTTAACTTTAAAGTTGATTGATTAAGGTCCGATTTCTGTTCTTCCAAATAGTTGCTATGTGTCAGATAAACTCACAAATTACTCTGCTATTTGTTAGTTTATGTGAGAATGAGAAATCGGCCCTTAATGAGCTCAATGCACTGACAGTGTGGGTGATATTCTGCCAAAGTCTTTGCATTGCCTACTATGCCAAGTAGGCAATAGGCTATTCGAGGTTCGATCGACATCCGAAAAGTATGAAAAGAAGAAATACAACATATCTTTAAGAACTTATTTGTAGCCTTGTAAAAAAGGAAACCGTTAAAGAAACTTTGTGAGATATAAATACTCCTAGAGTGATCCTCGTTATATAAGGGTTTTATCGGCTATCGGATTTCCGTTGCTTAGTTAAGCAGACGATGTCAAATGTAAAGCAAAAGTTTGAGGTCTCTTGATGTGTGTTTTTCTCCAGGTTTTGAAACTAAACTGTCAAACGTGACAATACGTTTTATATCAAAAAGTTCCACTTCATTGATTTACTTATTCTAATACAATGAGAAAACAAATTAAAAGTATTGAGTCACTGTCTTTAAAGTCGCTCAAACCGTAACAAGGTAACTGATATCAGTTTGATTGAAACTATTTTTATACCCATAATTTTTTTTTAACAGTGTACCAATTCAATTATTTTTAACCAACAGTGTATGCTCAACCGCAGACACTCAACACTCGTCACCTCTGTTTCGTTTCGTTTGGTTCGCTGACTTTTGGCAGCCACTGTTGCATATAGAAAGCCAAGCTTTGGAGCTGCGCCACCGGCTCTAGCTGGGCCGCCCCGTCAGTTCTGCATTAATGAGAGAGCAGTTAGGTACATCGCTGCTCGTCGAACGTCGCACGCTTCGTGTGGTCCCCAGCACTCAGTAACCAGTGATTGTGAGTGTGTGAAAACTCTAAAGAAAAAAAAAATGAAAAGAAAAATCCAGCAGAGCTGCGCTCGCTCGAGAGAGTGAGATCTACTACCAAAACTTGTTTTGTGGGTCTCGTATTCGATTTTCCAATCAAATTTGTCTGCGCAGTCGCAGGTCGGCGCTGCTTCGGTGATGAGTGCAACGCGCAACAAAATGCACCCAAATAATTCAAAAAGTGTGAAATAGATCGCGTGCCTAATTCGGTGAAATAAATTGTAATTGAAGAATCCAGAACCAGAACCAGAACCAGAACAAAACTGTCATTGATATGCCTGCGCCCAATATGCAAAATGCTGCTCAACGAATAAGCGGTTCAGGGTTACACCATGAAGGTGTTTTTGCCAATATGTTTTGGTTTCTTTTTGTTTTTTGTCCTACTAAGTGATAACTTGTTCCACATACAAATCAATATTTGATCACCTAAAATAAATAAGCAATAAAAGCTAAATGCTAAAAGTCGAGGTTCCAAATTTGCATACACCCAGACAAAAGAAAAACCGCACGAAATTAAAAACCAGAAAGTGAAACCAAGGAGAAAAAATAATTCAAATATAAAATAAAGTTCCGCTAAATGTTTTAATTGGAATATAAAATAATAATACTTACACTGGCTTAGATTCGTTAGGTATATAGCGAAAATGAAACAAGTGACTGGGCTAAGACTGTGCAATAGTTGGAAATAAAATTGTTGGAGGTTTCCATAAAATAATGTTAATTCGCTTGCTAAACAACCTGCAATTTAATAAACTATAAAGAGAACTTGAGAATTGAAAAAAAAAATGGTCATGGTAGAAGTAATTTCCTACACCATTAAGTACATATGTATGTATAATGTGGATCATTTGTTTCTATGCAAACTAGTTAGCCAAGAACTGACATTAAAGCTTGTTGCTATATCAACAATATAACCATCATATGCCATTGTTAAACATCATTTCAATTGCTTGTGCCACTTGTTTGTCTGCTTACTAAGCTGGCGCCAAGAATCCCTGGCATCCCTGAAAAATCAAGTTTGTTTTGTAAATCAAACAAAAATGTTAGCACGTGCATTTTCAATGTCTACGATGTGGCAAGTCATTGTTAGTCGATTACAAGTCAATAAGTTGCGTCTCAATGAACTGCCTACTTATAAAAAAAATTTGTTTAAAAATTCAATCAAGAAATGCCATCTCAAACTTTGTCTACGATATACCATTCTATAAACGAGAGATCTAAGAAAACATTTGAAAGCTGATTCTACCATCATTCGACAAGGAATAAAGTTCTAACAACCGAAGCTTATAACTATAACCCTTCTTTTTGGAAAATGGTTCGGCTTATAGAACTATGCTTTATCCTCTTTTTTAGAAAGTCTACTGATAATAGAAACAAGAGTTTTTTGAAACTTTACTTTATGAGCAACCAGCTATTTTTGTTTAAGAATGCATAATTTGTTAAAAGTTATTCATTCATTATTTCAAAGACTCGAATTTGAAACAAAGCCAACTACGATTCGGCATATTTTGTTTTACGGCTTTGAGAAAGATTCTTATGAAGCAGAATTACGTAGAAGGGCTTGGACTACAACTACTTCGAGAACGTAGTCGATAGTGTAATATATCAAAGAACTAACTGAAAAAGGTGATCCTGGATTCGAACCAAAACCTTAAGATTAATGCTATTGAAACCCGGTCCGCAAACCGAGCCTTAAGCTTTACTAAGGGTTTGAATTTCGGGAGATTGCAGCCTTGTTAAATAGAAGCAGTGGGCACCCAGATTTCCCATTGCTCCGAGAGTAATTTGTTGCAACTGGCGCCACACTGTCGCACAAGCTATTGCCTCGCTTGGATCAAAATCCATTCGTACTTGGCGCAACAACGAATTGCACTCAGTGAAAGCGACCGAGAACCGCTTGACGGAATACAGACGGTTGCAATAACAAAATACAGGCAGTGTATGAATCGCTGCTCGAGCTTAGCCTTACTGATAGGGTTGTTTTCTTTGTTGTTTTTCTGGGACTGTTCCAAACTCTAATTTCGTACCCAGCATTATTTATTGATGAACAAAAGAACAGTTATAACAAGACCGCAGTAGCGATAGGAAGCACTACGCATACAGTTCGTGTGGCGCCACATTTACAGTATATATCACAGTATTATATAACAGTAGGCCTTGACCAGCTTTCTTACTTGTTTGTTTTGCTTCAAGAAATATTCGTACAAATGCTATGAATATTTTTAATGAAGGATTCATTTTCAATATAAGGAATTTCGGTGACTTTGATTTTGGTGTTTGATGGTTGAAAATTTTGTCTAAAGTTACAAAAGTCATTTTTAAGCGGTTAACGGCAATTAACGCACTTGTTATTTAACTGGTAGTAATGAACAGTTCTAGGCCTCAGTACAAAATTTGCATCAGTGCTGAATTCAAGACCTGTAGACCAATTGACTAATTGCTCCATATTCATATGATTGATGTTCAGTACTCACCCATGATGTTCAGTACTGAAATCCATTCCTAAACCAAGCGAAGGTCATAAAGTTGTAGGCTTATAATTAAATATCAAAATAAAAACTTGTGCATTTACAAATAGACCTCAAAGGGCCAAGCCGAGCTGTAAACTCTCAATCTACTTGTTAGTAGGCTTTGATTGTCTTAAATGTCATGTCTGAAAAGCATGTACAAGCCAGCTCAGTACACAGCCCTTCAAAATCAGGGCTTATTCGGTAAGGGTTTAAGAACTCCCCATTATAGTAGGATCTCGATGTATAGTGAAATGAAGCATTACTAGTTTGAGAGCACACGAAGAATTAATTTGTGTGCTTTTTTTCCGCAAAAGTTAGTGGAAAGCGGGGCTAGTAGAATTTACGAAAACTATTATCGGATTGTTTGGTTAAGTTCCTCAGGTTCAACTCACGAAGTAGTAGTTAGGCTAATCTCAGAGGGACAGCAATAACTTTGAGAAACAAGCTGCTAGCATGAAAGAGATGTGACAAAAAAAGTTCAATTTTTTTATAACAGAGGTACCCAGTATAAGCTTACGGCCGCGTGGCGCCAATACAAATGAAGAAACTATTCGTGAAACAACAAGAAATAGACAGGGAAAACCGATTTTCGTTTGTGTGTGTGTGTGTACTCGTGGCTGTCTGATGCACATAAAATCATTCGCAGCCAACAACAAAGCCTTCGCCTTAGCCATAAGCCAAGCGTTAAGTGAATACGCACTGCTTTTCCTTTCGTAAAGCAACAACGAATACGCTGCGTGCGCAATGTGTTTGGGCCTAGATAAGATAAGTTTTCAGGCAGCGGAATTGACAGCTTATTACGATTGGGGTGAGTGTGTGGTCAAGTGTGAATCCTCAACGCCAAAATACCACCATTCAACAGCTAAATTCCAGCAAACGTCAAACGGTCACACTGTTTTGTCAGCAGTGTTTTGGTTGCATTTGAATTTGGTAAACATATATGGATATTTGAATGATATAATAAAATCAGTAGTCTAAATCTTATGGTTTTTCCGTTCTGCGTGAAAAGTTGTCGACGTTGCAAATTGTGCTTCTATATTAAATCTTCTTTGATTCCGGCACCCTTTTAATATCCATGAAAATCGAATTAGCATATATGAGAAGTACTAAGCTATAGATCAAATTTCGAATTGGAAACCAACTGATTCAATTCGTTTGATTATTCTTACATCTAAACTATTGTGTTGAAGAGAATGTAGTGTGGGATATTTTAATCGGTTGAGGATGCCATTAAAAACCTTATAGTCGAATCTGCTATCGATAAACAGCTGATGCTTAACCAATAAAATTTGTGGACGTCACAGAAAAATAAACATGGAAAACAAAAGTGAGCATAATCGTCATATTTTGCTACCGAAAAGTAAAAAACGCGTCTCAAACTCTACAAAAATATAATGCAACATAAACGAAGAGTATGCAATAAGTGTAAATTCTACACCCCCCAAGCACTGTCCGGTCATTGGAGGCCATGAGGACTATCAAATCGCGAAAATTATAAATAAAAAACCGCCCTTAACTCGATAATTCAATAACTAATACTTTGACCTTTTGTGAATCCATGCCAGTGTAAACATTTTTTTTAAATAAATTAAATCACAAACTTCACAGCTCTAAATCCCACACTTTAGCTTATCTCCAAAATCAATCAACTTTTATCCATCAACCACCAATCAACAACAACTACAAAACAAAGTCATCAACAAAAGTCAAGTCAAATTATATGCAACATAAATCAAATGCAAGAAAATGACAAATTCTTTTGTACCCATAAACATTATCAAATCTGTCCAAAGATGGAAATACCAACAACAAAATATTTAGCCGATTATCTGTACGTAGTGCATGAAGATGTGCCGTTTCGATATTATCGCAAAGTAAGTGTGACTGAAAACTGAAATTGAAGCTGGTTTAGTGTTAAGTTGGCTAAGTTTATCGGTTGGTAACATGAATATAGAAAATGATCGTGCATGATATGTGATATGTATAGGCATATATATATATATATGTGTGTGTGTGTGTGTGTGTGTAATGATTATATGCTCGCCCATCACTCACGCTCATAAACTTCAAACGGCGCTTGGCTTTGGGCTTTTGTTTACATTTTCACTGCGGTGCACCACCGCATTGGTGCGGTGCGGTTTGCGCTTTATTAGCTGCGTTTACCTGGGGCGTCACAGAGTCGTTGTTGCTGCTGCCCGTTCATCTAACTGAGCATTACTGTTTGCGCGCTCTCTTGAATGAATTTCACTTAAAAGCGTTCCAGTGGCAAGCGATTTATTTTTATTTTCTTTTGCTATTTGGTTTTTAGTTGCCTTTTTTTTTTTTTTTGCGCGCGCTTTTTAATGGGCTTATGCTGTGTACATTTGGCCAACGACTTGTTAGAGCCATGAACGCGAACACAATTTGGCCTCTCCTTTTGGCCCTCATAATGGGCACTTTCTTTTGTTTGCCCCGTTGTGTGAGATAAATAAACATCAGAACCAGATTACAGTTTCCAGACATGATGAATCGTAAGACAAAAATAAACACAGAAAGTAAAATTGTGTAATTAATGAACATGAAAAAACAAAATGCGAAATCAAAAAACCAACAAACACATTACACAAGTTGAAAGCGGAAGTGCCGGAAATGGTTGCTGTATCTAAGAGTGTGTGTGTGTGTGTGTGTGTTGTAGGTGTACTTGTTGTGTTTCTGTTTGGTTTTCTGCACTGCCAGCGGATGCGGCAAACACAACTAAACTCAAGTGAGTTGCAAATATTATGATAAAACAAAATGTCTAAAGGAAAATACTTTTACCTTAGCTGAGTGGGAAATACAAGAGCATTGGATTTTCTTCAAGCAAGCCGCTAATCTGTCTTCTGTCTGACTCTGTCATTTGGTTTAGTAGCAAAAAACATTGACAGCAACAAATCAAACGGAAATTGGTGTTTGGTGTTTGGTGTAACTTTAGTTTTGAAATCTATAAATTTTCCTCACCATCAGAGCACAGAAAAGACAAGTCGAGTTTAATATACGAAAAGGTTAAACCATTGTCTTAAAGACCGTAAACAGGAAGGACATTAAGGTGCTATACATTTTTTTTGTCTTTGACTGAAGAATGTGTTCAGCGCCCATGACTAAGCACGTATTTAAGCACGCTAATCTGCTCCAACATACAAATATGAATTAGTATAAAATAGATCTAGCAAAAAATGTGTCAAATTTGCACAGAGAATCAAATAAAAGGGTCAACTTGAGCCCATCCAAAGAAAAAAGATTGATTAAGGGCCGATTTCTCTTCTTCCAGATAGCTGATATGTGTCAGATAAGCTCACAATTTACTCTGCTATTTGTAAGTTTATGTGACATATAGCTCTATGTAGAAGATGAGAAATTGGCCCTAAGAGCTGATAACTCATTTTCGACATAAAAACAAAGCGGAAAGGAATTGGAAGGGGTTCATGGCACTTTACTTCTTTGCTAAACATGCCCCAAGATTTAAACCTCATTGAAAAAAGGAGACCCTACCGCTTGCAAAGGGTATTATAATTTTGCCCAAAAGTTGCCAACGCATAGAAATATTCATTTCCGACCCCCGAAACCAGTGATGGGCAAGAAATTTTAGTTTGGGAGCAGCCCAACAACAACAACAACAACAGAAAAAACAACCGTTATCAGCGAGTCTACATCTCCCAAAATGCAGCTGTTGTCGCAGTCTGTGTGCGCATCTTGTTGGCGCCGTTCTCCGATTCGCATTGACTTTGTTGTTGTATACCATTTGAAGCGAGTTTATTTGCTACATAGTTTATAATGAAACTGACTGGCGCCAATTGCCGGAAAAAAAGTAAACTCATAGTTATCGAATAGGGCATGCATTTTATTTGGTCGGTATCGTTGATACGTGCACACAGATTTTGGTCCACTACAACTTTTTGCATTAATCGACGTCAGTATGAAATTTAAGCCAATCACGATGGGGCGTGGCATTTCATTATCTAAGTCAGTTATGAATGTCAGAAGTTCAGGCTAACGACGGAATATGGTCTTGCTATTGCCAAGCTAGCAAAAATACTCGACAGGAGCCGTCAACGCCATAACAAATTTTTGCGATAATGAAATTAATGTATGGTTTTAATGTGAATATGGCTCTGCAACCACAGTGTGTTTAGCCGCTTTCGAAGCAGTTCGACATATATTGAGAGTAGTTGCCAGTCCGCATGACTCTTTGGCCATGTTCAGGGAATGATGCATACGTGTGAAGCAATTTCGTGACAGATCGGTTCAGTCGGTATTAGAAGCCTATAAGGCAACAAACATACGGGGTGACACAGAAATCACGTAGAAGCCACCTTTTAGCTCGGCTAGTAATTTATTTATTTTCCTTAGAGTCTTATACGCTGTTTACGTCATGCGGACTTCGTAGCGACCATTTTTTGTATTTTTTGCCTGAGATTGGTCGTCCGGCCATACAAAATTAATTTGGACAGTTTACGTTGGCATTTGGCGACGGTCGTCATGAGTCTACGACCGGAACCACACAAGCTTGATGAGCTGCACAGACCGTATTGTAGACATCATAAAATGTGGCAGCCATTGTGCAATTATGTTATCTGATGAGCTATAAAAATAAGCCAACCGCCATGAATGCGTTGCGAAAAAAATTCATTAAATTGGACAGGAGTTGCCTTTCGGCACGGCCAAGCTCCTCTCAAAAACACACGAAACTGGATTTATTCAACATGATAATACCCCTATACATATAGCCCGGATTAGCTAAATCGTATATAGCGAGTTAAAATGTGGAGTTATTAATGTTGGCTAACCTATGCAGCCGGACTTAAAGCTCATTGAGAATGTGTGGGGCTCACATAGCTGGTGAAGCTATATGTGATGCAGTGCCAGCAATATTCGAGCGTTCGCCGTCCTGGTTGTAGCTCGTCAGATTAGCACGTGAGCTTGATATCTATCTGGATTATTGCTGTGGCCTGCACCGGTTCATTCTCCTCATCCAGACTCGAGTGGTCTCACGGTATTGGAGCTGATAGGAGGCGTCAACAACTGGCGTAGATATCACAGGTCTTATTATAGGCATAAAAACATGATGGCCAACTCCTGTAACGGTCTATCTCTACGCAACATCGTTATGTTGAAACGGATTGATCATAGGCGTGCTTGGTTTCCAGCAGAAGGATGTGCTATTCAAGTGATGTGGAATGCGGATTCGCACGGTGGGGTGCTTGTTGAATAACATTGTATGTCGCACACCTACAACTGTGCTGTGGAATTTCACACATTATGGCTCTGATTAGATGACGTTTGCATAAACTTGTATAAGAAAACAACCATTACCTTCCTAAATGGCTTGATTTATCAGCACTTAACTCCAGAAAGTCGACTTTCGAGGTCCTCACTAGACAAGTGGCTTTCAATGTATAGTCCATTGATTATTTTCCTATTTATCAATTCGCATACTGTGAAAATTTAAAGTGAAGATCAAAACAACAGCTCAGATGCCTATAAGCACCTAACATACGGTCGTAGCCCCAGAAAACAGTCGTACGATTCCAGCAGTAGTAATTTATTTTTTTTTCCTTATAGTCTTAAAGAGAACGCTTTGCTTAAGAAGAACAAAATTAATTAATCTAGGCATGGCTTTCATCCTTTAATTTAACATATATAGTATTTAGGCATTTAAGAACATGTTATACAGTTCTTACGTTAAAGTTCGTTGGACATAATTACAATAATACAGACAAAATTCGCCCACTCGTTTGCGCTTGAACAGTTCAGCACATCAATTAAGTCGCTTGTATCTAAGATGACTTAGCCAAGGTGCACGACTCTGAACTCCCTTAGTACAGGACATCTTCCCAGAATATGCTGGATATGTTCAGTTTCTCCTGTATTGCATAGGGGGCAGATAGGGCTTTCCACTTGCTGGTAACTGTTTCCCTGGAGCAAAAGCATACCACACCCACGAAATATCTATATGAGATTTTAGTATAAACGTTAGCATTTCAAATTGAAATTGCTTAGATTTATATGTTAAGTGAAAAGTATATCTTCGATTGCTAGATCAGATGATTAACATAAGCGATTTGGAACCAACTGCTCAAATCTACTTGACTTTGAACAGTCAGCCTCAAATCGCTTAACTTTCGCCATCTGATCTAGTAACCGAGCATTTTAGTGTCACTTCACATATAAATGCAAGCAGTTTAAATTTGAAATACAATCGCTTATACGAAAATCTCTAGTGATTTCTGTGGCACCCCCGATAAAGGGTGAGATTTTAGCAACTTTCTTTTTGATCACACTGTTTTTGGCAGCTCAGCTATGTTCGTCTATTCTGGTCTATAATTTAACCATGAATCGATTTACAGATTATTGAATTTTATTATCAAAATTCATGCTCGGTTAAGAAAGTACATCGTACACTTCTTTTATTTAATGGTCAGTTTGGGCGAATCTTGTGTCTAAATTTCTCAACAAATGTACATTATTGGGCATTAAACCAACAAAACGCATACGTAGAGTGCGGACAGAGGAAAATATCGCATATCCGCCAGTGTTGTTAATGAATGCGCCGTTCGCAGCAATTGAGCCTCTGTTACACCACTACGTGGAAAAGTTTGCGGAAGGATTTGGATATAAAACCTTTTAAAATGCAGCTGGTGCAAGAATTGAAGCCACACGACCCAACTTTTCGTGAATGGGCGCTGGCAAAGTTGGATGAAGATCCACTTTTTTATCGGAAAATTGAGTTCAGCGACGAAGCTCATTTCTGGTTGAATGGATACGTGAACAAACAAAATTGCCGTATTTGGTGTGAAGAGCAGCCAGAAGTATTGCAAGAACTGCCAATGCATCCCGAAAAATACACTGATTGGTGTGGATTATTGGCCGGTGGCATCATTGGACTGTACTTTTTTTAAGATGACAAAGGCAGAAACGTTACGTCTGTGAATGGAGAGCGCTACCGTGCAATGATTAGAAACTTTTTTTTTTGGGCCAAAATGGTAGAGCTGGACTTGGCTTACATGTGGTTTCAACAAGACGGTGCCACATGCCACACTGCACGCGAAACCATGGCCCAACGCGAGAGGCGAGTTCGGTGATTAGTTTATTTCACATTTGGGGCCGGTCAATTGGCCGCCTAGATCGTGCGATATAAGACTGCGATAAAGACTATTTTTTGTGGGGCTATGCTAAGGCTCATGTCTATGGCGACAAGCCCGGAACAGTTGACGCACTGAAAGCCAATATTGAAGAATTTATTCGAAATATGCAAAATTGGAACCAGCGTATAAACCATTTGAGGCGCAGCCGCGGTCAACATTTACATGAAATCATCTTTAAACATTAAATTATATAGATCGTTCTATCGACTCAAATAAAGATTTCATACATTTTTCTGGATTTTATGTATTTTTATACCCTTGCAAAAGGTATTATGGGTATTATCGGAAAATGGGTTTTAGTTAGAAAATTTATACCCTGTTTCCATTACAAATGGGAAAAGGGGATCATGAAGTTGTGCATTTTTATACCCGTTACTCTTAGAGTAAAAGGGTATACTAAAGTCGGGCAAATGTATGTAACAGGCAGAAGGAATCATTTCCGATCATATAAAGTATATATATTCTTGATCAGCATCAACAGCCGAGTCGTCCGTCCGTCTGTCTGAATGAAGACCTAGATCTCAGAGACTAGAATAGCTAGAGCAACCAAATTTGAAATGTAGACTGCACGCAGATCAAGTTTATTTCAAATTTTTGCCCAACCCCGCCCCCACTATAAAGAATGTTGAATAAGTCCCACAATTTTTAAGATATCGATCTATCAAATAAAATTTAAAATTAACATTTATATTCGCAATATCTATAAGTCCTGAAATTTTCTTCAAGATCGGATGATAAATAGCCGAGCTAAAAATGTTGCATAATTTTCGGCTGCCCCACCTCAGGCATACAGGAAGGTTATTAAACATTTCTTTCCATGAGTAACTGGTATATCGAAGTCGGTTAGAGCCGACTTTAACTTAAGCTCTCGTTTTTTTTATTTTATCGTTCTTAAACTCGCTGATTGTTGATCTTATATGCTAGGTCGAAATCGGATGACGATATGTTGGAAGTAAGAGCATTTTTATACCATTGCAAAGGGTATTATAATTTTGAAATATTCACATAAACTATATATATGCTTGATCCGGGCGACGAGCTGAGTCGATTTAGCTTTGTCCGTCCTTCTGTCTGTTTCTACGCAAACTAGTCTCTCAGTTTGAAAGCTATCGAGCTGAAATTTTGAACAGTCTTATTCTTACGGCTCGGTGCTAGAATATCGGAACTGACCGGATCGGATGACTATATATTATAGTTGCCATAGGAACCATTGGTTGAAAAATAGGTATTAGTGAGAAAAATTTGTTTGTTTTTAATGTTAGTGTCCCCAAACTCGGCCATTACTAATATTATGCGTTTTCACACAGATTTTCAAGTTTTGGTCAAAATCGGATGACTATATCTTACAGCTGCCATAGAACCAATCGGTTGGAAAATGAGTCTTAGTGAGAAAAACTTTTTTGTTTTCAATTTTATGGTTCTTAAACTCGGCGATTCTTAATTTGATCCGTTTTCAAAAGGATTCGCAAAATTTGCTCTAAAGCAGATGATTATCTGTCGGAAAATGGGTTTTAGTTAGAAAATTTTTTGATTTTAATTCGTTCTCAAACTCTGATATTGCAAGGGTACCTTCAGCACAGACGTAGTTAGCTTGGCCTTCTCGTTTGATTTCCAAAATATTTAGAAAAAGAAGAACAAAATGTGAGCGTTATTATATTAAAGGTGTGAGTATGTATGAGTGAACAGCAGCTACTTTAAGTATCATCTTACTCGGCACATGTGAACAATGCTTGAGTCATTTCTTGGCTTAAATGTTTACTTTCCAATTCGCTGGGAAATCAATTATATTTTATTGGATGAACAAATGCAATTTACTACAAAATGGGCGATTAACAAAATGTTATTCTTTTATGCTTTTCATTAATTAATGCTCCTGTCCTCCCTTTCTCTTTCTTTTATTGCAGACAAAATGTTCCGTTTTTCGTGGTCTTGTGCTCTGCATTTGCCTTAATGTGAGTTATGCGAATGTTGTGCGCTTTCCCCGCGAATTGGATCGCTATGGGTCGGCCTATTTGATACCCTATGTGGTGTTGCTGTTTCTAGTCGGCCTGCCCATGATACTGCTGGAGATATCGGTGGGCCAGTTTCTGGGCCAGGGTGCGGCGCACACTTGGCGGGCATCGCCCATATTCAAAGGTAAGCAACAGGTGGCCATTGCATAATTTTGGGGGCGTGCAAGTAACAGGTTTATGGGTGGGGCTAAAACAAAATCAACCCTCGTATGGATGCAAAAGCTTAATGCATTGCAACCACCCTTGCAGGACTTAAAGCTTTTGCTTGAAAAAAGCTTTGCATTTCCTGCTGCACTTGTAATTCACAAGTTTTTATTCGGCGACTCGTCGTTTAAATACCAAATAGCCAGGCTCTTTGGTTGGGGCGGTCGTGCATTTCGCAGCAATGACGGTTGGACACATCCCGTCTATCCCACACACTCTCTCAAAATTGTGTCCGTTGGTAGCCGAAGTTACGATTGCAAACTTTCGTCATCTCTCTCTCTGAAGCAAAAACAAAGCAGGCGCAGATGCTATAGACGCAAATGCAATTGCACAAAAGCACAAGAGCAAAACCTATATAAATATATATAACAAAAAAAAAACAACAAAAGTCTAAACATGAAATCACGAAACGTAAAAGCTAACAAAAAGTCAAAAAGCAACAACAAATATCAGACCAAAAGTATATCAATGCAAACAAAAAAACTAAAAAACACATAAAATACACTAAAAAAAGAACTAACTTAATTGTGACCTAGTAGATAATGATCATCATCGTGTTATCAGGACAACAAAAAAACTCTGAAAAAAATCTAACAAAAAAAAACACTAAAAACCGCAAAAATGCATTGGTGTGTGTGTCCCGTTCGTGAAAATCGCTGGCGCGCCTAATCCCGCGCCCCCGAGCGGCGGCAGAACAGCGAACACTTTGATGGAAAATCCTCCTCCTCCTCCACACAAACAACAAGAACAAACCGAAGAGAAGAAGACAACCAACAAACGGAGCTCGCTCTCCTGCCGATGGGCTTCAAGCTGCGGGTGGTCCCGGTGCTGGCGCGTCCACAAAAAATAACCATAGAGACGTTTAAGGCAAATTCTAAATGAACAAAAGTATAAACCCAAAATCAATTGTAACGAGAAACAAACGATTCAAAAAAAAAAAACGAGCAATATTGAGCAACAACTAATAATGGCCAAAAGCAAAAAACGAAAACTGCAAATTACGACACAACACCTTCGAAAAAGACCTCAGTAAATAATACACGTAAATGCGCTTGGTGGCTGCAAAGGAATGTCAGTGTTGTATCGCCCCTTTTTTACAAAAAAAAATAAAAAAAAATTAAAAAATTATCAAAAAATATTTTAACGGATTGTTACTGAGGTATTTTACATGTTTCAAATCTCTTAAAACTTTTTCGCTGAAATATTTTTCTGATCCTTAAAATAAAAATTCGAAATTTTAAAACAAAAACTCAGAGTAATGTGAAAAAAAATTGGTCAAATTTTCTTAAAATAAACCAAGACTTGTAGGTCAACCAAAAAACTAGTTAGGGTCTTTACGAAACCCCAAAAATTGGGTTCATCCCGGAATAGCTCAAACCAAACCCGACAGACTTTAACTTTAAAAGACTTAAAAAAAAATTGGAGGGGGAGGGGAAGGGGGAGGCATGACCGAACACACACCACCACCTCTATCCAAACCACCTTTTTTTCTAAGCCCTGATTGATTTTGATATAGCATTAACAATTTTTTTTTTTACTTACTTTACTGGGAGTTGAATTCAGGGACCTTCGGGACTTAACACGGTACGGCATCTTGGCGCACACGACTATTAAGCGCTCGCGAGAATTATCGACCAAATCATAGAAAAGAATGTAAGCACTTGGCACTTAACCGCTCAGCAAGCAATAAGGGCCAAGGTCGTTGTTGAGCTACGGCATTGTTGAATTCTCAGCTTGAAATGAGAACTTCTTGTCTTGGTAAGCACTACACAAAGTGCTTCACATTGTGTGCCTGAATTCATACAGCACATTTATCTGCCGACTGTTGCTTACCGGCAATGACATAGAGGTTAAGGGCCCTGACTAAAAGACAACAAGACCTACGTTCAAGTTTCAGTTACGGGCATATACAAATTCTTTTTTTTTTTAAACAATAACACTAGTCAGCAAGGTCCAGTATATTGAAGGGTTTGTGGTTCGTGTGCGTAAGACGAATCTGTTTTCGGAAATATTCCATCACGTCTAGATTTTTGGTAATTTAATTTTAAAGTTGCTTAAAATTCATATTTTGACTCCCTTTTAAAACGAGATTTGTGAGAAACCCTTTTTTTTGTTTCTATTATTGTTTCTATTATTTCTTAACTTAAAAGTAAACTATCCCAAAGAATTTTACTATTTTTTTTAGCGAAGATACATCAATTTGAATACATATGCTTGAAATAGCAAAATTATCTACTGACCAAAGGTATGCCTTGTTAAAGCAGTACAACAAGCTTACTAATTTGTGTAAAATTCTAATGTAAATTTCCAACAAGACCCGTTGCATACTTATGGGCAGTACAAAATGGCCCAGGAGAGGTGAAAATGACAAAAAAAAATAGGTAAATGTGTACTTTGAGGAAACCCACTCCTAAAATTCGCGAATTAATTTTCCTCGATGGACAGCGAATTATGAAGAATTTACGTGCAGAAATTAATTGGCGGTCAAACATGGTTCTCTTGCAATAGAATTTCAAAGTCTGAGTTTTTGCAGAAATAGAAATAAATTCATTTGTCGTTTTATTCACTTTGAATGTTAACTTTGCGAAAATGTGCTGTACCGATTGCCGTTTATCATTGACGGAATTCCTGTCACTGAGTCCGATCGCCTGTAGAAATTTTTTATTGGATCGCGGTGTCATAGCCAATGATTTGATATGTCCGAGGTGCAATCTCTTATGCGTTCTCGAGACAAATCGTGAACGCTTCAGGTGTACCGCTTGGCTGGAAAGCTCGAGCAAGAAGAAGAAGAAGGCTCCAGTGCAATTTCTTACAAAGCCTTCGCCCACACCCAATCCATTGGGAGTATGTATAACCCCAAGTTTGAGAAAGTAATTAATGAAGACATTCATTTCTCAGAGGTAAGCGTTGAACATGCAATTTTTGTTGAGAAATAAGCGCCGTAGTCCAAAATTAAAAAAAAAATCTTTTTTTAAGCGAAGGTGTGCCATTGTGAATACATGTGATTCGAAATTGCCATTTTTGTACTTCCCAAAGGTTTTGCAATGCTAGGAACCGTACAGTAGGTTAATGAAAATATTTATTGTCTACTTAAGGGCAACACATTATCTTGTAATTTCGAACACATTTATTCAAAATTGTAAATCTTCGCTAAAAAAATTGTAGAATTGTTTGGGATAGCTTTTTTATATTTTAAAGCTAAGAAACATAACGTTAATATGATTTCATGGGTAGTTTTAAATCCAATGACTTTTTAGCCTTGGGTTTAAATTTACCATTTTTTAACAACTTTAAGCTGAAACTATCAGAAATTCCAATGTAATTGGATCCTTTTTTTCCTCAAGTTTTTGCTGGCTCCAGGTCTCGTTCTGTTAGCACATAACTTTAAAACAGGAACACACCACACCACAAAGGAGGCTAGTTGACCGAACATCTGTTTCATTCGTACCTCTACCAAATCATCAGCTGTCTTTGCCTGGTCCACAATCAGAAAACAACTGTAATGCCATAATCGATTGGAAACTCCAATGCGACTAAACAGCAAAAACAGACACAACGAGCAAAAGCAGCGCTGTCTGTGTGCCTTTGTACGTGTGTATGTCTCCAAATTTTTTCTTTATTCTTAGAATTGATTGAGATAATTAATTTCAAAGCTTTGAATTATGTTGATACCATGATTTCATGGGAAGTGCAATAAAACATGATTAACGAGAAGGCCACGCTAACTTCGTCTGTGCCGAAGTTTTTATTCCCTTGCAAAAGCTGTTTTTGAAATGACAGAGTTTAAGAACGCTTAGATAAAAATCAATAACTTTTGTAACTAAAATCTATTTTCCGTCAGATGAACATCTGATTTCAACCAAATTTCGCGAACCTTTTTGAAAACATATCAAATTAACAATCGCCAAGTTTAAGAACGATAAAATTGAAAACAAAAAAGTTTTTCTCACTAAGACTCATTTTCCGACCGATAAGTCCTATGGCAGCCTGAAGATATAGTCATCTGATTTCGACCAAATTTTTCAAATTAGTTTGAAAGCGTTGAATATTAATAATCACAGACCTTAAGAACGATTTACTTGAAAAAAAAATTTTTTTTCACAAAGACCCATTTTTCGACCGATCGGTCCTATGGCAGCTATAAGATATGGTCATCCGATTTTGACCAAAGTTTGCAAATCTGTTTGAAAACATATAATATTAATAATGACCGTGTTGGGAACGCTAACATTAAGAACAAAAAAGTTTTTCTCACTAAGACCCATTTTTTGACCGATGGTTCCTATGGCAGCTATAAGATATAGTCATCCGATACTGTCAGTTCCGACATATTAGCAGCGTGCAGTAAAAAGAAGACTCTGTGCAAAATTTCAGCTCGATAGCTTTAAAACTGAGAGACTAGTTTGCGTAGAAACAGACGGACAGACAGACAGACGGACAGACAGACAGACAGACAGACAGACAGACAGACAGACAGACAGCCAGACAGACGGACGGACGGACGGACAAAGCTCAATCGACTCAGCTCGTCACCCTGATCAAGAATATATATAGTTTATGGGGTCGGAAATGAATATTTCTATGCGTTGCAAACTTCTGGGCAAAATTATAATACCCTTTGCAAGGGTATAAAAAGGATTAAAATGGGATGTTATTTTTTTGTTTTAGCAACTTTATGGGCCGTTTTCTCATGTTGCAGTTTTTGCAAATCTAGGCTATCCATCTAGGTAGATTTCGTAGCCATCAACTTCATCCTCATTGATTTCAAAACTATGTACATGTTAATTATGTATTAATTGTGTTTATGTAAATTATGTATTTTTATGTTTGCGTTCATATGGTCACACTGAAAAATATTTGAAAACTAAAACCAACTGCTACTAAAAACAGATAAATCTGAATTGTTAATAAGTCAATTAAAATATTGGATGTGCCTTTTGTATACAAAACACCTGCAGACATTGCTAAAGAGACAGATGCGCATATTAACTCCTCTAGTTCATTGCTTAAGCTAAGTTCACACAGGCATATAGATTGGCAAAATTTTGATTAAAATGGTCATGATTGAAGATTTTACAGGATTTAGAACTAAAACTATGGTTTCATACGCAAATAATTTGATCAAATATGGCCGGAATGTTTGGCCTATATAGCTAAATTTTCATCAAAATTTGTCCAAATTATTTGCTTGTGTGAACTGAGCTTTAGACCTATTGCTGGGAGATTCCCATCATAGTAACAAGTTTTTCCGGAAGAAGACCTCTGAGAAATGCCTGCTTTATTTTTAAAAATTGGCGTCCAATAGACATAACAATAAACAGGCGAGTGCAGAGGTGTTGCCAACCTACTATTAGTGCCTTTTCAGTCCTACCGTGGTGTGACCGTGGCGCAAATGCCCAAATTGATAATCAACCTACATGAGACAAACAATTGCACAAAAACCACCTAGTTGTAAAATCTAGGTGGATTTCGATTTGAGCAAAAACAGAAACATGAGAAAACGGCCCTAAGCAGAGTTTCATTATTTTCTAAAAAAAAATTGTAAAATTGTTTGGGATAAATTATTTCATAGACTAGAATCATTTTGATACAATGATTTCAGGGGAAGTCCAAAAAACAAGCCTAAAATAAGAATTCGTAGCCACTTTAAGCTAAAATTATCAAAAATCCCGACGTGCTATTTTGTGATTTTCATAAAAAAGTGTCACCAAATGCATTTAATTCTTACCTTTTTAAGACACAAATTGGTTGTAAACTGTGTCTAGACGGCTTGATTAACATATTTACATTTTGTATATTTCCTGCTTACAGGTGCCTGCATCATCAGTCGCTTTGCCTCGTGGGTGTCGGCCATTTGGATATCTTTACAGGCGGTTCTGGCTTTGGCCTACATTGGGATGTTTGCCTCGAATGCGCTGCCCTTTCGTGAATGCGTGGGTAACCTAAAGCTGAATATGGTTAGTGGATGTGGATGCAATGATGGAAGATGATGATTTCCACTTACACTTTACACATCTTTTCTCTTTCCATAGAATGGTTATTCGGTGACGGGGAATAGTGGACAGGAGTGCCTGCAGCAGACCTTTTTGAATCCTTTCTGGCGTAATCCTTTGTACTTTGGACTATTGGCTGCCGGACTAATAGGTCTATGGATTGTGGTAATGCTGTGGTGAGTTGTACTTATAACGAAATTGGAAGATTTAATTTTAAATACCTTTTTTTTTCCATTTAGCACCCACAATGGTAAGGTATTGCGTCGTAGTCTCTTTGTCTATGGCTTGTCCGGGCTGGTGTTGTTGTGTGCCCTCACTGGTTGGGAGGTGCGCAACTCCTTTACACGTCACTATTTCCCGGAACTGTGGGGCTTTGATGTCACTTTGCTGGCGGAGAGTAACATTTGGTTTAATGCTCTGATGCAGGTGTTATTCTCAGTTAATTGTGGATTTGGAGCCTTGCCCATGCTTACGGGAAAGTTTCTATACAAGGGTGATGCGGTGAGGACCTCCGTGGTGTACTTGTGCTTCAATCTGCTGATCAATGCCATTGCGGTTACCTTGTTTATGGTACAATTTGATCTCTCGGCAAATGTGTATAAACAGATGGATGAACTGAAACCCTTGACAGCCATCTATGATCGTGCTCTGAATGGAGCCTCCAATGGAGAGAGTACGCTGGTACAACATTTAGTTCCTGCTTTGATCTATGCTTTGATTATACTATCAGCTTTGGTGTCCATTACGGTGGCGGTTTATACAGCGACTCGCTTGGTACCCAGACGTCCCAATTATGTGGTCAGTCTGGTGGCTCTGGTAGTGGCGGTCATGTCCTTTGCAGCACCCCAATTTATGATAGCCAGAGTTTTGGACTCCAGACTGGTGGGTACCATGGTGATAACAGCTTTGGTATTTGAACTGATTGCCATTACCTGGATATATGGGGCCAAGAATATCTACACCGATCTGGAATTCTCCATAGGACGTCCCATTTTCAAGGGCTGGATGTGGCTGTGGGTCAGTTGTCCGGCCATTTTGACAGGGTTACTGGTCTGGTGGTGTGCGGATGATGATCAGTATGATCTGATGGCCGAGTATTTGCCACGCTGGGCTCCTATACTCTTTGTATTGGCCGTCATACTCATCATAGCCTGTGTGCAGATCTTCCGTCAGGTGGAGTACAACTTTTTTGGCATGATCTGTGAGGCGTCGAAGCCGGCCAAGGAATGGGGACCAGCTGATCCATTGGCCAGGCACTCCTGGAAGCAGTGGCGTTCGGTTTGCCAAGATACGGGACGTCGTGACTTTACCTTACGTCGACGCGGCACACGGGACTACACACACTCCATCAAGAAGGGCCAGTACTCCAGTGCGGGACAGAAATATGTCACCGCCAATGGGGGACAAACGCAGCTGCATCATCAGCAAACACACTGGAAATCCTCCACTCCAGGGAATAGTTCACCCAACTACAGTGGCTCCATGTTTGGAGATTCAGCCATTGAGGAGGACATCAGTGTGGATAAGTTTCCGGCAGGCATTACAACACAGCAGTATGTGCCATTCCAGGCCATGAGATATTCCCAGCGTCAACGCCAAACGGCACAGCCACAGACCATTACACGCCTGCCGCCGCCTAATCCCACCCAGGTAGAAAAGCATCGCGAGGTGGTCTACATACGGCGCCTCTCAGACGGAGGCAGCGGTAGTCATGCCACCCGCATAGAGATTTCACCCTCCCAGGAGTCCATCAGCTATGGCAATGGCAAAAGTACGGCCATGTCACGCAATCCTTTGGGTCGCTCCACCGGCTGTCTGGCCGGCCCAGCGGCTCCACCTCCACCCAGCGTGCACATCAAACGCTCTGCCAGCTCGGTGGTCAATGTTAACTCACACAAATTGCCGCCACCCACCTCGGCCTCAACGGGGGATCACATCTGTTGGCGCAAGTTCAATGTCACTCCCGAGGAGTACTCCACGGAGCTGTAAAAAGCATTCACATTCCATAAGACTTGCTGTATCCAAAACAGAAAAACCTATATGTAACTAAAGCACATTTATCTGTAAGAATTATGCCCATATGCAAAAAGTGTATCTTCTAGTTTCGAACTGTGTACATAGAGATAGAGAGAAAGAGTTGAAGAGCTGGAGAATAGTGTTATAAACTAGTTGTAGCTGTAAGTCGAGCGAAAAAAATTCTGTTGTCATTCTCAGCATCTGGAAAACCCACAATTAGTCTAAGGACATACATATAGATACATACATATATGTTGGTATGACTGTATCCGAGTGCCTGCGCGAAACTTCATTAGGTTACTTTAATTGAGAAAAATTTAGTATGTAGTCTGACAATTGTCCTAAGAAAAACTGTGTGACGTGGCAGGAAGAAGCTGCGTTACCCAACTGTAAAGTTAATGCAAAACACAACGATTACGAAAATGATCTTATGTAATAAATAGTATGATTAGTAAATTATATATATAAATATTAATTGTGTGCTTTATTATGGGGGAAGGGTCAAAGGTTAAACTAAAACATTCCCAGCAAAGCAGGTGGATAGAAACTGAGAGCAAAAGTGCTGCCCAAACAATGATAGTTTCAGTACAAAGAGAAATACAAGGTTGCCGGTTTGAATCCAAACACTTTCCTTCTAATGAAGTTTTGACTTGAAAACGAGGGTTTTTTTGGGATTTTATTTACACGGTTTACTATTTACAAGTTGGGCTGTCTGCTTGTCTGTCTTCGTCCATTTTCTACAATATTCGTCCATTCAATTTACAGTGTGACCATCATTCGATTACAAATACCTTAACACTAAAATATTGATATATTTAGCGTCTGTCTTTGTCCATTTTCTACAATCTACTCATCCATTCTGTGAGGAATGAGGACAGAAGAGCATGGAGCGAAAGGGAAAATGTAGATTTCGAAAGGGGAAGTGCAGCGAATTCGCTACATAAAGGGGAATCGAGGCGGATTCATGGGAAAGGGGATATGAATGGGAGTCCATGGGAATAGCAGCACGACAGACGGCGGATGCGCAGCAAGTAAACGAAAGGATCCTTTAAGTTTGGAGCAGATGCTAGTTGTCGCAGTCGCTCCCATTGGCTGAGGGGCCGATATTGCTGGCAATTTAAAAGAGCGCTGTTGTGTTGGGAGTCTCGAACGTTCTAGAAGGAGACAAGGAGACAGTCCGGGAGGGCTATATAAGAGGTCGCTGACGGCATAGAAGGAAGCAATGTGAATCGGGATCTAAGCGAGTGCGAAACGAATCGTAAAAGTACAAGTGCGGCGAAACGGAGTATCCCAGAATACTACAGACGGGGAAATCGAGTGCGGAATCCTTGAAGAGGATACGGAACAGTCCTCGTGGAAGGACTTGAACCAGATACAGGAAATCCTGGCGAAAGGATATCGACTATCATCGAGAAAGGTAGCTGTGAGCACGTAGAGCCTGTGTGTCGAAAGCAGATTCTAGCCAGCGCATCCTTTGAGTCCTTGTGGGACGATAGTAGGGCAGTACGTGGGAGTTGTGCGGAATAGACGAACCTGCGAGTCAAGCGATTGCTTGGACTTGCACGGCGTGTCCCTGCGAACACGGCGGTGAGCCGTATAGGAGGCGTACCTTGCGATTTGGCAAGGAAACCTCGGATAGGTTTATGCGAATCTACCATATTTATAAGTGAATCATCAAAGTGAACAATAAAGTGAACCACGTCGCTGGTGAATAATAGAATAAAGAATTCCCTGTGTTGTTATTGCAAGTTCAATATAAGTTTGTTGGAACGATCCTCGATTACGCTCAGGCATAGTCTGCATTGGTTTTCGGGTCGAAAAGGACTCGTTACAATTCTTTTTACAGTTTGTCCATCATTCGATTACAAATACCTTAACACTAAAATATCGATACATTTATGCATTTTGGCGGAATTTTTTAAAAAACTCTAAAGACTACAGACTGCACCTTTCTAAAACCATTTAGTATTCAAAAAGATTTATTTAGGGACTTAAGCCTGTAAAGCTTTTTGGTCGTGGTTCATGGTCGGTGAACCTAGGTTGAGTTTCGAACCCTGGTACAGTCTCATTTTGCTTTGATTTTTCATAAAATATTGTGACCTTTCTTTGTCTGTCTTTCTGTGGTTCTGTCTTTGCTTTTTTCCCGGATTTTCTCTTAGATGGCTTTAAAAATCTCTTATTGGAATAAGAATGTGCCAGTATACTGAACCGAAACGGCAATCTCAACCAGCAGAAGCTAAATACAACAGTTTTTCGTATATCTCCGTATTTGGGAGTGGATTTTCCAAAATTTGAAAGACTAATTCCATGTTTTTGTATGTGTATGATTCAAAATCAGTTTGGAGCTAATCGCTCGATACGTGTAGCCAGTCGTTGTTGTGTTTTCATATAGATTCTTTAAAAATGTGTTTGAACCTGAACGTATGAAGACCAATTGAATAAAACGCATATGTGGTGCGAGTAACCACCCTGCAGGGAAAGTGTCTAGTTTACAACCAGAAATATACCTGTCTCTAAAAACTTGCAACTAGTTGCACTTTCTATACAAATCAATGTACTGAAGTCGTCTATTTTACACAGACATGTCATAGGCATGTGACAATTGTGCCCGGCAGCAGCCATTTGCAACCAGTTTAATGCCAGATGGCATAGGCGGGAGAGAATCGTCCCCTGCAGCAGCCATTTTCAACCAGTTAAATACCAGTTGACCTTTGAGTGTTCCTTAAGACAGTCTGTTAATGTTGCTGCTCAGTATAATAGTACATCGAAATCTGTCGGTCAACTCACTCATCACCAATTCGTTTGCAACCAGTTAAAGTTCAATTGGATTACAACTAGCTCGAATAAGTATTTCAAACGAACATTTCTTCGAAAGCTAGTATTTGTTGTTGCCCTACTCACCCGAATCTAGCTATTTTGCTACCAGTTATATTCTACTAGCATTCCAACTAGGTGTAGGACAGTTTTGTTTTGTTACTAGTTGACAATTTCTCTGCAGGGTATTCACAAACATACTAAAAAATGAGACTTTGGCGAAAAAGCAAAATATAGTTCTGGTAATATTCGCCAGAGTAGCGTTTGACTGGCGTACGAAACCGTATTTTATACTTCCACAAACTGAGCGTAAGATGTTTCGTTTTCCGATGCGTTTTTACTCGTTTTAGTTTCGAGAAACTCTAGTAGAAGATATAATTTTCAAATATTTTGCACACTGGGACAGACTTTTAGTTGTCTATTCTGTTTACACAACGTACAACGCGGTGTGTGGGACAGTTTTGTTTTGTTACTAGTTGACAATTTCTCTGCAGGGTAGCTCCTCTGCTAGAATTTGAATGTTTTTTCCTTTTTCTACATTTTTGGTTCTACCCCCAAGCAAGCACATACCACATGGTTGTGGGTTGCTTGGTTTTCTAACTTATGGAAAATAGATGTGGCCCTTTTTTTTAAGGGTTTTTAGGTTCTAGCCTATTTTTATGCGCCTCGCACTTGAGCTCCAAACGTAGATAACGGTCTCAAATTGCTCTGTTTAAATATCTTTGAACCTATTTAAACAATTGAGTTTCATACAACAGTTTTCCGGCCACTTTCCGACGTTGCGGGTTGGTTTTCCAAAGTTTAAAAGTCGCATTGTTAATCATTTTTATGATAAACGGTACATGGATCTTAGCGACCTGTTTTGCTTTTAGTCAAAGTGTTTCTTTAGCTGGCTAAAGGTCAACGGTTGATAATAATTCAATAACACACGGCAACAAAATTAGACTTTTTCCAGTATATTGAAGGGTCGGTGGTGATTCTAGATGATTTTCGTGTGCTGAACACGAATCTGTTTCCAGAAATGGTCCATCACGTCGAGATTTTTACTTATTTGAGCTGAAAGATACAAAAAATGCCTTATTTGACTCTTTTTATACTCGTTTTGTGGACAAACTATACTTTTGTTTTGACTTTCTTTGATATTATCGGAAAGAACTACTCCTTAACTTTGAAATAAACCATGCCAAACAATTCTACGATTTTTTCCAAAGAAGATATACCATTTTTAGTCATTGTATCCGAGTTCACAAGAACCCACTATATTGTTGCTGCCCCAAAGTATGCAATGGGTTTTGTTGAAAAATTTCCAGGGTTCGGAATTGCTCTTTGCTCGTAGCTCTCGAGAGCCACCTCTCGCTCTCGACACTCGGCTCTTGGCTCTGAAATTCTCATTGAAATTCTATACAAAATACTAGCCGGTTGTACTGTTTCTGCAAGGCACACTTTTGTGCAGTAGACAGTTTTGTAATTTTACTATGAGACTATGTATTCAAAATGATATATCTTTGCTTAAAAAAATCGTAAAATTCTTTGGGATAGTTTAAGTTAAAGCTAAGAAATAGTAATTTACTATAATATCAAAAAAAGTCTAAACAAAAGTATAGGTTCCCCACAAAACGCGACTGAAAAGGGTCCAAGTAAACGCTTTTTGCAACATTAAGCTCAAATTACCTAAAATCTCGACGTGATGGACCATTTCAGAAAACATATTGGTGTTCAGCACACGAAAATCATCTAGAATCATCACCGACCCTTCAATATACTGGAAAAAGTTTAATTTTTTTTGCCTTGTGTAATCAAGATTTTGAATATTTCATATTGGATAACAATGTTTTGTCGTGTACAATACTGTTTCAAGGGTCTCCCGGTCCTTTCATTAGCACACTTTTTTGCTATCACACTCCAAGTCGTTTTGCATGTTACTTAATAAGCATTTGGGGACTACAAGAAACCCCCCAACGAGCGCACATTCATGTAGAAACCGCTGCGTGCTTTTGTGCTCCGTTTTAAGGAAAGCCGAAAGTTATGCAAAGTGTTCAAAGGTGCTCCAAATGTAATTTAATCTTTTTTTGTTAAATTTATGGTTCAGCAGTCATATCAGTCAATTAGTCAGGTTAAACTCTTTATATATATAGATTAGAGTAAAGGGACAATAGAGTATTCAGAATACTGGACTCTTACACAGCTTTAACGGAAACAAGTAAGAGTGCTGTAGTCAAGTGCCTAGACTCCAAAATACCCATTTGCTAGTTTAATGTATACAAGCACTCATACATAAGCCATCAGACAGACAGACGGATGGACGGACATGGCTATATTAAGTCAACTGCTGATTAAGAATATATATACATACTTTAAAGTTTAAACATTACATTACATACATTACACAGTGGAACACTCAAAATTGCCTGGGAACGGGACCAATAAATTATGAAACCAGAGGCATCAGGAAGCAACACCTCATACCCAGTTTTTCTTGATCACGTCAAGTTCGCGTTTAATGGGCACATTCATACTAGCAACACACAGCTACAACATCTGTTGCTGGTTAAAAAAAGGTGAGAGCTAAAATTTTGGCAAATTCACCAAAGATGAATGGAGTCACCACAATCTAACTTAGAAAATGGAATTAATGTAAAACCACTCGATAGAATTTTGTAAGATTTTAAATATATTGAGATGCAGACCAATAAAATGTGTCCTTAAGAGATGGTAACATGGATCGAAAAACCGCAATAGTGGGTACCACATTTGACATCATCCATTATCGCTTCCATATAGGCCATAAACTAGAGATAAAAATAGACCGAACAGCGTTTTCAGTTTTACCAACGAAGCCTTAGTTCGCGGTTTACAGGCATTTTTGTACTAGCAACTGCCTTAGAGCAACATTGGCCATTTAGGCAATACCAGCTTCACCAAAATTATGGAATTAATCTTATGAGTAAATTGCTTCATTACCAGCAGAAAAATAGGTAATTTCATTTGAATACTTCAGTTGAAGTCATCTTAGCGTATCGCGGTTTGTTCACCTAAGACATTTTTCGAAAGAATTTTGCTTTTTCTTAGTGGAAATTACGAATTTTAATCAAAGGATTAATTTCATAATTTTGGAGAAGCTCCTGATACCCAAATGGTCAATGTTGCTCAAAGGCAATTGCTTGTACAAAGATGCAACCCTGCGATATCCTAACTTTAATAGACTAATTATATAAAATAGAATTAGCAGATGCCGTCCATAGCACTTCGAAAACGGTGCGTATCTAACGGATAACGAAATGTCTAAGTTAATTTGTTAACTGGCGATTTTTCTGTTAAAACGTAAAACGTGGTATTTGTACAGATGGTGTGTTACACATGGGTCATTCTTTTATAAACCGAACGGTTTTCAAACTCACCATTTTTGATTTCAATAAAAATGAATCCGAAATTAGATCTCTGCCCACCAAAACGTAATTTGCGGTTTTGCAAATAAAAGCAACGGTTTTTTATAAACAATTTCAAAAATCGTTAAAAACGAAAAAATGGAAATAAGGATTTTTTAAAAGCATACATTCTCGGGTTTCGTTTATCGGACAGGTCTCGTGTGGATATTGCTGAAAAGTAATTTACTGTATCTATGAATTTTATCTATTTGCCATGTTCCGGTTTTCACTAACGTGAATTCGAGTTTTTTACATTTTCTCTTTTCTATTAAACAATCAAGGAATTCTGTATCAAACATTTAGCTTATACTTACTCGTTACTCGACGGATTCAAATTAAAAAGTTTTTATCTAATTAACCCAATCAATTTGAAACAACAGCACATTTAACAAATTCGTAATCGACAAAATTTTGTCGAAAGTGAAAACCGGAACAGGCCTGTATGTGAATTTTAAAGTGATATAAATACATATGTCTTCTTCCGAAACTAACAAAGATTTTGACTTCGACCATAGTATCAAGGATTCAAGTTATCAACTGCAGCCTCCTCACAGGGAAGCGAGTGAAAATGCCAAAAAAAAGTTTTGTCTTTGCATATTGTATTTGCAAAGTCATCCGCTTTTGCCATTTGTCGTAGCAGCAGGTGGGTTGTGTGTTTGTGGGTGTGTGGAATGAGATGGTGTGAGGGGTTAGGAACGGTGAAAAGGGTGTAAAGACGGGGTGAAGAAGTGGGGGAACAGTGGGTTATCAATGACTTAACAGTGACTTAATAGTGACTTAGCAGTGATTTAACATTTACTTAACATTTACTTAATATTTACTTAACAGTGACTTCACAGTGACCTAACAGTGGTCTCATATTCACCTGACAGTGACTGAACAGTGACTTAATAGTGACTTAGTAAAGTAAAATTGGCTCAAACAGCACCTCCAGAAGGGCCACGGCCAAGCTTCTCTCAATCTCTTGGCGTGTGTGCTTATAATTTTTCGCACAAGAGAAAGGGACCTACAGTTTAACGCCAAATCCGAACGGCAATAGTTAGAGAATTTTTGCTTTTTCATGGCTAGTTACTGTGATCGGGTGTGTAAAAGCTTTTTTCTAAAGAAAGAAAAAACTTTTTCTATTAGATGGTCCGAGGCGGGATCGAACCCACAACCTCCCGCACCAGCAGCCACATATACAACTGGTACGCCACGCCCGTCACTAATAGTGACTTAACAGTGACTTAGCAGTGACTTAACATTGAAGTCGCGGCGGGTTCAGCTAGTATATTTATATTTATCTTTAGATAGGCACTTTACCTTATCAAGCAAGTCGATAAAAGAACCGAAATGAAGCGTTTTCATTTGCGGTTTTTGGTTCAGTTCAAGATTCGATTTAAGTTCATGAATGAATGATTCGGAACAGTCCGGTTCGGTATAAACTTTTTACATTAAATTTCCGCAAAGCATAGAAAACCCTTTAACCCTCAGCACCTTATTGTGTCAGTCTAATCAAAGACCCTAGTCTTTAATTAGTTTTAGTCCAATGTATCGAGCCTACATGGTCGCTTTTCATATTCTGTTACAACGACTAACAATTATCGATAGCTGTTAAAATTGTAAACAAGGTGTTCGCAGCCCTGCTGTTCTGTGGCGCTACCTTTTAATTATTGTATTATATAATTTTTCCCACTTTTTCCCCACCCTTCCACAAATACCCTAGAATTTTGACATTAAATTTATAGCTTCGGATCGATTTAAGACTAGAAATATTTTGTTGAACCAGATTTTTAATTAGCATACAATACGGATTTGTGTGTTTGGCTACCACTAACCAAACAGCAAAATGTTGAAAATTTATGTATTGCAATTTTTGTTCACGACTTTTGTCATAAATTAAAAAGCAAATTTGCTTAAGAGTTGTTGGCAACTTTTTCAAACAAGTGAACTTTCAGTTGGGGTGGGGATGGCAATTAAAAAACATGCAGAGCAAGTTCAAGAAATGAAACTGAATGTGCAAAAAAATTAAATCAATGTACGAGTAGGTAGGGAGTGTTGATTTACGGTTCAGCGAGTGAGGCATAAAATGACATTAATTGTTTAATATTTTAGTATGGGGCGAGTTTTTATGAAAGAGCAGTTTAAGTACAGTTTATGATTGCAGAAATCTATTTTATTTTTGATTTCTTTAAATGAAGGGGAAATGTACTGGCCATCAAGTTCATCAGTTCAAAATGCCTGTCTGATAGTGAAATTTTGTAATGCAATAAAACGTTACAGTTATAATGTTTGCCTAAGAATACACAACATACGCTTAGTCTCAATTTCAGTACCGTGAAAACCTTGAATATTGGGCAGATCTAATGGCTAAACAAGCGTGTGATGAATGTCTCAACTCTGCAGATAATCACATAAAATATAGTTTGAATCAAAGAAGAAGAGTGCATTGAGAAGATCATTAATGCTCACACTAAAATGCTAATCGATGCTCAACAGGTACACACACTGACCGCTTAGCTTCCTCTGTTTTGCATAACCACAGACCACAAATGAAGTTTTTGAGGCTCTGCGGCTCGAAAAAGCTTGTATTTTCAGCTGACGTATGTGCTGACTGATGAATTTTATACAAATTTGATACACTCGAGGTGAACTTGATTCCATTTGGTGTTGGTAGAAGCATCTACTAGTATGTTCATGCCAGAAGCAGCGCAACAAGTTTTGTTCGCAACTTTTTTACGAAATTCAAATTAAAGCTAATAAATACTTAGGCGTTGTGGCTCGTCTTCTTGCTGTTGTTTTATATTTAAACAACCATATATATATTTTTGTTTTTATCTTAAATTTATTTTAATTTGTACTAAAAAGCTGAAAACTTGTCCAACTAACCTTCAGGCGTTGAATACGCTCAGAAGTGAGCAGCAGACTTAAGCAGATTAAGATTGACGCCTAAAGTTGCATAATCCAATTATTATTATTAAAGTGATGATGGTTAATTGATTTTGTTCAATTTTCATAGCATACTTTTAGCTGTAACGGTAGTCACGTCCCCCTAGCGGAAGCCAGAAATGTCAGTGATCATGAACCAGTCGACAGTTGGTCAACAAATCATGCAAAGCCACGCCTCGCCAAACAACAACTGAATTAATTGCTGACATGAAATTATTTATTTGGATTTTATTTCAGCGAGGGATATTTGGTTTCTATGCAGAAAAATGCGTGTCGATTTGCGTCAGCTACCATAAAATTTGAATTGCCGAAACACTAGACTTAACTTAGCTTTATAAGACACCGACAGTAGACATTCATTAATTTTTATTGTATATGAAACTGAAATTGGAAAAGATTTTGAAACTATTTAGGCGAAAGTTGGGATACTCTTTTTATTCGAAAAAGAAATAAATATTGATCTTTAGTTTGAGATTTTTTTGTTTTAATCCAGAACAAAATATCGTTTAAAATGGAGCTCAAGATGCTTTGAAAAATGACTTGAACAAGACTCACCAAAAAAGTTAATAAAAGGAGTTTCTAAGAAATTCACATAACAAGAGTGCCTAAAAAAGTTACAGAACAAGAGTCCCTGAACAAGAGTAAATAAACAAGAGTCACTGAACAAAAGTCATTGAACGAGAGTCGCCAAACAAAAGTTACTAAAAATGAGTGACTTGAAAAAGCCACTTAACGAAAGTCCCTAAACAAAATTCCATAAAAAGAAGTCATTAAGAAAAGTCACTAAGCAAGAATCACTGAAAAAGCGTCACACTGGACAAGAATCACTGAAAGAAAGTCACTGAAAGAAATTCACTGAACTAAAGTCACAGAACAAAAGTCGCTAAACAAAAGATACTAAAAAAGGAGTCACTTATCAAAATTCACTGAACAAAAGTCACTAAATAAAACTTACTAAAAAGGAGTCACTGAAAAAGTCAATGTTAATGAGTCACTGAGCCAAAGTAACTAAAAAACAGTCTCTAAACAAGAGTCACTAAAAAAGTCAATAAAAAGAAGTTATTAAACCAAAGTAACTTAAAAAGAGTCACTGAAATGAAGTCACTGAACAAAAGTCATTGAACGAGAGTCGCTTAACAAAAGTTACTAAAAAGGAGTGACTTAAAAAAGCCACAATGCCCAAAAAAAGTCATTAAGAAAAGGCACTAAAATCACTGAAAAAATTCACTGAAAAAAAGGTCAGTGAAAAAAAGTCACTGAAAAAAAGACACTAAACAAGAATCACTGAAAGAAAGTCACGGAAAGAAAGTCACGGAAAGAAATTCACTGAACGAAAGTCACTGATCAAAAGTCGCTAAAAAAAATGCAATTCAAAAGGAGTCACTAATCAAAATTCACTAAACAAAAGTCACTAAATAAAACTTACTGAAAAGGAGTCACTGAAAAAAGTTGATGTTAAGGAGTCACTGAAGCAAAGTACCTAAAAAAAAGACTCTAAACAAGAGTCACTAAAAAAAAGGGCAATAAAAAGAAGTCATTAAACAAAAGTAACTAAAAAAGAGTTACTAAATCAAAGTTACTTAACAAAAGTCACTGAGAAAGAGTTGCTAAACAAAAGTTACTAAAAAAGATTCACTAAAAAAGACTAAACAAGACTCACCGAACCAAAGTCACTGAACAAAAGTCGCTAAAAAAAAGTTACCAAAAAGGGCTCAATAAGAAAAGCCACTGAATAAGATTCACTTGAAAAGAGTCACTGAACAAGAATCACTAAAGCTGCCTTTGCACTTGTCATATATGTATCTCCAAAGAGACTCACTGACGATAGCGTAATTGCAAATCAAATATCTCTAAATATTTAGATAATTTAGCCTTATTTGATAAAGTACAACAGAACTATTTGATAAGAGTTCTCTTTGGAGAAGTTTGACAGCCGACTTTTTAGAAATATATAACACGTGCAAAGTCAGCTTAAACAAAAGTGACTAAAAAAAGTCACTGAGAGAAAGAGATACTAAACAAAAGTCACCGAACAACAGTCTCTAAATAAAAGTTGGGCTGCCTTCACACTGTTTGTTAGATGACACCTGTTAATCTACTAGGCCTGCATTTCCCCATGATTCTTCTATGAATTTGGCAAGCTATTCAACTTTGAAGCAAAACAAAAAGCAGGACTATTAGACTATTATGTGTCATGTAACAAAGAGTGTGAAGGCAGCCTTACTAAAAAGGAGTCACTGAAAAAAGTCGATGAATAGGAGTCACTGAGCCAAAGTCACTCAGCAAAAAACACTAAAAAAGAGTCTCTGAAAAAGTCACTAAACTAAAGTCGCCGAACAAAAGTCACTAAAGAAGAGTCGCTGAAGAAGAAAAGTAAAAAAAGTCACTTAAAAGGAGTCGCTGATATAAAATTCACTGAACAGGAGTCACTGAGCCAAAGTCACTGAGCCAAAGCCACCTAGCATTTGGAAGATCATTTTAGCAAGAATCACCTTGTTGATTCTTTTTCGAGCCCTTTTGATGATTAAAAACAGATTTATTTCATATGCGATCTAAGAAAGACTCGAACATGAGTCATGCATATGCTCAAAATGTGATTTATTAAAAAATTACAAAAAAGACTCGCAAATAATTGGAAATAAGACTCGTTAGTGAGTCGAAACTCATAAGTAAAATGGGTTATAAACGACTCTTTAGGAAGAGTCGCGGATAGGGTACCATTTTCTCCCGACCAAAGTATCATTTATGATCAGAAAACGAGCGCAATTATGACTATTTTAATCAGACAGAGGACTCGAAAAAGACTCTAGTCTGATCAAAAATTTATAAAATGCTGGCTGGGAAGTCACTAAGTCCAAGTCATTGAGCCAAAGTCACTGAGCCAAGGTCACTGAATAAAAGTCGATGAACTAGAGCTACTAACCAGAGTCACTGAACAAGAATTACAGATGAAGAATTACTAAACAAAAGTTTCATAACAAGATTCACTGAACAAGAGTCACTGTAAAAATGAAAATTGTACAAAAAATGTTCTTTTTTTACTTACTTATGAACAACCCAGCACATCGCACATCGCAAACATCGCTTTAAAGATGATATCTGCTGGCGTAAGAAAAGGTGGCACCCATCACGAAGATAGCTATTTTAGAATAAACACAAGAAAATACAATAAATCAAAATAAATGTACACAAAACTATTCCAACCACATGTAAGCCTATGCATGGTTAAAAATAAACATTTGAAAACCAATCCCTGCGTAGATTAACTGCAGCGGCTGAGCGCAGTAGGAGATAAGAACGGATGTTAGAATATTAGATAGGATTTGTAAGAATAAAGACCAGTGCGTATTGAAACTTTATTGCGTATTCATTTGATGTGGACGGCTCGGTATTGAGGATTCTTGGAGTCGTACCAATAGCTGACTTAGGTCGAGTTTGTTGTGGAAATGTAAATATACATGCCTACGAGAGAAGGCAAGGCAAGAAGGCCTCCAAATTAAGCTGAATCAAATTAAAGATAGTAAGGAATGCTTCCGACTTGGCACAAATGTTGCAGCCAAGGATTTCCAAGCTACTTCAAAGAACTTTTAAATCAGCAGCAAATAGCTCCGGATATTGAGTAAGCGAGAAACATATTGGAAATACCACTGTTGGATGATTGGATAATGCTTGAGAAGATCCAAAAAATGCTTCAGAATGTAAAACTAAATAAAGCTGCAGGCGAAAATAGACTAAGCTACGAGTGCTATATAAATGCGCCAATAGAACTCCTGGAAGAACTGGCTCATAGAACAGGGGAAAGCATAGACTCCGCTTGCTCAAAAAAGCCGATATAAACTCTGCATTAAACTACAGAGGAATATTCTTCATTAATTGTGCGGCAAAGATTCTGATGGGTGTTCTCAATGATAGGCTGACCAGATGGGCTGACAAATACAACGTATTAAATGAGTTTCAGGCAGATTTCAGACGGAAATATTCGACTATGGGTAATATTTTCAACCTAACGTCCATAGTACATCTAAAATGGAATGAAGGAAAAAAAGTTTATGCGTTCTTTGTCGACTTCAAGGCAGCTTTTGATAAAATTCCTAGGAAAATTTTTGTGGTACAAGCTTCACATGCTCGGAGTCTCAAGCAAAATTCTGAATTTTATTGAGCGCATCTAGGGCGATACAGGAGCGGCGGACTGGACTGGAGAAGAATTGTCAGAGTCATTTGAGGCAAAATCTGGCGTTAGGCAAGGGTGTCTTATGTCACCACTCCTCTTTACTCTCTTTTTAAACGATATACACGAATGCCTGGGTGGAGGCCTGCACTTAGGAGACATAAATATTCCTGTGCTGCTATATGCAGATGTTATTGTCATCTTAGCCGATGATCCAGGAGTATTGCAACGAATGATCTATCGCTTGGAAGAATATTGCGACCGCTGGAATATGAAGGTTAATATGACGAAGTCTGAAATAATGATCTTCAGGCGAAGCGGTCGTCTAGCAGCTGCTGAAAAATGAAGGTTTAAAGATTTGCCTGTAAAAATAGTCTCAGAATACTGCTATCTGGACACTCACGCCAAAGCTATCATTTCAAAAACACTTCCAGAAGCGTACAGAGCTAGCAATTTACCAGTAATTTACCAGTAAATTCCAAATGGAAAGTCTACAACGCCGTACAAACTTATGCTGCCCAGATTTGGGGTTATAGCTGCTTCAAAGAGATCGATAATTTCCAGTTTTTCTTTTTGAAAAAATTTTTAAACCTGCCACCTACAATACCAGACTATGTACTCGACTTGGAAAGCAATGTGGAGTATGCGCACCTCTTCTCTTTTGGACAACATGTCAATTATATTTCCAAGGTTCTTTTTGAATATAGAAACGAACGGCTTCCAAATTTACTTGCTAAAAAAATTTTACCAAAAAAATGTATTTTGGGCTAAGGAACTAAAAGCATTATGTGTCTCAAATTGATTAGATTGGCACGACATGGAAATCTTGAGGTCTCAATGGAACGGATTATGCGTACAAATGCTGGCTACTCTAAAAAGCACACAGAAGGATATATATGAAAAATATTAGTATCACCAGATTCTATAAGTATCTGGTCAGTGATATAGGAGAAAAGTATCTAAATATACCGCCGAGAGATATTTTGTGGGTGATGAAAGCCAGATGTGGTATGCTTTTGCTCCAGGGAAACAGTTACCAGCAAGTGGAAAGCCCTTTCTGCCCCCTATGCAATACAGGAGAAACTGAAGATATCCAGCATTTTCTGGGAAGATGTCCTGTGCTAAGGGAGTTTAGAGTCCTGCACCTTGATCAAGCCATCTTAAATACAAGCGGCTTAATTGATGTGCTGAACTGTTCAAGCCCAAACGATTGGGCGAATTTAGTCTTGTTCCTAAAATCATCTTGCGAGTATAGGAAACAAATTTAGTGTGTATTATTGTAATAAAGTCCTACGAACTTTAACGTAAAAACTGTATAACATATGTTAAATTAAAAGGCTGATGGCTGAAAGCCATGCCTAGATTAATTTATTTTGTTCTTCTTAAGCTAAGCGTTTACTGTAAGACTCTAAGGAAAAGAAATAAATTACTACTACTACATGCCTACGACCTCGGCTACTTTTTGCACTTTGATTCATGAATAAGTAAGTATTATTAGCATTGTTCTTAATTCTACAATTTTGTACAAGATTTGTCTCTAAATTCAAATCAGAAACTCGCGTCATAGAGCTATGTTTCTCGAGTTCGCATGCAATACTCATAAGGGTGTGGAACATTTTTCGCTTAAAGAAATTTTTTAATTAATGGTAAGTTTTCGTAATTTTTGAAGATGTTTGTCAGTTTACAGTTTTTCGTAGTTTCTTTATATTATTGCAAAATCCCCCCAATTTGATGATAAATTCACACTACCTTTTTGTTTCAATAAATCCCCTTTCCGAGATCATAAACCAAAACTGGAAAATTTGCATGTTTGACTTTTAATTTTCATTTTGGTAGAATATCAAATATCGTCAAAAGATCTGCCTAAACATAAATAAATTGGCCATATATTAATATAAATTTTTGGCCGAACCAGTTAGAAATCCAAATGAAATAACCAGTCCACAGTTCGCCCAGTCCAAACAAACGAAGTTTATTCGAAATTAATTTTCGATTTAATAGAATGTATAAGTCCGCTCTTTAGCTCCATTTCAAACATACACACATCAGTATATGTGTGTGTGGATATTTTATATTTCTAATTTGTTTTCTTAATTTTGTTTTGTCTTGTTTGACCAACAGCCTTGTGACTGTTATTGACGCGTGTGAGCCAACTTGCTCCAATTTTGTGGCTTTATTTGCACTCGGTGTTTTGTTTTAAGTGGGCTAATTTACAAGTCGTCTTTAGAGCACTCAACAAATGGCCATTAATCAATGTTTATAAGATCAGCTCAGGTTACCTTTTGGTTAAATTATGTTCTTGATTGATGTAAACTGTTTTGCTTAAATTCTCGTTCACCAGAAACTTTCGCTTTAAAAGGCCAAACAAGTTTAATAAACCTTTAAGGGTCACTTTAGTTACATAATAACCCAACACATGGGATTCTGTTGAACAGGTTTTTCGTAGAAGTTGTTCGAGTCCCCCCCGCCCTCAAAATTGGTGACCCTCAATGGATACCAATCAGTAAACTCAGCCAGCCAACTTGGCTGCACAAGGATTCCAATGGCAATGGCCAGCTATTGTCGACTATAAATTGCTTAAAACAGGTTGCCGATCGTCTGCCGTGTCCTTGATAAGGCTTATTAATTTAAATTTTTTTCGTGGGGAAAAACACGTTTTATTGCCCACCTATAATTTTTTTTTGCTTAAATTTAACGAATGTTCGGCGGCAGGTTTTGTTTTAAACAAATTTCACAGATATTAAATGAATTTAAAAGGCGATTAATTCTTCTACTTAATACAAAAAAAAAATACCGTTAGTTATTAAAATTCGTTATGCATATATTGGCTGCAATCAAAGTTGATTAGGTAATAACAATTTGGTTGTTAATTTACAAAAATTTTTATTTGAAAACTTTGTTGATAATTTTGTTTTAATTGCTTGATAATGTCAACATAAATTAAAGATTCGCAATATAGGATATAGATTGGAGTTGCCCTAGCAGCACAATTGTTATTACAACGCACTTAGGTATAGGCATTGCATACGTCAATAGCTGAGTTTTCTTAATCTAATTCTAGTGATTGATCCGTACCGTTTTTGCAGCCTCAACTCATATTAGCAAGAACTTTTTGTGTTGACCTTCAGTTGATTTAAATTTTGTAATATTGAACTGGCAGCTTTTGTTAAATGAACTTCCTACAATGACCACAAAACTGAATGCCCGAATTCAAAGCCAAATTGGAACTAGTTAGTCGGGTTGCTGCTTTATGGCTGGATTTGTATTTTGTATTTACATAACTATATAAATCTAAAACAACGCTCGAAAAGTAACAAAAGAAAACAGAATTCAAGATTCTTATTTACCTATATATATGTGTGTATGTTTCTTTACGCAAAAGACACAGATAAATGTGTTATTATATAAGTATTTTATGTATGGGATTAATTTGCATAAATCATAAGCACAATTAACGATGTCTGAAATGTTTTGTTCTTGTGCTGACGCAGGTGACGTGACATTTGACTTTAAATTTATATGCGAGGTTAGCTTGAAGATTTTAGTTCTCAACTCCAAATAAGACGGTTTTTCTTGGTCTTTAAAATAAGCTTTTGATTCAGTAACGACCTTTTAAATCAAGTCTCTTAGCGCCATTTCTTTAGGTTACCAATTCGTAAATAGTCAAGAGTTGGCAAATTCGGGGGAAAAAATAATAATAAATTAGTTCAACAGCTCCCAAGTTAAGGCCTATTACCAGAGCGCACGAAAGTAAATTTATATGTCAAACTTCACATGAATAGAAACACTTTTGAACTGTCTTGAAATCTGAATGCTATTACACAGCAGTCTTATTTGTATGAAGTATTGTGCCGAAATAAATTTTTATGTCATCTGGAATTAAGCCTTTAGTTGGCTTTTTAAATCGGAAATGTTGCTGGGAAGTTATGGTAATATGTCTGAACTAGCCTTTAAACGTTTTTATGATAAAGTTTAGCACGTCTTTCTCCCACAACTACTCTCCCTAGCTTTCTCACTTTTCCCATGACAGGACTATATGGTTATTCTGATAATAGCTGTATCCAGCCTAAGAGGGACAGTGATTGGAAAGGAGTAATTTTCTTACCTAGGTAAGGTATAAGGTAAAAAAAATATACGTAGGTAAGGTAAAACGTATTCGGAATTTCAGGTACCTAGGTAAAGGTAAAGGTACTGAAAAGGTACTTTTAAATTTATTAGTAATGAATACAAAACAATGAAATGAAAATAAATAGAGGAAAAATAATGGTAGCTTCGGCTTGACCAAAGTTTATATACCCTTGTAGCTTGTATAATTTATATAAATTAAGGATTCAAATAATTTCCGTCGAACATTCTTAGCTGAGTTATTTCAAAAAACTCAGCAATAGATGACGCGACGACTTTGACAATTTGCTTGCCAGTTTGTTATATGTAGACATCGGATTTTGCATATTTGCATATTTTAAGCCGCATGTTCGATTCAAGTTCTGATTTCACACATCTTATTTTTATTGATCAATGATCTAAGTCCGCTAAAAACAATTTTGCATCAATTGCATAAAAAAATATGCAAAATATGCAGAATATGCCAAAAACCTTTTTTTTATGAAATTACATAATGATTCTGTGCACACGGCGTGCGTTGCTGCGCCCCCTTTAGAAATTTAAACACAATACGAAGAAGTGAAGCTTAATAGACAATTGCCATCTATCAAATTTTTTATGAGAATCTAAACTTATGAAATTTTTTACAAATTTCACGAGTTTTTGGTCCGTATGATCTTCACCTCCTATTTACCCGTCGATATTACCGTCTTCGTGTCAATCTAAACTCATATAAGAATTCCGCAAATGTTAAAATTTCTTTAAACCGATTGACCGACACATCCTATTTACCCGTCTTTAACTGCCAACTGATAAATCTTCATGATAATCTGAACTAATCATAAAATTTTGTATCTATCTGGATTTTTGGACCGCTCGATCTTGACACGTCAATTTACCTGTCTACATTATAACTAACTCATGCAAAAGTTTTGAAAATTTCGCAACTTTTTAGACCGTTGGATTTAACCATTTACGCGTCCACAATTGACATCTATCACATGTTAATGATTACCAATTTTTTATATACGAAAATTTTGACGTGCGATTTCTCGGTTTTTAATTTTTACGATTTTTCCTAATTGGCGGGAAAGATAGGGAAAAAATTAAACGTCCTATCGAAACGAGACAAAATTTATTGTATTCGGGATTAAATTCTCTTCTAGTTGAACCTAAAAAACCTTAAGAAAGTTATGATTAACCCACTTTTTAAACAATCTGAAGTAAATTTAAAAAACAAAATAAATGTTTTTTTTATAATTTGCGAAAAATTTTTGAATTTCTCACTTTTTGTTCAATTTTCTTGGTTTAAGTATAGAAGCTACTATTGAAAATAGAAAATTTGTTGGGTTTTTTGTTTCAGATGGAAATTGCGACCTGCATCTTTCCCGCCGCACGACACATGCACACTCGAGGCGCCTCGGCGAAATGCTTGTACCAGGCATAATATGACATATATTTTAATGATAAAATTTGAGAAGACTGTTGAAATATATAACAATAAAACCTGAAAGTTTCGTTTCAATCGAATATTTCTTTCCTTCCTAAAAAAGTCCTCGGAAAAATCTATTTTTTGAAGCTTCTAAAGCAGGCTCCCCCCTTAAGTCTTAATAATAATTATTGGTAAAAATTGGCAAAATTTCTCGATTATTTTAATCGTTCGATCTACACGTCCTACCCCTACACCCGTCTACAATGCCATCCGGAAAACCTTCATAATAATATTAGGTCATACGAAAAATTGCCAAATTTTGACCTGTTCAATCCACGCCTCTTATTTACCAACGCCTGCGCGCCTCGTAAATTCTCAAATGAAAATTTGACAAATTTCGCGGTTTTTGGTCTAAGCCTCTTATATACGCGTCTTTAATTGCCATCTATCCAAGCTTCAAGTTATTTTAGATCCTTTGAAAATTTTGCGAATTTCGCGATTTGCTTGACAACTTCATCTACTCCTCCTATTTACCCACCGGAACGGTATTCTTTATGATTATCTAAACTCAACTTTTTGACTATTTGTTTCACATCTCCTTTATTTACCCGTGTACTCTAGCCGTCCATAAAATCTTCATAAAAATCTGAAATTAGTGCACAATTTAGAAATTTCCCAATATTTTAGATCTTTCAAGGTACACCTTTCATTTGCTCGGTCTACAACTTCCATTTAACCATCTATATTTGCCATCTATGTATATATTCTTGATAATAATCTAAGCTCAAGAATGAGAATTTTTGTAAATTTCGCCATTTTTATACATTTTTTATACAATTACATATTTTGCATATTTATTGCATATTTTGCATATACAAAATTTGCATATATTGTTAGTTTGCAGTTATTAAATTAGTATAAATCCAAATTTTCACCTCAATCAACCTTCATTAATAAAAAAATCCATAAAGCCCGATGTCTAGTCATGACCTTATCTTCTTTCAGGCATGATTTCAGTACTCAACTCATGGGTTAGTTTCATTGGTAGTTCTAAAAAAGGTACTAAAATCAGTCATGAATTGTAGCGATTCCTACTTATTATATTAGTATAAATCCAAATTTTCACCTCAATCAACCTTCATTTAAAAAAGTGCATAAAATCCGATGTGATATGGATGCTATACGGTATATTAATCAGATTTTGACCAAACTTCCAAAATTGTGTGGAAACCGATAATATTCATAACTGAAAGGCTTAAAGATGCTACCATTGAAAACAAAAAAGTTTTTTTTCACTAAAAGTACTTTTCCAAAGATCGTTCCTATGGCAGCTATATGCTATAGTCATCCGATTTGGATCAAACTTGTCAGAACTTGGACTAGTCTCTCAGTTTTAAAGCTATCGAGCTGAAATTTTGCACAGAGTCTTTTTACTGCACGCTGCTAATATGTCGGAACCGACCGGATCGGATGACTATATCTTATAGCTGCCATAGGAACCATCGGTCAAAAAATGGGTCTTAGTGAGAAAAACTTTTTTGTTCTTAGTGTTAGCGTTCCCAAACACGGTCATTATTAATATTATATACTTTCAAACAGATTTGCAAACTTTGGTCAAAATCGGATGACTATATCTTATAGCTGCCATAGGACCGATCGGTCGGAAAATAGGTCTTGATGAAAAATTTTTTTTGTTTTCAAGTAAATCGGTATTAAGGTTGGTGATTATTAATATTAAGCGCTTTCAAACTAATTTGAAAAATTTGGTCGAAATCAGATGACTATATCTTCAGGCTGCCATTGGACTTATCGGTCGGAAAATGAGTCTTTGTGAGAAAAACTTTTTTGTTTTCAATTTTATCGTTCTTAAACTTGGCGATTGTTAATATGTTTTGTTGTTTGTTGATATGTTTTCAAAAAGGTTCGCGAAATTTGGTCGAAATTAGATGTTCATCTGACTTAAAATGGATTTTAGTTACAAAAGTTTTTGATTTTTATCTAAGCGTTCTTAAACTCTGTCATTTCAAAACAGCTTTTGCAAGGCCTTCTCGTTTTTTGGTGTATTTGGCCTCCATAGCCTAGTATTCTTTCAATATTGGCTAAGCTAGGCAAATGTTATTATACTCATATAAAACATTACAAATATTTTTATACTTAAGTAAAGACTCTTAAGATAAGTTAAGACTTTCATTTCAATAGTAGAATTTAATAACAATTCTCAGTTTCATCCAATCTTTCATTACTAGTCTTCAGAATCGTTTGTATTTCAACTAGCATTGTAAACAGATTACAAACTTTCCGTAATTTCATCAACAATCCAATTTTTTAAACACTTTACAATTTTGATGATTTTATTTGGAATCCACTTCAATCTAAATTTTGGAAGTGTCATAGTGGAGGCTTGTTCAGCATCTTTCTTGACAATTAAGTTCAAAGTTTGTGCTGCGCATCTAAAGTGCCTTGGCAAACTAATTTCAGCATTAGCTGAACTATTCAGCTCTATTACCCTTAAATCAGAATCTCCACGTTTGTTCCTTCAACTAAGTATTCAGCTCTATTACCCTTAAATCAGAATCTCAACGTTTGTTTCTTCAATGCTGTACACTTTTAATGCTTTACAAAAGTTGGATGCATTATCTGTAACTGTTCCACATATTTGGGTATATCTTAGTCCGTATTTGCTATGAACTTCAGCTGATATACATAGTAGCAATTATTTCATGTGTGTGAGAAAATCACACACGCTTATGTGACGATGTAGATTCCAATCTATATAGTAGCCGTTTACACCAAAGTAACTTTTGTTATTGCGACTCCTGATATCAGATATAATAAGTTTTTGAAAAATACCAGTGATTTTTTTTTTAAAGTTCGCCTTCCTCTTATCTAGCATGGAAGAACAGGATACATTCCATCAACACAGCTGTTTTACCAATTTGCATTACAGCTAATACAGCACAATTTGTAAATGTTTATTTCATATTGTTTTAGTCCTAAAAATGTTCTTCATAAAGTCAGTAATCAAACAGCCCTCGCACATATGTATGTACATATATGTTTTAGAGATTTGGTGTTTAGATCCGCGAAATTTAAATATATAGGCACAATTTCAATGGTGAGAAACGCCGACCACTTGGTCTTTATAAATATTCAGTGTGTGTCCGCTTTTGAATAGGCTTTGTGGTTGGGTTGAAAGATTCTGTTAGATTTCAATTTTAATGGTTTGTTCGTGCGAGTGTTTAATTAAGGGAGGAACTTCTCACTGGACAATGAAAACTTTCGTTGAAAATTTAAATATTCTCCCCAATGATTTCTGTTCTTTGTAAGTCAAAATCGGAGCTAGTTTGGCCTGATAACTTATTTGCTTAACAAATCATTTCCTTTAATCAGACAAAACAATGCTTACTCATTTCATAACTTATGACTGATGCAAACCATTTCCCGTGCTTTGCCAAAGTCAAATTGCATATTAATCGAATGTTGTAATCTGCCATGATGTGACAAAAATCCTTTTCCTCTGCCAAGTTTAGATTTGACAAAAAAAAAGAAGATTTACATTCCGCACAATGACAAATTTGTTGAAAATGTCAGCAAGTGTCATTGCCTTCCCCGAGCAGTTGGACGTGTTGAGGTGCAAAGCAAGTTATGACCCGAATTGTTAGGAGGTTTCTAAAAAAAAAAAAAAAAAGATTGAGTAATAAAAAAGAACAATTAATAGTTGGCGGCCACTTGAGACAGACAACAATTTGTTGTTTCTTAAAAGGGTGAGACTTCCTCAAGTCAAGCACAACTAACACACATTTTAAAAAAGTTTAAATGGTGAGCCACGCACCCAAATGGAAGAGTTCAAAGTCGCCCCTCTAATAGTTAGTTCGCATATGAATTGAATATGTTGCTGTTTGTTTTTCTTCTACAACTGGCAAAGTGGGCGTTTGTTGGCTGATTAGTTCATTAAATGCAAAATGCTTTTTATAGGCAATCAACGGTAGCGTAGTTCGGGGTAAGGTAAAAGCGTTAGAACCGGGGGGCCTGCTCCTGAGGGGCCAACAATTAGTAGTCACAATACCCAGGACGCGATACTCAGTTCCTCAGTACTCGATGCTTAGTTCTCGATACTTGGAACTCGATGCTCAGATCTCTATACTCAGTTATCGAAACTCAATACTCAATACTCAATACTCAATACTCAATACTCAATACTCAATACTCAATACTCAATACTCAATACTCAATACTCAATACTCAATACTCAATACTCAATACTCAATACTCAATACTCAATACTCAATACTCAATACTCAATACTCAATACTCAATACTCAATACTCAATACTCAATACTCAATACTCAATACTCAATACTCAATACTCAATACTCAATACTCAATACTCAATACTCAATACTCAATACTCAATACTCAATACTCAATACTCAATACTCAATACTCAATACTCAATACTCAATACTCAATACTCAATACTCAATACTCAATACTCAATACTCAATACTCAATACTCAATACTCAATACTCAATACTCAATACTCAATACTCAATACTCAATACTCAATACTCAATACTCAATACTCAATACTCAATACTCAATACTCAATACTCAATACTCAATACTCAATACTCAATACTCAATACTCAATACTCAATACTCAATACTCAATACTCAATACTCAATACTCAATACTCAATACTCAATACTCAATACTCAATACTCAATACTCAATACTCAATACTCAATACTCAATACTCAATACTCAATACTCAATACTCAATACTCAATACTCAATACTCAATACTCAATACTCAATACTCAATACTCAATACTCAATACTCAATACTCAATACTCAATACTCATACTCAATACTCAATACTCAATACTCAATACTCAATACTCAATACTCAATACTCAATACTCAATACTCAATACTCAATACTCAATACTCAATACTCAATACTCAATACTCAATACTCAATACTCAATACTCAATACTCAATACTCAATACTCAATACTCAATACTCAATACTCAATACTCAATACTCAATACTCAATACTCAATACTCAATACTCAATACTCAATACTCAATACTCAATACTCAATACTCAATACTCAATACTCAATACTCAATACTCAATACTCAATACTCAATACTCAATACTCAATACTCAATACTCAATACTCAATACTCAATACTCAATACTCAATACTCAATACTCAATACTCAATACTCAATACTCAATACTCAATACTCAATACTCAATACTCAATACTCAATACTCAATACTCAATACTCAATACTCAATACTCAATACTCAATACTCAATACTCAATACTCAATACTCAATACTCAATACTCAATACTCAATACTCAATACTCAATACTCAATACTCAATACTCAATACTCAATACTCAATACTCAATACTCAATACTCAATACTCAATACTCAATACTCGATTCCAGTTTATTTCTCCAGTCAAACGTCCGAAAATGGTGATTTCTTCGGATGCTTAAAACTTGCACACGACTGAACCGATTTGAATACTTCCTTCTGGGGATTTGTTCGTAAAGGATACGCGAAGGTTTAGTAAAAAAGAAAGGTCGGAATATTCTTAACAGTTGGCGCTGTAGGCGCACATTTCGTTTTCAGCTCAATTCAATTATAGCTCAACACGTGGCGCAGTAGGCGGTCATTCCATTTGACAGCTCAGCAAATATAACTTCGGATTTGTTTTGTTTTTCTAATTGTTTTACAATTTTCAATTGCATCGGTTTTGTGTACTTGCTTTCTTTATTTTGGCTATTTCAAAGGATCAAATGGATTAGTGAAAACGATTTATACAAATTGATGATCATTCCTTCTGTTCGTTATTTGTTACGATGCTCAGAAGAGATCGTGCCAACATGGGTCGGCGTTCTCAGAATTAAGCCCGAAACCACAATGTCAAACGGATTAGGAACCTGTTATTGAATGGGAATCGGCTCAAATCGGAATGATTGGAAGTCGTACGCGACGATCAGAAGAGATGAGTAAAGCTTATAATGAGCAAGAACTATTGAACAGAAGACAAGTTTGTGCTCGGCAATGTGATGAAGCAACTCCAACGTCGGCAATAACAAATTCTTCCGGAAAACATTGTTAAGAATCAATCTATTCTGCTCCAATCGCCACATGCTTGCTTTTTCCAGTGTCAATGTGAACTCATAATCGCTTGCCATTTTGAGCCATTGTCTAAAAACTGTGATTTTGATTCAAGCTGGTATTCTGTAACTATTTTTGGATATCGGCGGTCCGTTATAATCCAGGATTTTTGAACAGCTTAAAGTGAATAATGCAGGAAGACCAGTTTCCAAATGGATTGTATAGTTAGAAGTATTTTGCGGAAAGTGGAAAAACTCTTCATACAAAAGGTCCTTTCAACCAGGGCTGCAAGCCGGTTTAGAACCGAACCGGCTCGAACCCGGAATTCCGCCTTTTTTTTACTGTGAACCAAACCCTGAACCGAACCACGAGGGCGAAAATAGATGAACCCAAGCCCGTTCCGAACCCAAGCTTTTGGTTCGGTTCAAAAAAAAATAAAATAAATAAAATGTCTTCGACTTGTTATTTTCTCCTTTTCGCACTCCAAATGGTTATAAACATACATACATACATATGTAAATCAATTTGAATACGTGAAGAATCATAGCGTGGTATTGTATGTAGTACTTCTTTGCCTACTATGTACATACATAAGTATACATTCATACGTATGCGTAATTTATATTACATACACATAGACCACAATACTTTCAGTCAGAGATGCTACCAATTCAATGTAAACGCCTATGTACACTCCACAATTGATTGAACGTTTTAATTTTCATCTTATACATATACATATGCGCCAATCTAACCAACCCGGTGCATGCTACTGCACAAACATGTCAGCCGAATACAAACAGAAGAGAGTGCCACACGCAGCGTTGCCAATTTAGCTATTTTTCCCACCAGATATAGCCGTTTTGTAAGCTCGAAAGCCGGAATCTTTTCAGTTTTGTCGGAGCCTGCAATTCTAGCTAATTGTTGACATTGTTTGAAAACACACAAGTCAGAACAATGCAAACGCATTTCATATCGCTTAAGATGTTTTGACTGAGAAGGTGTGAAGCAATGACGACAAATTTAATATTTACGAAACTTGCCTACAATGTAAGCACTGATGAATCAGAATGTCACGAATGCAAACTAAATATGACCGACGGGCATGCAGCAAATTTAATGCAGCACCTTCAAAAAAAAAAACCAAGACATTTTTGATTAAATCATTGTGAAAAAAGTTCCAAGAGTGGCGAATAAACACCAATCGATGCTCAATTTTGTGAGTGAAAGACTGATTAAAGTGCATTCGAGAAAGCATAATTAATCGGACTGAAGATTTATACACTAGCAATGAAGGAAGTCCATATCCAGCACACGAGCGACAATCTCACGTCAATTATAATCTACGACTTACAGTCTTACAATGTGTTTATGCGTCAGGTGTATATTTATTGAATTGTAATTTTGAATATATTGGGTAAAACGTGCAACGAACCAAGGTTCGAACCAAAACCAAAGCCCAAAAACCTCGAACCTCAAATTTCCGAACCTTAACAGTTGGTAAATTTTGGTTCGAGCCTGCAAACCGGAGGTCCCGACAAATTTTTTGGGTTTGCAGCCCTGCTTTCAACATCTGCATAACTTTCGGCATCCCATACTTGAGCGGCTTAGCAAGTGATCGCTATATATTGTGCTCATATTCACTGGCTACCGTTTCAGCAGATTCAAAGGCGTTTCTATAAAACTCATCACGGACTCTTATCTGTTAATGGGGTATTGTTGGTTTTACTCTTAAGGTCTCCGCAACTTATGTTGTTAAGTAGTGCGAAACTCATTGTACTGCTATGATCGTTTGTTCAGAGGAGACTTTTAAAATATTTTGATATGATATTTCGATATGAGCCAAACATTCAATACAGTGCAATTCAATTCGGTTAGATGTCTGTCGATTTTCAGCATTGCAAAGAAGTTAAATTTGAGAAAGAACCGGATTTTGTTGCGCGGGCAGTAAGCTTAAAGTATCATAGTTGCTTTTACCACCAAAGCCATTCCACACACTGCTTTACCTTAAATCTCCTATTTCGAAACATTTATTGCAATACATCAAGATTTGCAGCGATTGAACGAAACTACAATCCAACATACAAGGTAGTTTGATCAACATCAGCGATGAATGCTAATACAGCTTCACTGAAAACCAGTGTTGCCAACTTTTCCCGAGCAAAAAAATCCGTTTTCAGCGGGTCGGAGAGGGTAAAAAGCTGTATTTTTTGACAAAAAAGCTGAAAAAAGCGCATTGCTTTTCTTATTATTTATGTAGTTATTTACGAATTATATATGTAATTATATCGTTAAAATATCTTAGATATCTAATATATCTTCAGAGTGATGAAGTTTCTCGTCCTCATCCTTGTCGTAGGCCTCAGTTGTGCCTATTAGCTTAAGGCGACTAGGGGGGAGCTTATAATCGACGCAGCATTTCTTATTATTATATTTATATTATATTATATATTATATTTTCAATTTTATTTCAGTTTCACTGATATCCAATACCTTATACATAAAATTGAGATGATCGTGCTCACGTCCATTCGATTTCTGAGTTTTGATTTTACAATATTGACCTGACTGAAGACACGCTCAACTTCAGCGTTGGACCATGGCAAGGACAACATCTGAATCGCAAACGAGGCTAACTCAAAAAATCTTTGGTTACCTCCAGAGTCTTTGAAAGCGATTACTTCACTCCAAAACTTTATAGTTTCATCGTTGTTCTCCCATTTCACTAAATGTATGTTATCATAGTCATTATATTGACACTCTATTTTCCCAAAATCTTCGACGGAAAATTCTTCCAAAATGGGAACAATGCTTTGTTATTTTGGTCGTAAAATGTTGTCAACCGAAAAGATGTCAATTTGTTGCAGAATGCTGAGATTGTCAGGCAGCCTGAAATTAATTAAATTGCTTAATACAATGAATTTTATGAAAATCCAAAAAGCAGATCATAGCCTCAGCTTCAGTTGCTTTATAAGATCAACTAAAAAATTTGTGCAGCATCGTCGAATAGATTTCTCCAATTCACAATCCATCTGAAGCATCTTAATTTGCTTTTCAAAGTCATATCCTTGATATAAATCTTTGATAACAAATATCTCGAAATCGTCTACGTGAATTGTATCAATAATAGTATCTCGTGGAATAAGCAATTTTTTCAGGGAATTGATAGCCATTTTTCTGCTGAAAACAGCCCTGAGCTTGTGTGTGTTTCTTTGTAGTTGAATGTGCGCGCAAGTCACTCAGTTTCGCGGTAATTGTGCATTTGCAATAACTGCAGTAAACTCGAGAGGCATCAGTTTCATCCTTCCGAAGCCAAGCCTTAAACTCCGGGTCCTGCAGCCAGACTTCACGACATTTTTGTTTGAAAACTTTCGGCATTTTGCTTGCATGATCTGTAAACTTGGCAAGCCCCTATATATGACTGTTAGAGGTGATAAAATATTGTCGATAAATGATTGACAGAGGTGAAATGCTATCGATTTGCTCCAAAACAGAATAAAGCTGAAAAAAAGCCGAAATCGCTTTTAAAAAAACCAGAATACCCGCTTCCCGCTGTTTGTAAATTTTTCCCGCAATCCGGTTTTTAAAAAAGCTAGAAATGTCGGCAAAAAAGCTGATTTGGCAACACTGCTGAAAACATAAGATCAAATTCATTTCGATATTCAACTGATTCAAGCAACATTTCTGACTTATAAATTTTTTCATTTCATTAGGCAAGAATATAATACCTTTCTGATCCAATACTTAAATTGATATTAAAAAATTTCAGAATGATACTTATAATGTAATAATGATATGTCAGTATGTCAAATATGGTCATATCGGAGTAAAATTGATATGAAATATATCATTTTTTTTCTGGCTGTAAGCACTGTCTATCAGTGCCTATGCGCGCTGTTATAGCTTTATAGCAATTTCCCCTCTTCATTGTCAAGCCCCCATTCTGAAGCGCCTCGATCGCCTCGTATTGGTTACTTGCGGCACTGGCAATCAGAATCTTTTTTGGCGTGACTGAAATTTTGAAAATTAATAAATTCAACTGCATTTGACAACCAAGATGAAACTTGTTTTGACCAAAATGATGAGCATCGTTTTCAGCCTCAGCTTGCACATGATTGCAGCTTCTTCATTTAATGTATGGGCGATTGCGGATCGTGTGTGTATATATTTATATATATATATATTGACAGCGCATTTTGCGTTTAAAGGTCATTCGGCTATGGGTGTCTGAAACATCTACCTTAACATTCAACACGATAGCTGACCCAGGCAGAGGCACGCACCAAGTAGTCAACCGGTTCATGTGCATTTTCATAAAAACACAAAAATGTAGGCCCAAAGCTTGCCACCTGGTTGGGGGGGGGGGATAATTGTTAAATTGGTTAGCCTCTTATTTGCCTTGATAAGCCTCGATGAAAGCCTTGACTAAATGTAGAAATGAAGATCTCATTTCAAAACTTTTTTCTCATTTTTTTTTTTTTTTGGATGCTCCATGACAAAATGTTTAACATGTGCTCACACATTTTTGCAGGCAAAAAAAAAAAATTATTTCTTGGCCAGTAAAACTAGCTAAGTAGATAAATCAATAAACAGCCAGGTAAAATTAAAATAAAGAAATATTAAGCACGCGTTTTTGGCAAATTTTTTTAGTTAGGGTGGGGGGGATTTTTATGTTTTATGTTATACCTCTGTTAGCTACCAAACATAAAGCCGCAAAAACAATGACAACATTAACATCAAGAGCAACGGCAGCAGCAGCAGCAGCAACAGCAGACACAAGTGAGACTGGTTGGTCAGCTTCGGGTTGGCGTCGACGTTGGCATCAACAGCAGCAGCAGCAGCAGCAGCCGCATCTTCATCTCACCCAAGTCCAAGTCCGTGTGTTAACAGCTGTCGCTGTTGCTCTGCCCGCGTCGGCAGATGGTCCGGCGTAGTATATATAGAAAATCTTCAAGTTTTGATGCTTTAGTTGGTATCCCACAGTCGACCTAGAAGATATAACCAACCAAATTGTTTTGCTTGGGCATCGATCAAATTCAATTGACCATTGAATTTTGATACGATCGGTCGAACGCGCTTTTAAACGTCGCGTCAGGATTACACAAGGATTATCTACAGGATTAATTACAGCGAAAAACGAAAAAACTCCAACACAAAAAAAAAAAAAACTCAAAAATCAAGCAGTCCAAAAGTGTTCAATATGGTAAAAATGAAAACAAAATCACAAAAACTCTGAACGAATTATTTTTCAAAAAGAAAAGTGCAAAAGTGAACAAACATTAAGCAAATAAATTGCACAATTGGGTCCAGCCAATCTCTAAACAGTCCAAATGACATTTAAAACCACAAACAGTTTTGTTTTGATTTACGTTTCGTAGTTAAATTGTGCAAGTGGCAAACGACGAGTGCTCGAGTGATCAGCTTACGGCCACGTTACGCATACGCCATGGGCGCCCACACGCTCATCTGCATCTTCATGCATTCCAAATTGCGCTTGCCGTATTTGCGTATTAAGTCATTTAACTTGACTCCAAGCTGCAAAAGTGCAAAAGCATTTGGTTGTGCTTGACTGTTTCTATGTCAGTCATATGAAGAAGCTGCAATTCAAACCAGTTTCCATACATTTCGCTCAAGGGGGGTTGACATTTTGTATTGGCATATTTAGGTAAATGACCATTAGATTTGCCTTTAAGTTATATTCTTGATATTCTTGTTGACATGACATTGAACAACAGTTGGCGGCAAGTTTGTTGCCTAAGTCTTTTGATTTTACAATGTAAAATTCAGTCAGTTTTTTCAGAGAGTTTTCTTAGCAAAACCCAGCAATTTGTGTTCAAAATAAAAGATGATAAAGCTCATTCCAGCTAAGTTCAGTAGGTATTCTATCTTTGCTTAAGCATCAAGTAGATTCAGATTAGAATATTAATGTCATCTATAACTAAGCTGGCTAAAACTTAAACTAAAGCACATAGGATCACAAACGACAATGAGCTTAAAAAAGAATTACCAAAAATTAAAACATATAAAATTTACAAGGATCTTCAGCCCCTACACTTCACTAACTCAAAGAAACCTTTAATTTAGAAAACGAAATCCAACCAATCAAATGATTAATCGCTTTTACTCACTTAACGCAATGTTCTTAGTTAGAAGTTATGAATTCTTAGGCTTCTAGAACCAAACCATTAAGTGCCACATCGGTTCGGGCTTTTTTTTTTTGTATACTTTGAACTTGATCACACACCGAACTATTTAAATTGTTCATCTCTTTAGTTACGAAAATGACTTCAACTTAACTCTTGAGTCTTTAAGTAAAGTCTTTATCTGAGAAGGGCCGTTCGCCCGTGACACCCAGCCAGATTTTACTTCAAAATAGCAAATTAATATAAATGACAACAAAATTCAAGATGGCCAGTTAAACAAGTACGAAAGACGGTCAAGCCCGACTGTAATATACTCTGTACCCTGCAGTAGCAGCGCTTTCTTTCTTTCTTTTGGTCATAACTTGACCAATTGATGGCGCCTCTACTTGATTTTCAAAACTGACCAGTAGATGGGGCCACCACTGTAACAACTGGAACTGACTTTTGGTCATAACTTGAGTATCGTTCATCCGATCTTTATTATTCCTTCAGCTAATCGATTAATAGTCTTGATTACTAAATATCTCTAGAAGGTACAAACCTTCTATCTACAAAACTGTGGGATATATGACGTTTTTTCCAAATTGCGGGGACATGAGGGGGCGTGGCAAAAATTGAAAATAAACTTGATCTGCCTGCAAGTATAAGAGGTATACGTCCCATACATGTCAAACCTCTATCTCTTACCATCTCTGAGATCTGCGCGTTCATACAGACGGACAGACAGACAAACATACATGGCTATATCGACTCGGCTGTTGATGCTGATCAAGAATATATCTGCTTTATAGGGTCGGAAATGATTCCTTCTCCCTGAAAAAAGCTTAATGACGCTTGAAATCAAAAAGATTTTCTCACTAAAACTACTTTTTCGACCGATCGTTTCTATGGCAGCTATATGCTGTAGTCATTCGATTTGGATCAAACTTGGCACAATTGTGTGGTAGCATATAATATTGAACAATAACAAGTGCAAGTAGGAGCGATAGCATTGAAAACAAAAAAGTTTTTCTAACTAAGACTTTTTTCAGATCAATCTTTTCTATGGCAGCTATACTATATAGTTGTCAGATTCCCGTTAAGATTGGTGGAATTATGAAAAAGCATAGAAAACTTATAAGTACGAGGTTTTATGGCGTTTGCATTGAAAACAAAAAAGTTTTTCTCACTAAAACTAGTTTTCGATCGATTGTTCCTATGGCAGCTATATGCTATGGTCATCCAATTCGGCCGGTTCCGACAAATGTGCAGCGTATTTCGACCTAAAGATTTCGTGCAAAGTTGGGTTAAGATAGATTTAAAACTGATGGAGGAGATAGCATAGAAACAGACGAACGGACGGACCGACGGACATGGCTATATCAACTCAGCTCGTCATGTGTACTTTATGGCGCTTTCAGCCAAAATTGTCAGCTGAAAATTTTCGCCTCTTTATTGCTAACTTAATTCTTCAATAGTAATGTTTACCCTCTGCCACTTATTCTTATTGTATTTTGAGGGGTTTTAAGAAATTTATGTGCGTTAAGACTTATATCTTTTTGTCATAAATTGTGTGATATATAAGATTGGGTGACAGATAGCGCTATCTATAATATGAGCTATCTTTCCTTAGTCAAACACAAACAACAACAATATATAAAGTCGGTACCTGTACTTGCGAAAGTGTAAACTCAGTATGTATTTTGCTGCTGCCTGGCTTACGACTGAACTATGGTTCATTCGATTAATATCAATCAAATATAAATAGTCGAAAATGTTTCTTTCTTACATTTGCACAACTCCAATATACTCTGTGTCTCTGTGTACTTTTGGTACAGAGTATAAAATATAACTTACTTCGATCAGCAAAGGGTACCGAAAATTACACTAAAATGAGTTTCATTTCGTAATCAGCAAAAGAACAGCCATGGCTGTGAGAATACAACGGGTCTCTAGTTGCCCATCGCAAAATTCAACCAATATGCAACTTATTCTTTAAGTCAAAGAGCTCAGCAGAAATATTCAAACAATTCCCGAATACCTAGCTAATAACACAATTGCTTAACTGTTGGAAATTGATTTTTATTCCTATTTGGTTGCTGGTATTTAGTAGTTAGTACACTTGTCCTTATTCAATAAATGTGATACATTTGTTTCTTATATACTCAGTTGTTTTGATTGTACTACATCTCTTTCTTGAGATTTTGTATTCTATCCTTTCAAACCGAGTTTCAAGTCACTCGGATGTGTAACTTTGAAAATGAGTTTGGAGCTAATCGCTGAGAACTACCCACCCAGAATGGGTGAATTTACCGGAAAATTGGTACGCAGTTTTTGTTCAATTTTCATATAGATCTTTGATATGGTTTCATACAACAATTTTCCGCGAATTTTCCACATTTCCCGACAGAATTTTCCAAAATCCGTTCTTAGTACTCGCTTTCAGCAGAAGATAAAACTACTGTGAATAAATCAGCATCCTATCTCTTATGGTTTGGGCTGTGCGACGGTCACCAGTCAGTCAGTCAGACAGTCAGGTTGAACTCTTTTATAAATATAGATTAGAGTGGTGTTGCTCTTGATTACTAAATTAATACAATATATATTTATATTTATCCTTTCTTGTGTCATGAATTTCCCCTGCTTTACAAGTAAAATCATATTCAAGTGGTCTCATGTGATCATATTTTTGTAACGTCTTCTGGTGTTGAGTGCAACGATCACATGTTCATTTATAAACGAGAGCGTAAGTTAAAGTCGGCTCTAACCGACTTCGATATACCCGTTACTCATGGAAACAAATGTTTATTAGCCTTCCTGTATGCCTGAGGTGGGTCAGCCGAAAAGTATGCAATATTTTTTAACTCGGCTATTTATTATCCGCCAGATATTAATAGACATTTGTCAATTACTAAATGCAACATAAATGACTCCAAATTCATCACGATAAACAGATCAGACACGAAACTTTTGAAAACGTCGGTCAAGCCCGACTATTACATACTCTGCACCCTTAATGTCGCAGCTCGAATTTGGTCACGAGTCAAACGGCCAGTTAACACACAACGCACAACGCAGTGCGCTCTCTAAGTCTCTCTCTCTCTCTCTCTCTCTCTCTCTCTCTCTCTCTCTCTCTCTCTCTCTCTCTCTCTCTCTCTCTCTCTCACTAAGATTGCTGCTGAACGCAATGCTTAGGTTATGGGTGGGGTGGGTGGTGGGTGTTAACTGGCCGTTTTTTGCACATAACTTGAGTATCGTTCATCCGATCTTTATCATTCCTTCAGCAAATCGATAAATAATTTTGTTTACAAGGTATCTCTAGAAGGAACGAACGATCTATCTCCAAAACTGTAGGAGATATGACGTTTTTTCCAAATTGCGGGGGCGGGAGGGGGCGTGGCAAAAATTGAAAATAAACTTGATCTGCGTGCAGACAATAGGAGTCTACATTTCAAATTTGGTTGCTCTAGCTCTTCTAGTCTCGGAGATCTAGGTGTTCATACAGACAGACGGACGGACGGACGGACGGACGGACGGACGGACGGACAGACGGACAGACGGACAGACGGACATGGCTATATCGAATCGGCTGTTGATGCTGATCAAGAATATATATACTTTATATGGTCGGAAATGATTCCTTCTGGCTGTTACATACATTTGCACGACTTTAGTATACCCTTTTACTCTACGAGTAACGGGTATAAAAACCAATTTTCTTTATTAACAAAAGTTAAATGGCTAAATACTGTATAAAACAAAGTATGTCATATTTGTTAATTAAAATAATTTTTATAGACTGTTGATTTGAAACAAGTTAATTTCATCATCACTTGGCTGTTTGACTTTTGTATGAAAAATATAACCTTGAAAGTGGCAAACAAGCTTATCGAATTGATGCCTTGAAGTTTTTAAAATCTTCATTTCTGGAAACAAATAAATTATTTTATTTAACAAAAACAAAAAAAAAACAATATTTTAGTTACTTTGTGTAATAATTTAAAAAATGTTAAGCGCATTAAGTCGAAAATCCTTGATCAATTTTAAACATACTTTTATCGTACAAAAAAAAAGTAATTTTTATAGGATCAACAAAATGTTAATTAATTAAGACACATTCGATAAGCTCTGAGAAAACTCAATAATTATTTGGGGGTCGTATAACAATTGTAATGAAAAAGTCAAATTAATTAAGAATTTTACTCAGTTTTCAATTTAACTTTGGAAAACTTCAGACAACGATCTATGCTTTTATGTTATTGTTCTTTCAAATGGTTTTAGGTACTGAAATAAACTTGATTAGCAGTTAATTTAGTCATGCTTGTCCGTACTCTAAATAGTTGTAATAAAATTGTTAAAAGTGCCAACACTATCATTAACAACAATTTAAGAGTATAATAAAGTTTAAGCAAACTCTGACATAAATATTTAATGTTTAAAGATAAACTGTTCAAAGTTGATTTAAACGAGGCAACTATTTATTAACTTAAATGCGTTATTAAGCTGGTGTTCACACATAGAGTGTTAAAAAATCACTAAGCTGTTAAATTAGTAAGCGATGTCAGAGGTTATTCGCCTTAGCTTAGCTTTTTTGGGATTTCTAAATTTGGGAAAAGTTAAGTTACATTATTGTTGGATAGTTGTGGGCTTTTTAAAGTAAAGGGTTTGAAATTTCACTGGCTACTTTAGTAATGTTACTAAGCGAGTTTGAGTATATTACATTTTTTGTAGAGCTATGATATGGGACCCCTTTAACAGTGTGACACATTTTTCAAATCAAAAAAGTTGAAGAAAAATTGAGGGTTGTCGAAAATTTCAAAAATATCTAAATCGATATTTTGGACGATATAGAAAAAGTATCATTTTGATATAAATATTTTTAATTTAAATATTTTCAATAAAAACCCGGATGTTAACAATGAACAAGTCTATTGAGGTAATTGGTGCGCAATGAACTACATTCTGACTATATTTACTTAATTAACAAAAGATAAAGAAGTTGTTGGTTAGCGACTTTTCTAATTGTAAGAGTGTGATGCTTGCTGACCTCGAGCTTAACAAAAGATATTTATTTTTTATTTCATTTCTAATATAAGAAGTTCTGCAAACTAATTCATGTATTTAATTTTATGGACCGAAAGAAGTGTTTACTTTGATTTCAAAGAACAATTTAGATTTCATTTTAAACAATGTTAGTTAAGTGATATTCCTAGCTCACCAATAGATGGCCCTACTTTCGTGTGGCCAAATGTTTATATGACAGCTATTTTATATATTCATCATTTAAAACAGAGCATTCGAACTGCAAATCATAAAAAAAAACTTATTCAGTTAAATCTACAAAACGTAAAAACTTCTGATAATACCAATAATTGTTAGGAAGACCCGTTGAGTTATGTGCTCATCGGTCATTCGGCTTGTGGTGTCAGAAACCACACTTTATAAAGCCGAAGTCAAGCGTTCCGATGGCACGGAGCTACCCGGTGTAATAAGATATGACAATGCCAAGTTAGAAAGCACTGGAAATGCGTTTTTCTCTTCCATTCAGAACTTAATGGGGTCCCGATCAACAACGTTGAAAAACTTACATTTAAATTTTTTAAAGATGGGCTGAATTTCAGCCAAGCATCTCTACGCTTTGCTTTTAACTGGTCTATACAACTTTATTGCTCAGATTGCACTGCGATTTCTGTGCATCACCTTTAATAGAATAACTTTTAAACATTTTGCTTTACATGTCCAGAGCACAAGAAACAGTTATGCGCAACAGTGTGACCGAACGCTACAACAAAAATATCACCGCAAAATATCACCAAAAAATATTCGATTTCCGATATCGCCTCGGAAAAATATCCGATAATGATATTTGTAATAGATTTGTAATTTATTGGGCGACCTTTCTAATATTTACTTAGTGTGAGTTGGCTGGCTCTAGGTCCGAAAAAGTTGCGTTTGTTCACAACTGTAAACAACTTATGCATTGTACCACCAAAAAGAGCTGGTTGCCTATACAGAACTGTTCCCTAACGACTCTTCAGTAGGCTTTTCGCTGAAGAAAGCATGATTGCCAACTGCCTCTCCATACAATCATTGTTAGGAACTGCTAAAAGCAATGAAAGCAAATAAAGACAAGCCATGAGTGCTTTCATTTTTCTGATGGTAATGCGTAAGCTTTGTAATATTGGGCAAAAATATCGATATTTCGATTTATCGATAATATTTTCGACATCCCTACGAAAAAAAATGTGAAAGGTTGTGATGGTAGCTTAAAAACCCTGTCTGAGTTTAGTCCGATTAGCTGCCGTTTTCTTTTTATTGCACTTTGAACTTTTCAGCTTCAGAGTAGGACTAACGATTCCATATCTCGTAAACTGCTCTAAATTTCGCTTTTAAATCTCCAACAAAGTCGTTGCTCTTGGTTTGACCTACAAAACATTTCTTTGTAGAAAATCAAAAAATTACATCTTCATACTCAAAATTGCAAAAGTTGGCCAAAAAAGCCAAGATTTGACGACTTTTCTACATGTTTTCAACTTCTTGAGACCCTTTTCAGATTTGGTCAAGTAACACAGCACAAATTTGTAGATTAGACCAAAATAAACAAACCGTTAGAACGAACTAACTTCATTTAATTACTCTTTTATCTAGTTATAGGCTTACAAGCATGTACAACTGTCTTAAAAACTCGAAAAAACGAATATTTTTGGTAAAAAAAAGTAAAAAAATTAAATTTTTTAAATTACAGTTTTTAAGTTATGTTTTCTTACAATTTTATGGATTTAATGTAATACAATTGAAATTTTTGACTGTGTTTTTCGACTTTTGATTACTGTTCTACATGCTTAAGGGCCCGTCACTATATAAAGGACCAATCGAATGAAGTTGGTATCTTCCAATCGTTTGTGTATTTAAGTCTAAGCTACGATTTTGTCCTGCATTGCTTAGTCAAATTCGTTACAGTTTTCAAGACAAAGTTGAAAAATAGTACAAAATGAGGGGAAAATATGATGATTTTAAGACATTTTTGTAATTTTGAGTATAAAGATGTAACTTTTTTGACTTGCTACTTAAGAATGTTTTGTAAGCCAAGCCAAGAGCAACGAATTCCTATAAGACGTCAAAGCGAAATTCCAAATGTTTAGAGTTGACAAAAAAATTCTGTCAACAAATATGTATATACGTAACAAAAATTTTTATGAGCTGATGAAGCCTATCAAAGAAAATCTAATAAAATTGCAAAATAAACTAATAACGCCTCCAACACGGTGGGGGAATTTTATTTGCCCGTCCGGCCAGCTATGCCCTTATTCACAGCCAATTGTAGTTAGAGACGTTATTAGAGCTAACAAAAACTTTAATGACAGAGTTGAAAATTGAATTGTGAGCGGATCACATGAAGTTTTTAGGACATTTTTGTGATTTTGAGTATAAAGATGCGACTTTTTTGAGTTGCTACTTACAAATGTTTTGTAAGTCAAGCCAAGAGCAACAGCTTCCTCTAAAACGTCAAAGCGAAATTCCAAATAGCTTACAAGATATGGAGCTGCAAGCTGAAAACTTGAAAGTGCAAAAAAAAGAAAACGGCAGCTAAAAGGACCAAACCCAGCGAAGGGTTTTCGTACTAACATCATACCCTTTCAGAATTTGTTGGACGAGACCAAACTTTGATCATTTTTTTAGTATTGCACAGTTTAATCAAAAGAAATTTAGCTTCGAACTAATTCTTAATAACATAAAATTGCATTAAAATTATTCATAAAAAATTACAAGTGAGAAAAATTTTTGATAAAATTTAAATTAATTTACTTGTTTTTGCTAATTGAAAATGAAATACTGTACTTTAGCAGAAATCAGCCAGAAATATATATATGCCTCACATGTTCATCTTAGTTACGATTTAATTAACTTAATTGACCCAAATGAACGTCACGTTGAGTTTATCCAAAATGAATGCAAGGTCTTGCCTGCTGTGAAACAGATTAATTAGCATAATGTTTGATCAAGGAACCAAATGAAAGCCACATTTATAGTCTTTATAAAGACGGAACTCATCCTTTCACTTTCATAGCTTCCAGACGTTTGCTTAATGAATTCTTGAATTTCTTGAAAAATCTTAAACAAGTTAGAACAGCAAAAATGTGTTGGTTCATTAGCATAAATTATTTCATTTAATTTAAATACTAAAGTTTAAATCTTTTTTTTTTTGTTTGAAATTAGCAAAAATCCAGACTCGTTTGTGTGTGTGTGTGTGTGTCCGTGTATTAAAATCAAACAAATTTGGTTATAAATGGCACCGGAGGCGTTTTTATGGCTGTCAATGATACGTTAGTGCGTATGCTAATTTTGTCCAGTTTTTTGTCACTTTTGGGACTTTAAATGCTTGAGCTGATTATTATATAATCTTTAATGGTATGCTGACTAGAACTAGGCACAGCCGGTTTGTTGCATAATCAGCTATTTTTAAATACATGCATAAATTAGCCGAAAATTAATCGAACACTTTCATTGACGTTGACAGCGAATGAAGGAGTTGATAGTTGACCTTGCCGAAATGCATATATGCAAATGCGACGGCGGAAGCTCATCGGGTTATTTATGTGATTTTAATCATGCCCGTGGGTAAAGTCTGCAGATAATTACAAGTGACAATATCTACAGCTTGAGCGGCGCACTACCCTGACCTAGACATGCTGTTAAAGTTGAATGTCTTTAGGGTTAGTGTGTTTACAATTTGTGAATGATTTGAATTGTTTAGTTTTTATGGCGATGGCTGACTTTGGTTGAACTTTAAAAGTGTGGCCTGGCTTTGCAACAAAGCGTGAAAAAGTGATTAGGCGATAATTCGATGGGGCACTTAACTGCAATCAGGTTGTTAGAGCAGGGTTGTTAGTTGTTTAATAAGAATTAAACTAAATAGTTGTTTGAAGATTGGTAACACCTTAAGCCTAGACTATGACAGATGTTGACGACAGTTCATTCGTTTTTAAGAGTTTTTTCATAAGAGAGTTAGAAGACTAGAATGCGGGTAAGTCAGGACACTCAAACATACTCAATATTGTATACCCACAAAGTCATTCCAATATCCCTAGTAGACGCAGTACACACAGTAGAGCAAATGCCATCAGTATCTACACGCATGGATCTAAGCTCAATGAAAAAGTAGGAGGGTTAGTTTTCCCCTCCGATCTAAATATGGAAATCTCATTTCGGCTTCCTGATCATTGAAGTGTGGCCATCCAGTTGGCCACCAAATACCTGATCGAAGATGGGAACATATACATTTACTCAGATAGTCAAGCAGCTCTAAGGGCTCTTGACTTGTTCAACAATAACTCCAAGACGCTCACGGACTGCCGTAGACTGCCGTAATGCGATTGCTCAGCATCTACGTATCCACCTCATCTGTGTGCTTGGTACCATTAAGGAAAACGAGTTAACCGAAAAATTGGCAAGACAGTTCCTCCCGGAGAAGAACTTGATAGGGATGCCCTTAGCCTCATACAAGCTAGTCACAGGGAATGAAACCTGGCGCCTGGCTACGGAACGATTGAATAACCTTTCAGTTTGCGCTGTATCTAGGATCACGTGGCCCACTTTCAACCTAAAACGCACCAGCAGTCTTTTGTGCCTAAGCAGAGAGAACATATCACTTCTGATTGGGGTACTAACGGGATACTGCCTCATCGGCAACATGCTTAGACATAGCTTACAGCAAGTTCTATAGAAGCTGCAAGTGTCAGGAAGTGGATAAGACATTACTACATCTTTTTTGCCACTGTTCAGCTCTTAGTAGAAGGAGACTCTAAACACTTGGTCAACCCTTTCTACTCAACATCTCGGAAGTGTCTGAGATAGAGATTCCCTCTCAACTAAAATTCTTAAAGTAGTCACAATGGTTTTGTCGGGAAGAACCCCCCCACTGGCTTAAATAGGGAATTATATGGTGTAGCGAGTACATAAAAGCACAAGTATGCGGCACTTCGACTGCACATTAAATACATTTTAATCCAAGCGCGCCAAGCATCAGTTCTCATGTGTAACGTGAGGCAAACCGCTGAGTAGACAAACTCTTTGTCGACTTTGTCAGCGCACATATTTACGTTCCGAAGCGCTCCGGAACAGTGACGCCAGTCCGAGCCTTCAAACTAAACATTACAAAGCGACTATCATAATATTACATGGCGACAAGACAACCATCTATTTACTTGGCGATCCTGCCAGATATCCCTATCATCTCTTTACTATGGCATCGCATTGGGCCTATCTTGGACTAAGTGTAGGGACAGTCTTACTGTCATTAGCCATCTCAAGCTAACCTAACTGAAACCTCTAATCGTCTTTCTTTTTGTATTTACAGAGAAGTGCACTTTTTGTCTTGGCACTGTGCGTTGTGGCAGTGGCCACCGCATCAGCTGATACGCATGAGGTAAGAACGCCCTCTTTCCACTTGAAATCCAACCATCCATTCCTCGAACTTAGACTAAACATTTTGTATTTATTGTAGCGTAAAATCCGCGCCGCTGTGGGTTATGACTATCCCACGCCCAAGGTGCCGTTTGATTTGCCCCCGCGCACCACTCAACCACCAGCTACTAGACCACCCACAACACGTCCACCACCGCCTCCAACTAGGCCGCCAACCAGGCCGCCTACCACCAGGCCACCAGCTACATATCTGCCACCTACCAACAAGCCTCAGACTCCGGCTACAACTCGTCGTCCTACACCACCGCCAACAGTGAGAACTCCTCCGCCCACAAGGCCACCAACCAGGCCGCCTACCACCCGTCCACCGGCAACTTATCTGCCACCTACCAACAAGCCTCAGACTCCGGCTACAACTCGTCGTCCTCCACCACCGCCAACAGTAAGAACTCCAGCACCCACGAGGCCACCAACTAGGCCTCCTACCACCCGTCCACCAGCTACATATCTGCCACCTACCAACAAGCCCCAGACTCCGGCTACAACTCGTCGTCCTCCACCACCGCCAACAGTAAGAACTCCAGCACCCACGAGGCCACCAACTAGGCCTCCTACCACCCGTCCACCGGCAACTTATCTGCCACCTACCAACAAGCCCCAGACTCCGGCTACAACTCGTCGTCCTCCACCACCACCTACAGTGAGGACTCCTCCGCCAACCAGGCCACCAACTCGTGCTACAAGCACACCTGCTCCCACTTACCTGCCTCCAACCAACAAGCCTCAGACTCCGGCTACTACCCGTCGTCCTACCCCACCTCCTACAGTGAGAACTCCCCCACCCACAGTACGCACTCCTCCACCAACCAGGCCACCCACTCCTCCACCAACCTATCTGCCGCCAGTAACTACCAGACGCACTCCCCCACCGACAGTACGCACTCCTCCTCCAACCAGGCCACCAACTAGGCCACCAACCCGGCCCCCGACTAAGCCACCCACTCCTCCACCAACCTATCTGCCACCAGTGACGACTAGACGCACTCCCCCACCCACTGTACGCACTCCACCACCCACTGTGCGCACTCCCCCACCAACTGTACGCACTCCTCCGCCAACCAGGCCACCAACTCGTGCTTCAAGCACACCTGCTCCCACTTACCTGCCTCCTACCAACAAGCCCCAGACTCCGGCTACTACCCGTCGTCCTACCCCACCTCCTACTGTGAGAACTCCCCCACCCACAGTACGCACTCCTCCACCAACCAGGCCACCCACTCCTCCACCAACCTATCTGCCGCCAGTAACTACCAGACGCACTCCCCCACCGACAGTACGCACTCCTCCTCCAACCAGGCCACCAACTAGGCCACCAACCCGGCCTCCGACTAAGCCACCCACTCCTCCACCAACCTATCTGCCACCAGTGACGACTAGACGCACTCCCCCACCCACTGTACGCACTCCTCCACCCACTGTACGCACTCCCCCACCAACTGTACGCACTCCTCCGCCAACTAGACCACCAACTCGTGCTTCAAGCACACCTGCTCCCACTTACCTGCCTCCTACCAACAAGCCCCAGACTCCGGCTACTACCCGTCGTCCTACCCCCCCTCCTACTGTGAGAACTCCTCCTCCCACGAGGCCACCGACTAGACCACCAACACAGCCACCAACACCCCCACCTACCTACTTGCCCCCAGTGACAACCAGACGCACTCCCCCACCCACAGTACGCACTCCTCCACCAACCAGGCCACCAACTAGGCCACCCACACAGCCACCAACCCGGCCCCCGACTAAGCCACCCACTCCTCCACCAACCTATCTGCCACCAGTGACGACTAGACGCACACCCCCACCCACAGTACGCACTCCTCCGCCAACTAGGCCACCAACTCGTGCTTCAAGCACACCTGCTCCCACTTACCTGCCTCCTACCAACAAGCCCCAGACTCCGGCTACTACCCGTCGTCCTACACCACCTCCTACAGTGAGAACTCCTCCTCCCACGAGGCCACCGACTAGACCACCAACACAGCCACCAACCCGGCCACCACCACCCCCACCTACTTACTTGCCCCCAGTGACAACTAGACGCACTCCCCCTCCAACAGTACGCACTCCTCCACCAACCAGGCCACCAACTAGGCCACCCACACAGCCACCAACCCGGCCTCCGACTAAACCACCCACCCCTCCACCAACCTATCTGCCACCAGTAACTACCCGACGCACTCCCCCACCCACAGTACGCACTCCTCCACCAACCCGTCCACCCACTCCTCCTCCCACCTATCTGCCACCTGTAACTACCAGACGCACTCCCCCGCCCACGGTGCGCACTCCTCCCCCAACTAGGCCACCAACCCAACCACCAACCCGTAAAACCACCATCTACATCCCACCCCCAACCCGGGCTAGCGTGCCTCCAGCCACGACTAAGCATCAGGGTTATCAATATCCCAAGCCCAGCATTCCCTTTGATTTCTAAGCTTCGTTTTTAAGCTTGCTCAACCATCAGCCCACGGTGCTGATTGTTGAGCGACCTGCAAAACCAACATCTAGCAACGCAATACCAACCATATGTCTAGGGCTAGATAGATCTAGTCAAAAACAGTCTTAAAGATTTTTCAACGTTTCACTTGGGTGCTAAGGATATACGAGGCCACTGAAGCGTCTTGCAAGAATTCAACTTGTTTGTTTGTTATGAATTAGCCAACCGATCGCATACTCACCCAGTTAGGGGAGCGTCCATCCGCAATCCAAATGTCTTGCGAGTTTATTTACTGTCTCCTCAGCCCCATTGGGGGTGTGCCTCAGACTATGTATGATATGAATTAAACCATTTCCAATTGAATTGCTGAAACCTGAATACAATAAATTAAGTTTTTCGAAAAATTTGCTCGTGTTTTGTGTCTTGGATTTAAAAAGGGGAAATGAGCTTGAAGCGGCATTGGGGCGTAATGGCTGGAACATGTCCGGTAGAGCCAATTGCAATGCCAAATCTGGTTAGTTTTGAATGATTTTGGATTTTGATGCAGCGAAGAATATACGAATTGCTTATCATGTTTGTAACAAAGAATGATAAGTCTGTTGGAGAGGGTAAGTATTATTAATTATAGACCACTGAGGTATCGAGAGATGTGTGCTATTCGTGTTGGTCGCATTTAAAGAGCAGCTGATGTTAGTTTATCTGTTCAGAAGCAATTAGAGTGGTTGTAATGTGACTTGGACAATCGTTCTACTTTCTGTGGCTTGAGAGGTTTCAAGCTTATAAAGGGCTGTTCAACCAAAAAAAATGCTGTTTATATTCTTGTTTCTTTCTCAGTGGCAAAAACTTCAGCAAGTTTTTGGTTCAATTGAATAGGATCAAGGAATAGGTTCAGGTTTTTCTTTGAAAAAAACTTATATTCTTCCCATAGCAAGTTTTTGGCTGAATTACTTTGAAAATGGACAAATAAAAGGATAAGTCGAATCTGTCCTAAATCACCGTGAAATCGCTTAAAAGATTGGACGAAGACAAAATGTTGTTGGTAATTTTATTTGAAATGAATCAAATTATGGAAACATTATGAAAGGAGGAGTTCTGTAAGCAAACACATCAGCATCCAGAAGACTTTTCTTCTGAACAGCTTCCAATTCTCATCAATCTGCTGCATCATTATCATCATTCGATCACTGCCTTCCAAATTCTTCGCTATTCAGTCTAATGTACCTGGCTTCCCGGGTCTTCCCCAGCTATGAGATCGTTCAACTGCATAGCGACAGATTCGTTTGGCCGTGTTACTCTGTTTTAAAAGTCCCCTTCTAATATTTGTTTCCGATATTTAGTTGCCTGACTTATAAAGTTATTTTATTATTAACCAATTTGAATCGTTTAGTAGCTGGGGAACTTCGTGCTGATGTAGTCTTGCCTTACCAAAATGTAAAACTCTGTATTCCCTCAAGATTGGGCAGCTTCCAATAAAATTGATAGTGTTTTCTCGCTCGTTACAATTGCAAAGAGAATACGCTGTGTGGGTGCTTGCTATGTTTGGGACAAAGTTGATTTTGAGCAATTGTGCGAGCTTGCTTCACTGAAAACACGTCGTTGAAATAATTTCTTTCTCCTAGGTCGTAGCTCAATTCTCTGTAGATTAGCTCTTGAGAGCACCTCCACCAAGCCCATTCCGCAAGCCACGCATTCGTTGTTGTTTTACGCAAAGGTATATTAGGGGCGTTTGGCCTTCGCGCAAGCCTTATGGGCTGCGTAAAGCAACAACACATTCATATACGTTCTCTCCTCTGTTTCTTTCCGTTCGAAGGTTTTGTTGAGAGCGCGTGCAGACCTTTAACAACAACTTTATATGTGCCTCTCTTCTCTCTCTCTCTTTCCTATACTTGAACGCAACAACAAGGTTGTTTATGCATAGTGAGCGTAGCCTAGCGATTGGCCTTAAACACTTTTTGCTATTCATCCAACACACACAAAGCAAAATTGGGATTCTATTTCTTGTGGTTATTATTGCTTCACGCGGCCGTAAGCTCATTCTGAGCACAGCTGATCTATATGAAGCATCCATCTTTTTAAGTTTTTCGCAATGATTGGCTGATAGAAGTTCCTTTTACCGAAAGAACTGATGATGTCCGCTTAGCAGAAACTTAGCCAATATTTTAGGCAATCTATTTTCGGGCATAGGTGACATACACACCTGATCATATTAATAGGTACACACATCAACTATGACTTTAAGGTAACAGAAAACAGTTTTATTCATTGTTTCAAACTTAAAATTTGTTCTCATTGGTTCTTAAACTATTTGTTTTTAATCAAATAAACTTAATTGTAACATAGAATAATAATATAACATAAAAGAGATCATTTTGTGTTTCAGATACGTTTTCAGTGTGATCATAATAATAGGTACACTTCATGTGTCGATAAGAAAAAAAAATTTTAATTTCCATTTTGTGTTCTTTTTTTAGGTAAATTAGTATTTCCTAACTTAGTATCCAGTGTATCCACCTCTATTTTTGGCCACTATTGCTATTCTTTTTGGCATACTTTTAATAAGAGCCTAGCAGGTCTCTACTGGTGTCTCATACCACAGTTTTTGGACACCTTCCCATAATTTTTGTTTATTTGAAAATGAATGCTTTGCCAATTTCTATTTCAAGTCTCCCCACAAGTTTTCAATGGGGTTAAGGTCGGGGGATTGGCTTGGCCACTTCAGAACGTCAACTTTTTGGTCTTCGAAAAATTTAGATAACAGCCTTGATGTGTGTTTAGGATCATTATCTTGCTGAAATACCCAACGTAATGGCATATTTTCCTCAGCATACGGTACTATAACTGTTTCCAATATGGATTTGTACTCTTCAGCATTCATTTTGTTCGTAGTCTGATAAATTGGACCTACGCCGTACCAGGAGAAGCAGCCCCATACCATTATATTGCCACCTCCATGTTTGACTGTTTTTTTTGTAAACCGTGGATGGAATTCCTTTCCATTAGGGCGTCGAACATTCCTTTCACAGTCATTCCCAAACAAATTAATCTTGGTTTCATCGTGCATAGGTGCATCCTACCCAGTCTTTGTGGTCCCTTGCAAAAGTTTGCCTCATGGTGATATTTTTTTTGCGCATAAGTGGGACTTTTCTGGCAATTCTTCCTGGGAGGTTGGCATCTTGTAGTCGTCTTCGGATAGTTGGAGCACTAACTGAATTCCCAATTTCGGCTGCAATAGCCTTCGATGACTTAAATGGGTCCTTTTTGCTCAAAGTTACTATGTAGTGGTCAAGGGTTTCTGTTGTTTTTTGTGGCCTTCCACGGGTTTCCTGTCTTGGTTTTCTTTCTAATGCATTTTTAACAAAATTATGAGACCTGTTCATTAATTTGGCGATGGCTCGTAAAGATTTGCCTTCTTTTCTCAGACTAAGAACCAATCGAGCTTCTTCTTTAGTACAATGAGAATTTCGACCCATTTTTTCTAAAAAAAATAATACTATAATATACTTAATTTACCTTTAGTTACCAAAAGATCGCTGATTACAAAATTATTCACTTGATACTTGTGAGAAACGGAGACTGTACCTATTATTATGATCAGGCGAAATGTGTGGTGGACTCGCAATTTATAGAAAAGCTTTGATATACGGGGCAGCCCCTCTTTCAACTCTTTGTCACAGTGTGGCCAGACATTGACAACAACAAAAAACCAAAAATTAAAAAGTTGTCAACACTAAAGTACGAAAAAAGCATCTATAATTAAAAAATTCCGGTGTGTACCTATTAATATAATCAGGTGTGTATATATTTCAGATATAGCAATCTGTTTGGAGTGTTTCTGGGCAGACTTGTGCGCCGTAGCACATAATGGACCCCACAGCTGAGCTGCTCCAAAAAGTTTGTATTTGGTGCTTGTTGGTACATCTGTTCTGCTCAAGATTCAAAAGATATGTGTTTCGAAACTAAAATTTGCTAAAGTTTTAACCGGCTCGAGGTCATATTATGTTTGCACATAACTTTTAATAAGAGCACACAACACCACACAGAAGGCTGGTCAACTTGGTGTGGTCTTTTGCTGTCGATTTTTCACTTGTGCTGACTTGGAATTTCCAAGCTGTCTGCTGATTTGCAATTGATGGGCAAATATATCAAACAACAGTCGACCAGCCTTTTTTTGTAATGTTTTGTGCTCCTGTTTAAAGTTATGTGGAAACATAATATGACCTCGAGCCGGCTAAAATTTGCTAGTGTGATTAGTCACGATATGTATTTAATTTCATTCCAATCAAAAGGAGTTGTAAAACTTGGGATTGAGAAAAGATGATTCACTTCACATATTTTTGTGCTTAAAACTTAGGGTTAACATTTTTTGGGATGAGATAATTTGCAGCACATTAATATCCAAAAGAATGCTCTCAGTAAATCTCACTTTTTGTGGCCGAAACCAACAAAAATATCGACGAAAAATATCAACATATATGTTCGATATCCGATAACGATACATCGTCTTTTTCAAACAAAAATATCGATAATTCGATACATCTATCGATGTTTTCGGTATCCCTACCCCGAGCCATGATACAACGAAGAAGGTATGGCACTCTCTCATCTCGGCTCGAAACACTTCAGTGTCCAGCAAACAGTTGATATGGAAGGTTGTGTGTTCATGAGATGTTATCTGCGACTAAAACTAACATTAACATTGAATTTCATCTTGATGATTTTGATAAATTTCACAACTTATCGAAATGTCTTAAAAGCTGCACTTACACTAATTGATTTCCAAATAACCGACACCATTGTGTGAACAAATAGTTCTCCATCGAAGTCATTTCGCCAATACACAAACTTTTTTGGGTTACTGCTTAATGGAAATCAGCTTTTAACAGTCATGCTCCCACTTTCGCATTCGCAAAAATTTTGTGATTTGAAACCGGTTTTTCCAACAAATTTGGTCTTTAAATCTCAAAACTTCTGCAAAAGTGAAAATGGGAGCATGGCTGTAAGTAAATTTTTCAAAGCGTTTCAGGACCGCAATGTCTTTTCAAGTTTATATTCTTCCCATAGCATTTTGGTTTATAAAACTCTGCTAGCCAACACATCCTACAAATACATATTGCTTTAGAGCATTTGTAACTCGGCTTGTTACCATTGATACCTCTAGTCATTTCTAGTCATTTCTATTGCGAAGATCTTTAAGTTTTTTTTCATGGTCAATGCGTTCATAATATCTCTTTCTTTTCCACATGCCGGCAACACGAAATCATTTGAGCAAAATTAATTTATTTATGTGTTTTGCTTTCGTTACCCAAACCCGATTAAACTTTCTAATTAGGCGGTTGCATTTTGTATGCAGTGCCGCTTGGTATAACTACCTTTTTAGGTAGCTGCTAACAAAAAATTCCATGCAGTCGTCTTTGCGATTCGCAATGAATCAGAAGTCGCGTCAGTTGCAGCAGAGTCAGTTAACACGTTGAAAGATGCAGCCAGTGTCAGTGTCAGTAGAACGCAAGTTAATCTATCGAACACAGCTGGATCCTGGCGCAAGAAGAAGCCGCAGGCTTTGGATTATGGGCCTGCTATCGGTGTACACAATTGTGAGGAAAATTAAACATAAAGCATAGTGGGTGAAGTGAACAAACTAGTAGAACGAAATGAAAAGTATTTTGCATATAAAGGATTTATTTTTTTTGTATAATATTTAAAAAGAAGCATCTTCAACCCCTGAGATAGGGTGAGCGTAAACACAATGGAAGGCTAACATAATTTTAGATGCTAGTTGCTTCCATACACGAGTGAACACCTAACAGAGCAGTGAGAGTGTACTGTTCCCATATATGTTCAGAGAAAATCTGTCACAATTCCCATGTATTCTACGCAGTTTAAACAGGCTGCCAGATAACTGGAATTCAAACGTCTTGCGAACTGCCAGTGTGTGTGAACGCACCCTTATTATAGCCAAGTCTGTCGTTTTTGGAAACCAAAAAGGTACCAAAAACTATGTACTATGTTGCAGAAAGTATTAGACCATTTTTAAAGTTTTACAATAACAATGAATTATATTCAGGGGTGTCCTGGAAATCTCTATAGATTTTCGTATAAACGATTGTACTTCGAACTTAACTTGGACTACTTTATTTGTGAAGTGAAAAGAATAAGACCGGCTACTAGATCATATGGAAGTTAAACCGTACGCATTAAATCTCCTTGGCTTTGAGCAGGCGCTATCAAATCTCTCAACTTTCGTCATCTAATTTAGTCGCCCGGTATATTTTTGCCCCTTTACATATAAAGTCAAACAGCTATAATATGAAAGGCTAACGTTTATACGAAAACCTCTAGAGATTTCTGGGATACACCCGATTGTGTCTATATGACATTGGTGACCGACATTGGTGACCATTAAGAGACAAGTCTTGCGAAAACGGGAAAGATACAGTAGTGTTGGTAGCATGATTGTTCAACTAGTTGCTTTACAAGAAGCGTTTACCAGCACAGAATTTCCGTGTTGGCGGTGTTGTCAGAAACAATATTGGCCGAAAACATCGGCAAGTGTCATATAAGCATAAGCAAAAGAAAAAGAAGTAAACCGAATCCATTTGAATCCTAAAAGTTCTACTCAAAACAAGAAAGAAAGTCGGTCAAGCCCGACTATAACATACTCTGTACCCTTACACTCGCATTTGCTCAGGAGTCAAACGGCCAGTTAACACCCCGCGCACAACGCGGTGCGCTCTCTAAGTTTCTCTCTCTCTCTCTCTTTCTCTCTCGCACTAAGATTGCCTGTGTTGAACGGTTAGGGTATGTTGCTGTGGTTGTTGGTGGGGGGGTGGGTGGTGTTAACTGGCCGTTTTTTGCCCATAACTTGAGTATCGTTCATCCGATCTTTATCATGTTTACAAGGTATCTCTAGAAGGAACGAACGATCTATCTCCAAAACTGTAGGAGATATAAAGTTTTTTCCAAATTGCGGGGGCGGGAGGGGGCGTGGCAAAAATTGAAAATAAACTTGATCTGCCTGCAAGTATAAGAAATATATGTCCCATACATGTCAAACCTCTATCTCTTACCATCTCTGAGATCTCTTCGTTCATACGGACGGACGGACGGACGGACGGACAGACGGACAGACGGACAGACGGACAGACGGACGGACGGACGGACGGACAGACGGACATGGCTATATCGACTCGGCTGTTGATGCTGATCAAGAATATATATACTTTATAGGGTCGGAAACGATTCCTTCTCCCTGTTACATACTTTTGCACAAACTTAATATACTCTATGTACCTTCGGTACAGAGTATAAAAAGTTGTCAACGCTGGGAATTTGAAATTTTACAATTTTAAAAATTTTTGCTGACAGCCGACCTGAGCCCACCTACAAGTTCTTGAACTCAAGACAAAGCACTCAACGCGAGACACACATAAGTTCTTAACGAGAGGCAACACGAAAGTCCTCAACAAGAGGCGGCACGAAAGCGCTCAACAAAAGGCACCACGAGAGTACTCAAAGAGAGGCAACACTTAAGCCATCAACAAGAGGGAACACAAAAGTCCTCAACGAGAGGCAACACGAAAGTCCTAAGCGAGAGGCAAGCAGAAAGCCTTCAACGAGAGGGACCTCGAAGCCTTCTCCGCGAGGCAACCTCAACTAGTGGTGCCAATTTAGCTATTTTCTCACAAGATCTAGCTATTTTACAAGGTCGAAAGCCGGAAACTATTCAGTTTTGTTACAAAACTTTTGTCTGAACCTGAAATTCTAGCCAATTTAAATAAAATATTTGCCATTTTTTTTGGTATATCTATAATTCTAAAAAAAATTCTAACGGTTTTTATAATCCATCTGAAGTTTGTTTTAGCTATTTTATTCTGCTTTTTATTCCAAGAAACGGTTAGAAAATATGGTTGAAACATTTCGCCAACTAGAAAGTCGAATTAAGATGGATGGAAATTGGAAGTTAGAAGCCGAATATAACCAATTTTGGAAACGGGCATCAGCAATGAATGCAACATTGAGAGGGTTGTTACAAAAATCTCTAAACAGTTGGAATGACACATAACTCTGAGAGATTTCGGTTTCTTATTTTAAAATCTAAACAGATGTTTTGCGTCTAATATAATGTTTCATTTTATCAAACAGGATTGAATCCCTCGCATTTGAAACGTTGAAAGAATTCAGTTAAAACATTTTGCCATCGAAACTGTCCAATAAAGATAAATTGGAATCTTAGGCTTACATCCGGGATAATCAAATTGTTTTCTTGGAACCCTTGGACAAAAAACAGTACCAATGTAGCATAAGGGGACTTCTTTGTGTCTGTTTGTAGCACAACATTGTCCAATTAGCAAATGTAGCATACCAAACCAATCACTTTCGTACCAACAAAATGTTGTTTAAAGCTGCCTTTACACTTGTCATATATCTCTAAAGAGACTCTCTGACAATAGTGTAATAGCAAAGCAAATAACTCTAAATATTTGGAAAATTTAGGCTTTTTTAATGTAATTTGACAGGTTCAATTTGATAAGAGTTTCTCTTTAGATAATTTTGACAATCGACTATTTAGAGATATAGGATAAGTGTAAAGGCAGCTTTAGCAAACATTTTTCTTAGCTATCTTTTATAGCTATTTCAAATCTTAATCTTTGCTATTTTTAGCCATTTTTAAGTGTGAATTTAGACCAGGGCTGCCCAAGCCCATTCCGCAAGCCCCGCATTCGTTGTTGTTTTAAGCAAGAATAAGCTGGCGCGTATACGGGCCACGCGTGCCATAAGACCAAATAGAACAACAACCAATTCATATGCGTTCTCACCGCCTTCAGTCGCTGGCTAACCTTCGATGCGATCAGATCGAAGCTGGTTCACGGCGCTTTATTTTCAAGCACCAATATAATCTCACTTTTTTCCTCGCTCTCGTTGACCAACGCTGCTTTTAATTATGCTTTAAGGAGCCGAAGTAACTGAACTACAAGTAAAACGGCTGTAGGCTGAGAGAGCTCTCTTGCTCACCAACACAAGCACACTTTTTTGTCCTCTCCATTTGGCCGGCGAGTCTGTTAAATTTTTAAGGGTAAGCGACTGAACCAATCCGAAACTGCGGTACAGCTAGCACCAAAAACCATGTAATGAACCGAACCTGCGGCTTAAATACTAAGTGATTCCATTCTCGACTTCTATTAATATCTGTCAAAAATGTAAATAGCGACTGTTTGTCCCTGGATTTGGTGTGTATTCAGCCCTGGGGTTCAATAGTTTCTCGCTTATGCAAAAATGCATTTCTGGTTGCAACGCCACTCAAGAGTTAAGTGGGTAGTGGCATGATTAAAGTCTTCATAGGAAAACACGGTGGCTAAAGCAAGATGATTATAGTCACATCTTAGCGAACATCCGACTAATTTTTCAGTGATAAGTTGTCGGCGCATATATATAATATTTATAGTACTTTGTGTACTAAGTACTATAAGTACTATAGTTATAGTAGTTATGTGTCATTGATTGTGCTATTTGACATGCTCTGACGCCTACTTGAGAGGTCGGATCTCTACATCCCTCTTTTCGTTTTGAGATAGCTTATCCCTTTCTGCGTCTGTGGGAAAAAATTCTTCTTCGAGTCATCGCCAAACTTCTCAAGGCCCATTTTCACGCTGTGGTCCTTCACTGGTTGTCGAATTTTATAATTATATCGGTAGAAGAGGATTTGTAATTCGATGAGAAACGTTCCCTTTATCTGAATTTGATAATTTTAAAACTATTTATTTTTATTTTTTTATCCCATTTTATTTGGCTGCTGCTTTAAATGTGTTCTCTTTTCTCGTTTTCTTCGAGCGAAGGCTTTGTTGTTGGCTACGTGGGCATCAGACAGCAGTAGCACACACACACACACTTTCTCTTTCTATTTCGGGTTTCTCTTTCTATTTCTTGTGGTTGTTTTTGCTTGAGATATATTTACATCATTTGTATTGGTGGTCCACGCGGCCGTAAGCTCATTTGGGCACCCCAGATCTAGACACTTTAGAGCTTCAATAGTTAGCAACACTAACCTCAACCCTGCTTGAACGAACTTGCTTATTAATCCCCAATCTAAGCACCGACCTTAATTGAGTTATTCATCGTCGATTCGTTCCTCTAGTTTCTCACTTTCGCACAATGGGCCAATACTAGCTTAACTAAGGATGAAAAGTGGTTTACAATTTCTTTTTTTTCCTTTCATTGCAGATGTCTCTCATGGTAGTCAAGGTCGCGTCAACAGCAGCATTATATCAGCAACAGCAACAACAACAGCAGCAGCAATTACTCAACCAAATTGAAGAGGTGACATCCAGTACCGAAAGTGACAACAATAACAGCGACAGCGACATTGAGAAGATGCGTGCCAAATTGCAACAATTGCAGCTGGAACAGCAGCAACAGTATCGCCTGCAGCAACAACAAATGCAATTGCATTTGCAACAAATGCAGGCGCAAGCCGGAGGCGGAGGCGGTGAAGGCGAACCTGCCTACTTATTGGAGCGTGCCGACGATATAGCGCCTGCTGCTGCTGCTGCTGCACCCATCTATGGTACCTGGCGCACGAAAGCGAGACGACCCCAGCACGCCACTTCGCTCACTGAGTTGGACGATAATCATCTGTACGAGCGTCTGCCGAAACGTACGGCCACCATGACACCTCTGAGGGGGAGTCTATTGCGTGATCAAATGCCACGACCTCCACGACTGGCCACCCAGGGTCCCGCAACGGTGACCTCCAGGGCCCTGCTGCGACGTCAGTACTCCGAGACGCCTGGCAGTTTGGCGCTACGTGATGATGACTATAAACCCAAACCCTTTCACTTTCCCTACGAGGGTCCATTGCCCGAGCAATTCACCAAGAGTGAAGCGGAACGATTGCGTCCCTCTTTAAATAATATACAGGATATTTTGCAGCATTTGCATTTGAATCCCAGTAAATTACCACCCATGGTAATGATGCCCACGGGTCTGCATATAGCGGGAAATTTTAAAAATTTCAAATCCAGCGGCATAGGCAACTTTTTTCGTGGCAAAAGGCATAAGAAGCAGATGCAGTTCAGCATACCATTGCCGATGCCTATAAGTCACATGCCCTTGCAGTGGTATGGTCAAGGTCATGGTCAAGGACCACATCAACGTGTGGCCATTGAACAACTGTATCCGTATAAGCCACGCTCGCCACAGGACATCAATCTGTTGGCCCTGCCCACCGGCAAAGCGCTGGGCAAAAAGAAGAAAAAGAAGCAACTGCAGCAGCAACAGCAACAGTTGCTGGAGCACGGCAGTCAGCAACATTTTGTGGCCGATCCCTATATGCAACATTTCCAACCCATTCTTAGCATAAATGCCACACGACAGCCACAAATGAAGCGTTTACCCTTCAAGGTTAATCTGGATATCTATCCCGTCATGCCACCCTCACGTCCTGTTTCAGTCATGCGTAATCCCTTCCAGTCGGAATATGCCAGCTCCACGCCGGGTCAGAGCATATATCAGACACCCTTCAAATTTCCCACTCAGCCACCTTCCATCATATTTCCCGATCAGGCCACACGCTTTAGCCAGCAACAGGCTTTGTATCAACACAAATTTCCTCCTCCACCTCCGCTAAGCGAGGACTGTATCTATGGTCCAGCAGCAGGCACAGAGCCACAGACAAATCATAATCAACTGATGTTACACTTGAATGTCTTTCCCAAACAAAAACCAGCCGCAGCTGTCGCCAATCCTCTACGTGCCTCCACAAATCCTTTTTATAATTCTCAACTACAGCGCAATACCTTCAACTCGCAAGATTTGCCGCCACCACAACCGGCTAGTCCTATCTCTAATATGAGCAGCAACCCACAAAATCAAAATCAAACCCCAACCCAACTTCAACAGCAAGTGCAGCAAGTGCAACGTAATAGCTCCATTTCACGTAGCGATCATTTGCCCCTCATTGATTTCGAGCATCCCATTGTGGCCGCCGATATACCCGAATTGCCACAACCTGTAGCTCTTACGGCCAAACGTCACTATCAGGATCATTATCGTTATCAGAAAAGCGCCAACATAGATCAATTGGCGGCTGAGGCTCAGACTGCCTCACTATTTCGTTTTCCAGTCGAGGATCTAATACAGTTTCAGGTGGATGATGCTTTATAAGTAGTTTTAAGTATTATTTTAATATGTAATTTATACAATTTTTTAACTGATTTATAGGATGAAAAAAAAAATAAACAATAAAATTAGCAAGCAAACAAAATTTGGTAAACTAACAAAAATTGGCAAGCAAACAAAATTTGCAAGCGCATAATATTTGCAATTCTTGTAAAGTTGAAGGAACTCTGAGAATGAAGCATGCTTTATGAAGTTGGCTTAAGCTAAGGTCCCAGTGGCAAATAATTTGACAAAATTTTGATGAAAATTTGTCTAAATAGCTCAAATTAGCAAAATTTGTTCGAAAAAATGGTTTCAAATCGCAAAGCTTTTGCAAAAGTGAAAGCGTTTTGGTGAACCTAAGACAAAAGCTGTGGTTCCTCACGCAAACAAATTGGCTTAAATATAACCAAACTTTTCATCAAAATTTTGACTAAATGGGCCAAATTAGCCAAATTTATTCGAAAAATGGGACTCAAATCGCATAACTTTCGCGAAAGTGAATCAAGGCTGATAATTGCAAATTTTAGAGCACCTAAGACAAAAGCTGTTGTTACACGCAAATAATTTGTTCAAGTATAGCCAAACTTTTTATCAAAATTTGGGGAAACTATTTCCTTTTGGGACCTTAGCTTAAGCTATGTTCACACAGCGAAATAATTTGCGCAAATTTTTATGAAAATTTGACTAAATTGTTCAAATTGGCAAACTTTTCGGCCAAGTTTGATCAAATTATTTGCTTAGGGAACCATAGTGTTAGTTTTAAATCCTGCAAATTTTGCCATTATGGCTATTTAGTCAAGTTTTCAGTATGCTCATGCTGATTTAACACAGGCAAATTAATTGCCCAAATTATAATGAAAATTTTACTAAATGGGCCAAATTGGCAAACTTTTCGTCCAAATTTGATCCAATCACACAGTTCTCCCGAGCATCTTTAGCTAATTCCTTTTTGTCTACCCATGCTGAATACGAGTTGGCATGTCAAAGTCATATCATAGTTTCCGTTTCCAAGATCTTGGCGAAAAACCAATTTTTCGACTTTTTTCCGTTCTAGAATTAATGTAGGCCACACTAAGCGCTAATATCATGAAGACTCTAGGATAGTATAGGTATTCATATTAATGCAACTGAGAAAAATTAAACAAGAGGTATAAGTAATGCCGATGGTGTCGAAATTGGCCTTCAAACTAAATATCTGCCACAAGCCCATGTTTTTGTCAGACATTTAGTGAAACCGTTTTATCATATGCACTAATTATGGAAATTTTGATTGCACTAATTATGGATTAAGATTGTAAAGCCCGAAAATCAAGATTTAAATTTATGGGAGGACAACTAGATACCCACCCGAAATTTGTATACCAGTTTAAAAAAGGCAACTTGCCATTTTGGAAACTAAATATTTATTGAAATGTAAGATAACAGATTCATGGAATGCTCCGTTGACGTTTGCAGATTGTTGAAGTATGAAAAGGCTACTTGATATAACTGTAGTTAGTAGTTATACCTTCTCTGCGAATTTTTGCTGACAAAACAACGGGTGCCTACCTTTAAAGGAATAGGCACGGCACATGGACGACCCAAACTGTACAGTCTGTCACAAGATCAAACAAGACGCAGAAAATGCATTTTTTGCCTGTTCAAAATTTAATCAAGAATGATACGAGCTGAACGTGAGGCTGGGAAGGACACCAGTTGCTTGTAATCTAGAGAGCATCATACTTGACTTTGAAGAGAATTGGTCTGCAGTAAGCAACATGGCCACAATAGTGTAACAAAAACTGCGTCGCGCCGAATGTGAGAGCCTTGGAGAAAATCCTAGGTGAGCCTAAGGGCATTCCCCCACTGTGAAGTTATACCGAAAGGCAGTCCCGCCGGGAAAACGACCTAGTTGGCGGTAGCCTAGTGCGGTTGAAGTCCTAGCGTCCCACGATCGAGTTTGCTTTCAATGCTTCCATCCTCCATAAAAAAAAGGAAGCGCAGCAAGAATATACAAAGCCTTAAACCAGGCATGCCCAAAAGCAGCATTCGACAGAGCACTCACCAATACTCACAAAGATAAGCACCAATACCAATAATGAAATTATTGTTGATCAGTTTGCTTGCGCTTGCAAACACCAATCAAAGAAGAGAACAAAACCGGTTTTTGTTCTACGCGTCGCATACAAACGAAATCGTTAGCGTGTGTGTCGTTTTGTATGCCTCGCGCCCTGCATGTATACGATCATTGATTTCCTATGTTTGATGCAATTACAATAACAAAACGTACTCAAAGAGCATACGGCTGGGCATTGCTGCCTTAAACTATGAGGTAGGACCAACTTACTGCAATGTGCTGTTACGACAAAGTGACATAGCTTAGAATTTGAAGGCGAGAGGAAATCTGTTATGGTTAAACAGTCGTCCTAGAAGAATTTTTAACGTGTTAACTGTATTACAGCCAGGATGTAGAAGCAGGGTTCGTAAAAATCGCTCATTTAAATATTGTTGAACATAAAGTCAAACACTGATATCTTCTAGTAAATATCATGAGCGATAAAAAAAATTGTGAACATTGTTCTCAAAAATATATATCACAAATATATCACTAACATTTTCATCACGAGTGATTCAAAGATTTTTAAATCAAACTGTAGAAAAATAATATACAGTTCTCTCTAGCTTTGTGTGCTCGTTACTGTAAAGTAAAATGGGAAGAATAAGGAAATTCAATAGCAATACTGTGACATTGCCAACAGAAGATCCAGCATGGGTTTGTCTTTTTGTTGAAAATGTCTCATCCTACTGGAAATATAAGATGCCACTTCAAACTAGTTCACTAAAAAGATGTAGTAGACATGGACGCTTCTGATGTTAAAATGACCCCAACGAAGACAAATACCCCGGTGACTTTAAAATTAACTAAAAGCGATGTTTTGAAATCCGCTTCGACAATGATACATTCGAAGTATACTGCAGCCTTGAACAGATAGATATAACCGCTCGATAATATAATATAATCGCTCGCTTTAACTCGAGAAATATTGCACATTAAGTAGACAGTAGAAGTCATCAGCATTTTATAGCGAGATGCCCTGTTGAAAGTGAATTTTGTCTACGTTGAATTATGAAACGCACACTAACAGCAGCAGAGGTACTCATGTCCTTGACTGGAGGATGGAAGCAACTGGCTAGATTAACATAGGTAGGCTATTATATATGGGAAAAATCACAATTACAATCATAATGTAAAATGTATAAGAATACTTGTAAGCGTTGTTAAAGCAACAGAAAACGAGACGGCCAGCTAGCTACGTCTGTGCCGAAGTTTTCATACTATGTATGATTATGTCAGATCAAAAATCAAAAATTTTTAAAACTAAAACCCATTTTCCGACAGATAAACATCTGAACGATAAAATTGAAAACAAAAAAGTTTTTCTTACTAAGACTCGTTTTCCGACCAATCGGTCCTATGGCAGCCTTAAGATATATATAGTCATCCGATTTCGACCAAATTTTGACAATATATTTGAAATCATATAAACATAGTAATCAGCGAGTTTAAGGACGCTAACATTAAAAACAAAACAAAATTTTTTACTAACAACCATTTTTCGACCAATCGGTCCCATGGCAACCATAAGATATAGTCACCTGATGTCGATCAACTTTTTTAAATTAGTTTGAAAGGGTTTAATATTAAGAATCACCAACCTTAAGAACGATTTACTTGAAAACAAAAAAGTTTTTTTTACTAAGACCCATTTTCCGACCGATCGGTCCTATGGCAGCTATAAGACATAGTCAACCGATTTTGTCCAAAATTTGCAAATCTGTTTGAAATCATATAATATTAATAATGACCGTGTTTAAGGACGCTAACATTGAAAACAAAAAAGTTTCTCTCATTAGAACCATTTTTTGACCGATTGTTGGCTATGGCAGCTGTAAAATATTGTCATCCGATCCGGTCGGTTCCGACACATTAGCAGCGTGCAGTAAAAAGAATACTCTGTGCGAGATTTCAGATCGATAGATTTATAAGTGAGAGACTAGTTTGCGTAGAAACAGACAGACAGACGGACGGACCTCAATCGACTCAGCTCGTCGCCATGATCAAGAATATATTATATATAGTTTATGGGGTCGGAAATGAATATTTTTCTATACGATGCAAATTTTTGGACAAAATTATAATACCCTTTGCAAGGGTTTAAAAATATCAATTTTGGTTACCTGTATATTTTTATACTCTGTACCAAAGGTACATGGAGTATATTAAGTTTGTGCAAAAGTATGTAACAGGGAGAAGGAATCGTTTCCGACCCTATAAAGTATATATATTCTTGATCAGCATTAACAGCCGAGTCGATATAGCCATGTCCGTCTGTCCGTCCGTCCGTCTGTCCGTCTGTCCGTCTGTCTGTCCGTATGAACGAAGAGATCTCAGAGATGGTAAGAGATAGAGGTTTGACATGTATGGGACATATATTTCTTATACTTGCAGGCAGATCAAGTTTATTTTCAATTTTTGCCACGCCCCCTCGCGCCCCCGCCGTTTGGAAAAAACGTCATATCTCATACAGTTTTGATGATAGATGGTTCGTACTTTCTAGAGATATCTAGTAATCAAAATTATTTATCGATTTGCTGAAGGAATGATAAAGATCGGATGAACGATACTCAAGTTATGAGCAAAAAACGGTCAGTTAACAACCCCCACCCACCCCACCCATAACCTAAGCATTGCGTTCAGCAGAAGCAATCTTAGTGAGAGAGAGAGAGACTTAGAGAGCGCACTGCGTTGTGCGTTGTGTGTTAACTGGCCGTTTGACTCGTGACCAAATGCGAGCTGCGACATTAAGGGTGCAGAGTATGTTATAGTCGGGCTTGACCGACTTTCTTTATTGTTTTAATGGTAGACTTGATCATCATGATTTCTTTGAAAAAGCTACATGGTTTAACAATATGTGTATTTGTGTAAAAGCATTGGATATGAAAAATTGAACACTGGAGAAACATGAGCGAAAAATCGAAAAAAGTAGGTTTATATTGGTTCGACTCAAAAGACCCTCAAAACTCCAATCTCGGGGAGTGGAGTGTTCCCAAAAACTTTTAGCCTGGAACATTTTAAGAAACTTTGCTAAAGAAAAAACTAATATTGTTCAAGTAAGAGACTGTAAAAAAATGTTTTATTCCCATAAAAATGGCAAAGTTGATAAAAAGCTTTAAAAAACTCAAAAAAGTAATGATGCAGTTCAAATCCTAGGACCCAAAATAAGGGGAAACCGTTGAGTTCGGTCATGACTATTTTCTACTGGCACAGCGTAATCAGTCAGTCAGTCGGGCGTAGTGATTTATATGTATAGATGTGGTCGGAAATGATTTCTTGTATGCGTTGCAAACTTACAAAAAAAATGTATATTTCCCAAGTATTTAAACTTGAATTCAGATTTATCGCATTAGAGAGCTTCGCTCTTACTGGGACATCCACTCTTTTTTTTTATATTTGCATAATCTATTTGCTCATATATTTGCTTCAAATAATTAGTGCGCTAATAGAATAATTGGCTAGCAAACAGTAGAGGGAAATTAGTTAAAGGATAATTGACTTAAGCAACAACCAAATAAATTTTTGCGAAAAACGCTAATGTGTGTTAGTGAAATATGGATGTATGCGTATCACGCACGCAGTTGTGCAAATCGAGATCGAAATGAAGAAGTTTTGATGTTTTTGGTTCTTTGTGCAAAGTTTTCGTGTGTTTGTGTGGTGAGTGTGCGCTTTGCGCAAATTGTGCTCAGTTCGCAGCAACTGGCCGGCGCAAGTGGCACTTGCAATCATGGAAAAAGAAGCGGAAGCAACGGCAACAACTGCGTCTTCCTCCATCTTTACTCGACGAGCGCACTGAATGTTGCTCAATTGCTTTGGGGGCTTAATGCGTGTGAATTTGCGCAAAAATTTTGTGTGGTGTATTCGGCGCTTTATGTCTGCGCGCTAAATAGTTGGTGTTTTCACATAAACGGCAAATTTTTACAAATTATTTGCGCAAACTAATTGTTATAGGGAATTTAGCTAATTTGGAGCTAATTATTTGGAGTTCCTACATACGACTTTTTCAAAAATTTGCCCAATATATTTGCGAAAAGACCAAATTTTCCCTTCCAGCCTAAAAGTATGTCACACAATTGCCCACATTTCAATTGTAGTTAGCGCATGCGCGAAATGGTTATCAAAACAAAACCGGCAACAACATGAAACCAGTATTCTCAGCTGAGCTCAACAGAACGTCGAACCAGGCAGAAAGTAGTCAACAGGTAAAAACCAACAAACAGACCCAACGACCAGAAGGTGAGCAAGCGTCGCTCTGCAAAGACCGTGGCCCGCGCGTTTTCCATAAAATCGCAGTGTACAAAAACAAAAAAACTAACAACAACGCGAGTGGACTGGGCAAGATCAAGTTTCGGACCTAGCGTCATACCGCAGGGTGATTAAATTTTTTTTGCCAAAAAAAAATAACACAAATATTTAAAGTGAAACAAATGTTTGGGAATGAAAACTGCGTTAACAATTAAAAAATAAAATGTATACTGCACTTCTTCACCCAGAACTTGGTCTTGAACATTTATTTGTATTTGCATTGTTCTTGCTGGCTTCTTTCCTTTTTGGCCAAACTATGTGTATCTCATAGATACTTCAGAGCCTAAGGCCAACCAGCCCCAGCTCAGACAAGAGCAACCAGTTCTGTTTACTTTTTTTTTTTTAGCTGCTTTTGCACATTTTGGTCTTTAGACTGCTTCCACTTCTGCTGGCTTTCTTATGGGTGTGCGTGTGTGTGTGAGTGAGAAGAAAGCCATCATTGGCAATCGCAACACATGATTGGAACTCTTAGTCCCAGACTCACACATCATCATCATCAGTCAGCAGCAGCAGCAGCATCATCATGTGCTACTTTTCGCATTCGCAATAAAGTGAAATTTTTTACAAAATCTCTGTCAACCTTCGGCTGTTTTAATTACAGATATCAGTGTAGCCATGGCCCGCAAGGCCAACCGAGTGGGTGGTGAACTGCAGTTAACATTGAAAATTATTTAAATTCTTGTTTCAGCCTCCAAGAACCAAGAATTCGAACGTCGAAGACGTGCCAGTCGAGTTTTTTTGTAGTGTTTGTGTTTCGTTCGTGTTGTGCTAAATACCTAAGAAAATAACCCACGAAATTTTGTTTGAAATCTATCCGTTAGGTTGAGTACATAACGGTATTGGAATAATTAGCAACGGCAACATGTTGCTGCCATCGCTATGGTTAGCTGTTGTTGGGCTGCTGCTATTGCGTTTGACCGGGGCACAATTGCTGAATCATCCGCCACAATTTGTGGCCGGCACAGGAGATATGTCGCGTTTTAGTCTATCGGAGCATACACCAGTTGGCAGTCCAGTCTATCAGCTGAAGGGTAAGTACATAGAGGGGGGTAAGGAGAGGGCGTCGTGTGTGTGTGTGTGAGGTAGGGAATATCTCATATTTGTTGCACGCTTAATAACATGAAATGTTGCCTCATGTCGTTTTGTTGATGAAGTAAACAGAAAAATTATAAAAAACTCGAACAATGTGAAACAATGAAAAATTATAGCCCAATTCCCACGCAAATGCCTTTCACTTGCAACCAAATGAGCTTAGGGAAGCACTAAACTGATGGACCTAGGTCAGCTTTAAGCATTTTGTTAGCAGTAGAACTTAATTTTTAGAGCATTTATATGGAATAGAGTTGCAAGGGATGACTTTTTTGTGTAGTAATTTTTCCCATCAACTTTCATTCAGCTTGACATATTTATTTTAAAGAGAACAATCTAATTGAAAACATGGTTCTAATTAACACCAATTCCCTGAATGAGTGATCCCTAGGCAACTTTATGATAATATTGAGAAAAAGAAGAAGTACTAAGAACCTAACAGAAAGTGGTACATTTGTAGACTGGTTAGAAGTATCTCACTCAACTGATGACAACACGGTGTACACCTAAAGTATCTCATTGCCAGTGGGCAATTGGTTACCCCCAAAATCGCAGGCTAGCTTATAGTAGGATGTGTCAAAACAATCAAAGTGGTTACTGCAATATCCCTATCCCAATTCGATTAAGAATTTGTCGATTGCAAAGCGAGGAAGAAACAAGTTCAATCGGGGGTATTAACCAGCCTTCATAAAAACGTAATAGGTAAATTTACCGCACATGAGCTAGTGAGCGACCCCTTGTGATTTACCCCAGTAATTGTTGTGGTAAACCAGCTGTTTTTGACAGGCTGTGCATTTTGCTGTTAGTTGAGAGACAAAGCTTAATACGTGAATGTAAATCAAAGTGAACAACAAGCACTGATTAAGCGAAAATGGAAAGGATATGCCCCTTCATGAAAAAGAATGCATCGAGATAAATAGGAGTATGATGAAATAAAAATAGAGGAAATCTAGTTCGACCGAAGTTTATATTCCCTTTTAGGTTGTATAATTTATAAAATTAAGGTTTTAAATGATTTTCGACGAACATTCTTGGCTGAGTTATTTCCCAAACTTGGCTATAGATGGCGCCATTACTTTGACCATTTGCTTGCCAGTTTGTTATATGGCAGCTATACGATATATTCATCCGATTTTTACCAAACTTCCCAAAATTGTGTGGAAACTGATAATATTTATAATTGGAAAGTAAAAAGACGTTACCATTGCAAACAAAAAAGTTTTTCTCACTAGAACTACTTTTTCGACCGATCGTTCCTATGGCAGCTATATGCTATAGTTATCCGATTTGGATCAAACTTGGCAGAATTGTGTGGTAGCATATAATATTTATCAGTAACAAATTTGGGAGCGATAGCATTAAAATCAAAAAAGTTTTTCATACTAAGTCTTTTTTTCAGACATATCTTTTGTATGGCAGCTATACTATATAGTTGGCCGATGTTCATAAAACTTGGTGGAATTGTGTAAAAGCATAGACAACTTATAAATACGAGTATTGGGGGCGTTTGCATTGAAAACAAAAAAGGTTTTCTCACTAAAACTAGTTTTTCGACCGATCGTTCCTATGGCAGCTATATGCTATAGTCATCCGATCCGGCCGATTCCGACAAATGTGCAGCGTATTTGTACTAAAAAACTTCGTGCAAAGTTTGGTTACGATTGCTTTAAAACTGACGGAGGAGATAGACGGACAGACGGACATGGGTATATCAACTCAGCTCGTCATGCTGATTAAGAATATATATATACTTTATGTGGTCGGAGATGCTTCCTTCTATGCGTTACAAACATCCGGACAATTTTAATATACCCTCTACAAGGGTATAAAAAACGAGCACCATTTTTCAATGATGGTCACTAATAGTAAGTTTGCTTCGATTATCGAATTGATCCCTGCAGACCCATGCTTTATCTCGACTGTATTTCGATTCCAAATCGAGCTTGAGTTATAGGTTTTATACTCTGTACCGAAGGTACATAGAGTATATTAAGTTTGTGCAAAAGTATGTAACATAGAGAAGGAATCGTTTCCGACCCTATAAAGTATATATATTCTTGATCAGCATTAACAGCAGAGTCGATATAGCCATGTCCGTCTGTCTGTCTGTCTGTCTGTCTGTCTGTCTGAACGAAGAGATCTCAGAGATGGTAAGAGATAGAGGTTTGACATGTATAGGACATATATTTCGTATACTTGCAGGCAGATCAAGTTTATTTTCATTTTTTGCCACGCCCCCTCCCGCCCCCGCAATTTGGAAAAAACGTCATATCTCCTACAGTTTTGAAGATAGATCGTTCGTATTTTCTAGAGATACCTTGTAAACAAAATTATTTATCGATTTGCTGAAGGAATGATAAAGATCGGATGAACGATACTCAAGCTATGAGCAAAAACCCCACCCATCACCACAGCATTTTATTGAACGGCAATTTTAGTGAGAGAGAGAGAGAGAGAGAGAGAGAGAGAGAGAGAGAGTGAAACTTAGAGAGGAGCGCGTATAACTCGTGAGCAAATGCGAGCTGCGACGTTAAGGGTACAGAGTATGTTATAGTCGGGCTTGACCGACTTTCTTTCTTGTTTAAACATACCCCAAGGCAGTAAAAAGTTGGTAATTTTACCAATTTACCAGTTAACCATTTTCGATTTAGCATTTTACGTCACTAGTGAATACCCTAATTATAAATTTTCCAGGAAATTATTTAACTTTATAGTACCAGTCTACTTGGCATTGGGATATGGCTCTGAACGGCTTTTGAGACATTTTAACATGAAGACCGGTTCCGAATAAGATTTAACCTGTGTTAAAATGGTTCGGAGCCAAATTTCAGAAATTAGATATGCCATAAACTTGAAATAACTTGATAATAAAGTAGTAACTTGATAGTAAAGTAAGGTGTTGTTTAGTTTCAAGACCGACTTCGAATCAGTTTAAAAAGTGGTTCAGAGTAATATTTTAGAAATTAATTAAGCAATCAATTTGGAAGTTCGGTGTGTAGGTTGCAATACACAAATTTTTGAAACAGCTTAAGCCGATTTCTAAGTGCCACCGGTTAGAGTTTAGTCTCAGAAATTTAAAATGTATGTTGGTTGAATATTTTCCAGACTCAGCATCGGGTTCGAACCTGTTTTAATAAATTCAAGCGTGGTTAACCGTTTATAATCTCTCCTAACGGTAATAAAAATCTGAATGTTTGGTTTATCCGGCTCGCGGTCATCCGTCCCATCAAATGAATGAAAACGGGAGTTTCTATTTTATATTCCCCAATATATTTTATGAATTTATGAAGATCAGGTCGCTTTGTGCAGAAAATATATTTTTATATAAATATTTAAAATATATAAAAAAAAATGAAGAAAAATATCTACACAATTTTTACCGATCCGAGGGACGCTACTAGCTCTAAATAAAGACTACAAATTGAATTGAAACTTTGCCGGTAAATTGCTTGCGTTCTGAAATGGTCCTTTCAATTCCAAGAAAATTGATTTTCGTAGACCGAGTCCTCGAAAATTCAAAATTTTGCAATTCGTTCTGACTCTAGTTTAGAGTTTTAAACGGTTAATTTCGGTAACGGTTCCGGTTTGTGTTTCGATATTATACCCTCGCCTATATTAATTGGAAACCTTACCGTATTAAAGCCAAAATCAAAAGGATAATAACATACTGCCCACCTTTATTTAGTGGGACTCACTGCACTAGATCAACTGTTTTTAATGTGGAAACAAATCACCAATCATTAACTTGATTCAATAAATCTTCATAAAGCTTACATGTGTAAGTACAATATGTACAAATAAATGTTTAATGCAATGCTTTTGATATATTGTATCATATTTTCCAGCTATTTTGCAACAAGGTCATTTGTTTATTGTTTGAATATTTACAAATTTTCAAACAATGCAATACAGGTTACCGAATGTATCAAATATGTAAATTTCCTAATCAAACTTGATTGATTGTTTGCCGAAAACTAAAACTAGAAATATGTTTGCTTGTTGTTGTTAAACTATTTAATTCAACTACAACCCAAATTTTAAGCAGAGAGCCTTAATAATTTCTGAGATATCTTTTAACCACATTTGAACCAATTATAAAAAGCTTTCGAATCAGTTCAGAGATAGAAAACAAAGCCTATGACTTCTTTCTGATCGATATGAAAATTATATTACGCCTATAAGAAACATTCACTCCCTTTTATATGTATGTAAAACATAGAAGGTATCACTATAAAACAATTGAGAACTAAATCCGAATCATTGACTAAATGAGTTATTGTTCACTCTGATTATGCAAAAGGCGTGTACGAGCTGTATTTGGCCATCAGACACCTTTTTTCTGAGCTTTGCTTTGTGTGTATCATTTTGGGGGCTTAATATCTTGTGTTATACCCTTGCAAAGGGTATTATAATTTTGCCCAGAAGTTTGCAACGCATAGAAATATTCATTTCCGACCCCATAAACTATATAATATATATTCTTGATCAGGGCGACGAGCTGAGTCGATTGAGCTTTGTCCGTCCGTCTGTCTGTCTGTCCGTCTGTTTCTACGCAAACTAGTCTCTCAGTTCTTAAAGCTATCGAGCTGAAATTTTGCACAGAGTCTTCTTTTTACTGCACGCTGCTAATATGTCGGAACCGAACCGGATCGGATGACTATATCTTATAGCTGCCATAGGAACCATCGGTCAAAAAAATGGGTCTTAGTGAGAAAAACTTTTTTGTTTTCAATGTTAGCGGCCTTAAACTCGGCCATTGTTAATATTATACTGCTTTCAAACAGATTTGCAAATTTTGGTTAAGATCGGATGACTATATCTTATAGCTGTCATAGGAACCATCGGTCGGAAAATGTGTCTTAGTAGGAAGAAACTTTTTGGTTTTCAATGCTAGCGTCATAAAACTCGGCCATAATTAATATTATATGTTTTCAAACAGATTTGCAAATTTTGGTCAAAATCGGATGACTATATCTTATAGCTGCCATAGGACCGATCGGTCGGAAAATGGGTCTTAGTGAAAAACCTTTTTTGTTTTCAAGTAAATCGTTCTTAAAGTCGGTGATTCTTAATATGAAACACTTCCAAACTAATTTGAGAAAGTTGATCGACATCGGGTGACTATATCTTATGGTTGCCCATAGGACCGATCGGTCGGAAAATGAGTCTTAGTGAGAAAAACTTTTCTGTTTTAAATTTTATCTTTCTTTAACTCCGCGATTGTTAATTTGATATGTTTTCAAAAAGATTCGTGAAATTTGGTCGAAATCAGATGTTGTCAGATTTTTATGTAAGCGTTCTTAAACTCTGACATTTCCAAATCAGCATTTGCAAGGGTATAAAAACTTCGGCACTGACGAAGTTAGCTTGGCCTTCTCGTTTTGTATGGCGTTCCCCATGACCCTTTCTACATTTGCTGAATTTTTCAGATTTTTATCTTAAACCCTTAAAAACTATGTTAAAATTGTTGTCTTTGTATTTTGCAGGTACATAAGTACCCATAAAACGCGAACCGAGGCTTTATTTGAAAAACTGGGTATGAGGTGATGCTTACTGAGGTCCCTTTTATCATAATTTAAGGGTCTCATGCCGGGTTTTTAAAAAAAAGTTGGATTTTGTCGAACTGTATAATATACAATATTAAATCTAAGAGGTTTGAGTGATGCTTAGAGTATTAGTAACTGAACCTTCGACTCTCAATTCAGTTAATGTTTATTGCTTATTAAATTTAGTGATTTGACTTTTAATCACTTCATCACAATTGACCATTCTATTCACCAAATTTCTAGCTCAGAGCTTAAATAATTTCTGAAAAATGGCTTTCAAGCCAGTTCACAGATTAAGGACTGTTTTCAGATTAATATAAATACATGACACATACATACATGAAGATCGGTTCAGCGGTTCAGAAAAGTTTTATATGAATGTAATGTGACAACAAAATGCGAAACAAAGACAAAAAAAAGTAATCTTCCGCTGAGTTGCCACTATAGATTGCAAAAGGCGTGTACGAGCTGTATTTGGCCATCAGACACTTGTTTCTGAGCTTTGCTTTTTGTTTTTTTTTGTTAAAAGGTTGGTTAATTTAAGATCATTAGCGAACATTTGATTAATGCTCGTTTGCTTCCCATTGATTAATCTTTTCAGGTTCGTTTTTTTGCATGACGAGAAGAAAAATAGAACAAAAATCTAGTTACCAATATTAAAACCAAATTGAAACTCTTTAACTTAACATAAGTTTCGTTAGGAACCAAAACCGGCATCATATCCGAAAGCGATTCGGTTTAATTTCCTGTTGTACACACATAAAGAAGTTTGAAGTATGCTAAGCACTGAGTTATTAGTGCATAATCGGCAGGAAATTGGAGCTTCTTTACTTTGCTTTCATCTAGCAAAAGCTTAAGAGGTGTTTTGATCAACTTAAATCAATTAAAATGAAATTTGGTTTCATTTGACTTTAACATTATAGTTGCCTAATTTGTTTGATATTTGTAAAGTACAAATAATTTTGACCACCATTACCATACAATTATATATAATTTCTTTGAAATTGTCCCTGCAATCTTATTTTGTTTATGTGTACCTGACAAAATTTGCAATCTTAAATTATACACCCGACTCAATTTTAAAGTTGTTTTACCAATTGCTTCCTGACTCAACCTCACAGTTTAGGCCAAACCATTTAGACGTTTTTTTTGTTGTATTTTTCAATTTAGTTTTGAAGCATTTTTCATGGCACTTTTCATTTCAAATGGTAAACGTGTTTTGTATCTCACGGATGCAGCTTGCAAAACGAACCTGCTGAGACACCGTTCACCCAGTCAGACACACACACTCACACACACACATGACACACAAGTCATTGAGCATCATCCAGGGCAATTTGGCACACGCTCACTCGACCCACTCCACCACAACCCAACCAACCAGCTAAGACAATGCCTACACGTCTGGTTATGAAGTTGTCTGCTGCTGATGAAGTTGCAGTGGCATCAAATTGCAGTCATCTCCATGTCTATCAAACCAGCAGGTGTAACTGTAACTGGGCCGGTGTGTTAGGGTGTCGAGTGCACGCCTTGGGATTGCTTAGGATTGCCAAGGAAGCGATTGCAGCATGGTCACTCTCAATTGATTGCCCAAGTAAAAGTGTCATACATTCTAAGCAAAAGTGAATGCATTTCCATTGTTATTATTCATCATTATCAAGCAGACTGAACACTTAATACAATTAATACGCACAAACGTGTTCAAATGCGTTTCCGTATGTTAATCGCCCCAAGATAATACCTAGTCCAAGTAGATACTTTGCTGTTGATTGATTACCAAACTGCATTCTTAAGCATGCGAATATGAGGAGAGGAGGGCCTTCCCAAAAAAAAAAAAAATAACAAAAACCAGAAACCATAAACAATCTACGAATAACTTGCGTTGCCGCAATTTTTGGGCTTGCACTGCATATCTCTGATGTAATTCACCAATGATACAATGTTACTTTATACATATGTATGTAGATATGTACGTGCAATTACAACAATTCAATACCCCACCCAAGGTTAGGCCCAAGTAGGTGGCTTTGTGGCCAGCCAACCTAATAACTGGGTACAACGGGCCACAGAAATGAAAGTCAGCAATGGTAATTTGATGCTGAAAAAGTCCAAAAATATCAAATTATTTAACTTTAAATGGCTAAAAGATATGATTTCAATGAAGTTTTTTTTTAGGTTTAGAAATGCTGCAAATAAAATCTATTTAAAATCGAATACATTTTAAAATGTTAACATTGAACACACAGGGACAGAATGGAAAACTAACCGGCAGAAATTCCAAAAATCGAAGATGTAAGGAAGAGGCAAGGTATAGATTCCTTTCGTTCCTTCCCTTGATCGCCACCACTGTGAGGTCTCTGTCACTCTTATGAGAAGAGAATAGTTCTTACCACGATACGTCCCCAGGGAGTAGGAGATGGTATCCACGAACCCTTTCACCTTGGTTTCAGGGTTTCTGGACAATTACCACGAGGACTACCTACTCCATAAATCGTAGAAGGTCAACAAATGGTACCATAGAGTGATGCAGACTAATCTGTACCACCCTAAGATTGTTCTGCTGCTGACCTAACAGCTGGGCTTGCTTCGTTAGGATGAGGCTCTTTGATTCCTCAACAATACTGAATCAGAGATTATTGCCGTTTCCTTTGTCGCGTGCCAACCCTCTTACAATTGTCAAGTCGTTAGTTCCGTACTGCTTGTGAGTATGGATCGATCCTCCAGAATTGGAGGTGGGGATCCTTACTTTCATGTTCGAACGGTTAGGAACCTGTTTCGATGGTACGACCTCAATTCAACGCCAAGTCATGGACTCCTCTTTGGCACAAGCTAGGAACTTAGCTCCCTTACACCATTTGATGGCATCAAACTCATGTCATCGTGGATGACCTGCATGATAACTTTCTATAGGACAAGCCAATTTTCGTGTGAAAATTTTCCTGCCGGGTCGTTTCGATCGATAATGGCCACCTAAAGCTCCGGCTTGAAGCTTAAGCTAGCCAGAAAATCTTGTGGTTTTATTCGCTTGTTCTCCGGAGCCTTCAGCGAGTCATCCGATTTTTGCCGCTTGACTTTGCTACCATTTCCGCCGTCCGGTCCCTCCTTTTGGAAGAGTGTGGTCGACGCTGTGGGCGGTCTTCGGCGGAACCTGGTGTTGTTGGTGGGCATTTTGACTGCCTTAGATGTGTATGGAGCCCGTCTCGGCTGCCCGGCCTCCCACTTGGGCCGTGGTACTCTGTGTCGGTGTTTGTTCTGCGCTGTCCTTGGACTTCACTTTATATTCGTGCTTCTTCTTGAGTACCATCTCCTTCGCGGCTCTCAAGTGTCTTCAAAATCTTGAGCGACGTCCTCGTTCTTTTCCTTCGGCGAAACCGTGGCCGATGCAAGCTAGCTCATATCCGATGGCTCGTCGTTGATAGACATGCGAGCCAACGCAGTTGCCAGCTCTTCGTCTGTCATTGCCGGACCTGTGAAAAAACTCGCCATCTTTAACCTGCGGTTCCATGTAGACTCCATCTTTACGATGAAGTGGACCTTCACTTGCCGCATTACGTGGTGTGAGGGCCAAGTGGTCCACCCGCACACTGGGTTTGCAGTTGCTGCATCTCGACACTGTGGGGCCTGCGTTCTACCCCAATCCGTCGTCGGTACTGGGTATTCGACTCCCTGCACCGGAACTTCTCTGCTTTCGATTTTGTTCAGGTTTTCTGGGTTGCTTTTTTCACCTATCCGCCAGGTACTGGGCTGCTCTTGGCTTCTACCAGTAGCCCTACCAGTAGCAATTGATTCCGCTGGGATTGCTCTTAGGTTCCTTACACCTACTGAGCCCTCCCACCACGTCAAGGTAGCAGTCCATACACTCAGAAAAATAACCAAGAGCTTTGTAGTTGAATCAAGTACAAACGGTGTCAATAGTACGATACGACGTTTTTTTCAATCCCGAAATACATGATTTTAAGAGTGATTCGGGATATATCAAGTACATTTCTGACTATTTTTAAATTTTTTTGATCATACTTTTAGGTTGTAATGGTCTTAAGCTTAACCCGATTTACTCTTCCAATAAGTGAAAAATATTCTTAATTGAAGTCAAGTAAATTCTAAATTCAACCGCAATACATTCTGGAAACAAAACAAAAGTTCATATTATAGGTGCTAAATGGTCTAGGGTTTTCGCCCATTAAATTCTAAAGCCATTTCCAATTTGTTCTTGAAAATATGCCGGTGTATTTAATCAAATAAGGCTTGGAAAATCCAAAGGAAATGAATTAAGCAAAGACCAAGATGGTTTCCACAACCAAAGTGTTAGAACCAGGAGAGAATTTGAAGAACAGATTCGATTTAAAATAATTCGCATTTTTCGTAGCACACTTTTTGAAGCTAGCATTTGGAAGTCTATTTTGTACTTGAAGTGAGTACGCACTTTTCTTAAATTTTCCGATTTAGTGTAAGTACGAATAGTTCTTGATTCAAGAATGTTTGTACTCATTTTAATAACATTAACAGACATTTTTTGATTCTAGATCGTTTTGTACTTATTTTAAGTACTCCCAAGAACAAAACATACTTAAAATTTTAAGTACAAAACGGTATAAATTTTATACCAATCGATCTAGAACTCTCCCAGCCGTTTTTTTCTGAGTGTAGGAAGGGTTTGACAAGTATGGGACATAAACTTCTTATACTTGCAGGCAGCTCAAGTTTATTTTACAATTTTGCCATGCCCCCTGCCGTCCCCGTAATTTGGACTAACCGTCATATCTCCCACAGTTTTATAGATAGATGGTTCGTAACTTCTAGATATATTGAGTAATCAAGATTATTTATCATCAACAGCCGAGTCGAATTAGCCTATGTCCGTCTGTCTGTCGGTATGAACGCGTTGATCTCAGAGACTATAAGAGATAAGCCACAAATTTTTGCATGTAGGTAGGTAAAGGTGTGTACCGTACCCAGATCAAGCTTTGTTTCAGTTTTGGAAAATTCCCCTTCCTCCTCCTTTTGACCCACGAAAAACTGTCAGAGCCACAATTTTTAAGTGTGAACCTAGCGACTTAATATATATATTATAGTTAAGTCTAGGCGCCATATCTACCTATTCTGAAATCCACAATAAGATTCGTAGTACAGCTAATACATGTATGGCGCTCAGCCTACAATGAGTACCAAGAGCTTTTGCTGAATAATATGCCCAAATTTTGATACAAAAATTTAGCTAAATAGGTCAAATTGCTGAACTTTTCAAACATATTTAATCAATTTATTTGCGTATTGAAATGATAATTATAGTTGTAAGTACTGGAAAATCTGCAATCTTGAATATTTACCCAAGTTAACTACTTCTTTCGCTTTTCGCCAGTTAATTTTGCATTAAAATTTCACAAAGTAAAAACAAATAATTGAACTAACGTTGGCACATGGCGCGTGTTTTCCCTCCTCTATTAATCATAATTTTCCCTCCTCTTTTTTGGTTTTCGTTTGGCATGTGTAATAAATAGCAAAATATTAACAAATACGCTTCACGAAGCATGAAATCACAATTCACAGAAACATCCTCCCCCGTTTGATCAGGCAAAGTGAAAAGTAGAGAAAAATAGAAAATCTTTTTAAAGCAATTACAGCTCTCAGCTCACTTTTCCCCGCATGGCACATAAGAAATCATAGAAGAAACAAATAAAAATGTGTGTAAGCCCGAAAAATATACAAGAAATGATTATGTACATTAAACAAAAAGTGGAATCGGCCACTCGCGAGCCGAGACAAGCAAGACCGGGTTGGACGGGAGGAACGTGTTGCTGTTGATTTGCTTCCCGCTTGGTTTTTTTTTTGTGGTCGTGCTGCAATTGTCGGTCTGGGCTGGAAAAAAAAAATATATGTGTCTGCACCAAAAGCAATTTTCCGACTGCTTTTTTTTTGTAAATTTTTGTTGGGATCATTTGTTTTCTTTGGGTAGAATTTCTAATGGTTTCCTCTACGTGTTGGCCTCAAGCTGGAATTTTTCTTAATGTTATGAGTGTAAACCTTAAGTAGAGAAAGAGAAATTGTTGAATGAATGACACAATCCACTTAGTAGTAAGTAGTAGACTAGCGAGCTCTATTTTCCACGACCCACTGAAGGAGGTTGTGGGAACTTCATTAGCATTTTTCACACGCTTTAACATAAAACCAACTCTGCACTACTGAACGACTTCCATGAAGTGACAGCCTATGACGTTAGCCAAGATTACTTAGTAATTAAAGCAGTGAGCGTGTCGAGGCGGTGCCCACAATAAACCAACTAACAAACCGACAAACCGCTTAAATTGTTACACTCGTTTTTCTCTTCCATGTTTACAACAGGCAACGACCCGGAGGGAGGCCGGCTCAAATACAGCATATCTGGGCCAGTGTTCTCGGTGGATCGCGAGACAGGTGTGGTGCGACTGCGTCAGGAATTGGATCGCGAAGTACAAGATACCATCGAGGTGATTATCAGCATAACAGATGAGGGTGTCTTTGGCACAGAACCCAATACGGTGTCACAGCGTCGCGAGATACCAGTCAGAGATTACAACGATAATCAGCCCACTTTCTTTGGTCGACCCTATACGGCTGAAGTTAGTGAATCATTGCCGGTGGGAGCAGAGCTGACCATAAAACCACCCATTATAGTGGTCGATCGGGATGAGGGAATTAATGCAGAGGTGCAAATGAAATGCGTTGAGGTAAGTAAAACTAATAAATTCTTAATAATGAGTGGATGTTTGCTAAACTACACTGAGAAAAACTAAGTCGCAAATCAGAAAAGTAAATGAAATCCAGAATCTTAATTAATTAAGACTTTTAGAATTAAAATTGATAAAATGAAATAAAACTTTCATTTTAATGTCTATTATGTCGAAAAGACACTTAACATTTTTAGGGAAAATTCTTCGTTGAAGGGAAAAGTCTTTGGTGTAAGCAAGTCAGAGTAAACTTAAATTCGCCGCACAACCTTTTTTGAAAGGGCTGAGAATATAGACAACAAGTTTTTCCAGCCATAGTTTCCTTTATTTTCAACTTGAAGTAGTAATCTTTATTTAAATTAAGCTAGAAAAATTTAACTGGCTCGAGGTCATGTTATATTTACCTAAACAGTAACACACAAAACCACCAATGGAGGCTGGTCAACTATACAGCTGTTTCAAGATCCTCCCGGTTCTTTGCCCATCGACTGTAAGTCAGCAACTGCCTCCTCATGCCAGCGCTGCTATAACCTCTTGGAAATTCCAAGGCAGATTAACAGCAAAAGCCTACACCAACAGACAACGCCACGTTAGCAGAAGCCTTTGTGCGTGTGTGAAGTCCCCAAATGGCCTTACTGTATTAGTAAGAGATATTTTCTCCCCACTGCTAACACAGTAACCAATATGTTTGAGTGTAAAAAGGCATTCAAAAAGGGTTTTTGTTGCTTTAAATCAGGGGTGCCCCAGAAAGAGCTTACGGCCGCGTGGAGCCACAACAATCACAAGAAATAGAAAGAGAAACACGATTTGTGCTTTTGTGTGTGTGTGTGTCGGCGTGAGGCCAATCGCTAAACTACGCTCACTACACATAAGCAACATTGTTTTTGCGTTCGAGTTTGCCAGAGACTTAGGAGAGAGAGAAGAGAGACACATATGAACTTGTTGTTGCAGGTCTTCAAGTGCAACTATAAAACGCTCGCTCGATAAGAAAGAGAGGAGAGAGCGCATATGAATTTGTTGTTGCATTAAGTCAGAGCCGGCCAGCCATAGCTACCACGAGCCGAAGTCAGTCGCGTTTTTACGCAAGCGCGAGCCGAACTCATGATTGTGTGAGTCGTTGAACACTGAATTGCAAGTAAAACGGCTGTAGTCTGGAGAGAGCTCTCTTGCTCACCAACACAAGCACACTTTTATGGCCTCTCCATTTGGCCGGCACTGCATTAAGTAGCCCATAAGGCAGCGTTGATCAACGAGAGTGAGGCCAAAAAGTGAGAATGTATTAGTGTGTGAAAAAAAGCGCCGTGAATTTGCTTCGACCTGACAGCATCAAGGGCTAGCCAGCGACTGAAAGGCTTTTTGCTCTCGTATACGTGTAAATATCGAAATGTCTTCGCCCCCCAGGGGTTTCTTTTGACCATCACGCCATAAGGCATGCGTGAATCCCATATGCGCCTGCTTTACTTTTGCTTAAAACAACAAGGAATGCGCGGCTTGCGGAATGGGCTTGGGCACCCCTGCTTTAAATGAAACTATTTTGGTTAAGTGTCATCTGCGCCGTGCCGTGAGCTTGGTACACATTGTGACTGTTTTAACGACGTCGTCGTTAAGTACTTTATAGATCTCCGTTTCAGAGCTTCTATGTGATTCTGGGATATAGCGTGTCCCATAGGGTGCATCTCTGAGAGTCTCCGTGTCAAACAATCCTCAAGATTCAGCAATTCATCAAGGGATGTACTGGGGCCGATGAAAAAGCTTCTTATTTAAGTATCTGATGAAATTTTCAAATTCTTCATATTTAGGTTATTCACTTTGTTGTGCACATAGGCACTTGGGCAAAAGTGTAAGCATTTCCAACAACTGTTTACTCTGAAGAAATTGTGTAAAGCTTGCTTGCCTAGGAAAAGTCGGACACTTGTGCCCAAACTTATTTTGAAAAGAATGTGTGATCAAACATATGTATATGCACATTGTATAGAGAAAGCGCAAACTTCAAAAGATCCAAGAATGACTCCCAAATCAAATGTTCACTAAAAATCATTAAAGCTCGCGGTCCATTGAGAAATCTTTTTTTTTGTATCTTTTGACATTCAAATAACATCTCAGCCAAAGGTTCATTAGCGGCCCATCGAGGAAATTTTTTTTTTTTTAATGTACTATACCACAAAGCAAAAAATTCTAGACAAAGACCTAGAGGACCTAATGGGGCGAAAGTACATTGTTAGGTTAAGTTGCTGACAGGTTCAACGTGGCAAAACTAGCGCAATCCTGGCTTTGAGGCGCAGCAAGTCAACTCATTTCTCCTCGTTGGTGACCCCCGGTCACAAAGTGATGCATTCGCAAATCTGCTGGATAACGTGAAGAGTCTGGCACCGCCTATGACAACGTACGACAACAATTAAATAAAAAAATAACCAAAATCGAGTAGCGACTCTGCGACGCATGTTGAAAAATTAAGGTTAAAAACAGACTGTTGTTTTAGCACCTCTTCGTTTAAGTGTGGTGAACACCGGTGAACTGGACAAAACCCGCAGACGTTGCGATTCCTTGACTTTCTTAATCAATTTAAGCAATATTTCAAATTACTTCTCAGTCACTAACATAAGTTAAAACGTTTCTCTTTCAATCAAGAAAGGATGTTATTCCGCCATTAGTTTTGGTTTGGGCATGTTACAGATGTGTCCTCGACTGCAAGAATATATGCAGTCGACATCGTCCATAAAGACATCCAACAATTCGTCTATTGCTAAATCAAGCTGTTCTGTTGGACATACATACACATGCACAGAGGGCTGCTCACAATACTTGTCAGGCAAACTTGTACAAGTGCCTATGTGCACAACAAAGTGAATACCATAATTGAATTAAGCCCCACACACTAGCTGTGCTGCACATAATCGACTTTACCGCAGCGCTAAATACCTTGTACTTGGTGGTTATGGTTACTTCTCCATTGCTGAGAAGGTATTTCCAGGTGTAATTGATAGCTAAACTGTCGCGTCCTTCAGCTTGTCTTTTGAGAGATACTCTATTCCCAGATTGATTGTTGGTCTTAACCACCTGAAGCTCTAGACCCCCTCCATAATGCCATTTATTGTTTGCAGTCAGTCTTCTCAAGTGCTTTATGGGAGTTTATTTGAAGCCCCCAGAGTACAGAGTACAGTACACCTGTAATGCGTCTATAGAGTGTTGCATAGCTATAAGAGATTTCGCGAAGACTACAATATCATCTGCATACAGACGGACTTTTATATCGCAACCGTTTACCGAGATAGCTTTGTGATTAGATATAAGGAGAAGAGGATTGGACTTAAAAGGCCACCTTGCTTGACTCTAGACCTTGTGGGAAACCACCTCGATAAGGAGGTTGCGTCCCATACTGCAGCTTCGTTTGCAAGTTACATTTTCTGCAGTGTGTTTAATAATTTCGACGAGTATATCAAGAGCACAAGCGCTACTATGTCTATAAAGTCGAAAGCCGCACTTTTATTCTCAACGAATAAAAAAGCAAACAGATTTTCTACCGCTATCTAAACACGATCTGGCGATTGTGGTGAGGCAAATTTTCGAGTTTCAAATTCAATTGTGGTGTGTTCCTGTTGTAAAGTTATGTACAAACATAACGAGACCTCTAGCCAGCAAAATCTTTATGCTTTGAAATATGTTTAGGTATATACATGGGGTTTTTAGATGATTAAAAAAACGAGAAGGCCAAGCTTACTTCGTCTGTGCCGAAGTTTTTATACCCTTGCAAATGCAAATGTCACAGTTTAAGAACGCTTACATAAAAATTAAAAAATTTTGTAACTAAAACCTATTTTCCGACAGATAAACGTCTGTAAAAAGTTTTTCTCACTAAGACTCAATTTCCGACCGATCGGCCCTATGGCAGCCTTAAGATATAGTAATCCGATTTCAGCCCAATTTTGCGAATCTATTTGAAAGCATATAAAATAAGTAATCAGCGAGTTTAAGGACGCTAACAAAACTAAACAAAAAAATTTATACCAAGACTCATGTTCCACCGATCGGTCCTATGGCAACCATAAGATATAGTCACCCGATGTCGATCAACTTTTTCAAAATAGTTTGAAAGAGTTTAATATTAAGAATCACCGACCTTAAGAACGATTTACTTGAAAACAAAAAAGTTTTTTCACTAAGACCCATTTTCAGACCGATCGGTTCCATGGCAGCTATAAGATATAGTCATCCGATTTTGACCAAAGTTTGCAAATCTGTTTGAAAGCATATAATATTAATAATGGCCGAGTTTAAGCACGCTAACATTGAAAACAAAAAAGTTTTTCTAACGCAGACCTATTTTTTGACCGATGGTTCCTATGGCAGCTATAAGATATAGTCATCCAATCCGGTCGGTTCCGACGTAGCAGCGTGCAATAAAAAGAAGACTCTGTGCAAAATTTCAGCTCAATAGCTTTAAAACTGAGAGGCTAGTTTGCGTAGAAACAGACAGACTGACGGACGGACAAAGCTCAATCGACTCAGGTCAAGAATATATATCAAGATCAAGAATATATATAGTTTATGAGGTCGGAAATGAATATTTCTATGCGTTGCAAACATCTGAGCAAAATTATAATACCCTTTGCAAGGGTATAAAAAGGAAGGCTAACTTCTGCTCGACCGAACTTTATATACCCTTGCAGCCTTGTAGGTTGTATTTGTCAACCCGATTAATTCTTCCACTAAGAACGAAGTATTCTTTGTTGAAGTCTTATATGCCCAACAAAATAAGATTACATCAAACAAGTTTAAATTGTTCTTTGTCCATAAAATTCTAAAGCTATTTCCAATTTGTTCTTAAAATGTATTCAATCAAAGAAGGCTGGTAAGAACAAGGCCATCAATTAACTAAAGACCAAGATGTAGGTCAGAAATCTACCCTCACTCCATAAGAAAAGTGTTAAAACCAGTTGGGAATTTTAATAAAAGATACGTTTAAAAACAAGAAAGAAAGTCGGTCAAGCCCGACTATAACATACTCTGTACCCTTACACTCGCATTTGCTTACGAGTCAAACGGCCAGTTAACACTGTAATTACGAAAAGATCTTGATTCAAGAGCCCATGTTCTCATTATAATAATGCTTAGAATGTTTCCTACCTAATTCAAATACTTTCAAGAACTTTAAGTACAATCTAGAACTCTGTCGGTCGCTTTTCTCTAAGTTTAGCTTAGCTTTTCTAGTAGCCACATTCATTAGCCATTATATTATTTGTATAGAAACATATTAACCAAAATTTTGTACTCTCACAGGAAAACGATATCTGCGACACCTTTGAGGTGCGTGCTGTCCGACTGTCCGACGGTAACTACACGGCGCGTGTGGCCCTTAAGCAATCGCTGGATTTTGAAAGTCGTCCCTCCTACATTATGACCATAGCCGCCTCGGATAGTGCACAGGAGAATCGTTTGACTTCATTAGCCACCATTTCCATCAATGTTATAGACATACAGGATCAACCACCGGTATTTACCAATGCACCCTACTCGGCTACCGTTCCTGAGAATACGCCTGCTGGAGTGAGTATACTAACGGTCAAAGCTATTGATGGTGATGTGGGCATACCCAGAGATATATTCCTTTCGCTGGAAGATGAACCTTTTGGACACTTTGAACTAGTACCATTTGGTGATGCGAAGGAAGGCACCGCAGTGTTGCAAACCACAGGCGAACCTTTGGATCGTGAGAATCCAGAGATATTACAAAACGGTGGCGTCTACGTGTTCTCTATACGTGCCACGGAACTTATCGATGGCGCCATACCGGCGGAATACGCCTTAACACGCGTCACCATAGTGGTAACCGATGTGGATGATCATGATCCCACATTTAGTGCTGGGCATTTCAATTTATCGATTACCGAAAATCTGGCGCAGGGCATGCCTTTGCCGGGACTTTCCATATTTGTGGATGATCGTGATATGGGTGAGAACAGTCGCTATCAGCTGGCCTTGAGAGATGTGTCGAATGCAGCGGGTGTCTTTGCTGTTTCTCCCACCGAATCGCAAGGACGCACTCCGGTGGTTGTTAAGGTCTTAAACTCCAGTCGCTTGGACTATGATGTACCCAAACCGGAGCAACGTCAGTTTGAATTCGATTTGGTGGCCTTGGTGAATGGTGTGGAAAAGGCCAAAACGCGAGTGGAAATTCATCTGTTGGATGCCAATGATAATGCTCCAGTATTTGCAGAGGCCAGCTATCGCTTCAAGGCCACCGAGAATCTCACGGCGGATGCTCTAATTGGTTATGTGAATGCTACGGATTTAGATGCTGGCGAATTTGGTCATGTGCATTATGTCTTAAAGGGTTTTGGAGCTGACAACTTTTATGTAGATCCCGAAACGGGAGGACTCTATCTACTCAAGCAATTGGACTATGAGAAACAAAGCAGTTATAGCCTTACGGTGGTGGCCATAGATGGCGGTGGTCGTGAATCCAATGCCAATCTATTTATAGATGTTCTGGATGTGAATGACAATTATCCCATCTTTGAGAGTTTGGAATATAGTCGCACCATACGTGAAGGTGCCGCCATATTTGAGCCACAATTCTTTGTCAGAGCTCAGGATGCAGATGGTCCCAGTCAGGGTAATGGACGAGTCAACTATGCCATTGTTTCGGAGAATAGCATTGCAGGCAATGTGTTTCGCATAGAAACCGAAACGGGTGAAATTATGCTACAAAAGGCAGCCAGATCTATGGACACGGAGCGTGGCGAGTATGAACTGGTGGTTTCGGCCACGGACTTTGGTAAGCTGGAAGATTTATGATTTATAATTGAGTGATTGGTAATTAAACTTTTCCACAGGCATTCCACCCCTGACGAATTCCACTCGCGTGCTGGTGCGTGTGGGCATTTCGGGTAATCAACGTCCCATCTTCAAGGGACACTTTCAAAATGTTGAAAACTTGCCCATCATAGGACCACCCAGTTATCGTGTATCCATACCCGAAAATGCTGCACCTGGCTACAATGTGACCACCGTGTCTGCACATGATCCCGATGGATTGGATAGTCTGCTACGCTATCGTATAGTGGGCGCCAATGATAACTTTCAGATAAATGAGCTGTAAGTACTTGAGGAGATTTCATTGGAGGGTACTTAATCTAGGAACATCGGTTAGGTTTATAACATGACTCTTATGGCTATCCGAAGCGCAGTTTGGTTCGGTTCAGTGGTTCACTCTTTATATAACTATCAATCCTGTTCCATTTCGAAATTTTGGAACTTTTTTGGATGAAGTTTTTGATTTTAAGCATTTTTATTTGAAATTGAACTCCAAATCAACTTTCAAAATAACTAAAAACTGACAAACGTGCAATCTTTGAACCTTGACTATTTCTAAGATATAGTCAAAATTCTTTTGCTATGGAACTTTCCCTTTGTACAACGCCTTTGAAATATAATATATACAGCAATGATGAATGAAGACTAAGTTCAGCTTTGTACTTGACGAAGTTAGATTTGCTTTTGCAAAATATAAATGAATTTTGCTTTAACTAGAAATTTTATACTAATCTAGCAACTTTTGCATCTCATATACTACATTTTACAATATTCCAAAAAATCACAAAAGGTCCTTTTAGCCGAATGCTCTAGAATTCTAGATTTTCTGGTAACACTTTGAAGGGGGCGCGAGAAATCATTAAAGAAAAATGTTATGTTAAGGTTATGCAGACTTGTTGAAAGGGTTAACACTAGCACAGGTCAAAAGCTCTTAAGGTTGAAGTTTCAAGAGTTTTTTTTTTCCACTTTGATCTCTTTTAAAATATTAATTCTAAGAAAAAAGTTTACTTCCCTAAAGAGAATTTGTCAACTAGTAACAAAAAAAGAACGAATTTAAACTAGTTGAAATCCATTTGTAATCTAACTGGTTGCAAACGAATTGGTGATGAGTAGGTTAACAGCGACACACCACACCACAAATGCAATACTGCACTCAGACTTATTGGTCACTAACTTAGAAGTGAAGAGGAAATCACTCTCAGTAACATTGCCAAAGAAGATTTAGCACAATTTGCTGCGTCGGCAACTTTTCACTCAGATATTAGTCAGCTGTTCGCTGTCATTTTGACTTTCAGAGTTATTTTTTGGAACATGTCCGGCTCCCTCTAACCAGCGTGCTTTCCTATGTCGAACATAGTTTTGATAAATAGTATCTGATACAATCTGATCTGATATATCTGATACAATAGTATCTCTTTGTCACAATGGAGTTAACATAACTCGAAAAAGAGAGACGTTTCAAATTGTGCTTCTATGTTAAATCTTCTTTGACATTGTCCCAGCCAGCCATATGCGGAGCGCTCCGAAGCAAGAGTGAAAAGGGACTCCCAAAAAAGCACCTCGAAGGAGCGTTTCCGGAGCACTCCGACGCAGGAGTGAAATGGGACTCCCAAAGAAGCACCTCGAAGGAGCGTTTTTTGGAGCGCTCTAAAAGAATATATAAAAAAAAAGAAAAAATGCTGCTGCGGTGGATTTGACAATTCCCAGGCCTCGACCAACTGCGGCGTACTTTCTTAACTATGGTTTTGACGCTACCGTCTTGCTTAAAGCTAATAGCCGAGTGGGCTAAGACGTACGTCCGTGTGTTGTTCAGCATTTGTGAGAGGTTCCGAGTTCAAGTGGCATTGCAGGCAAAGACTGCTAATGATTTGGCAGAGATGCCAAGGAAACAGCTGTTCGGTCAACTAGACTCCTCTGTGGTGTGGTGTGTCCCTGTTTTAAAGTTATGTGCAAGCATAACGAGATCTCGAGCCGGCAAAAGCTTGAAGGTTTTGTTAAGAAATAGTAATTTCAATAATTAAATTAAATAATTTAAAAAAAAAATCAAAACAAAAGTATAAGTTCCCCACAAAACACGTCTAACGAAAAGGCTAAACTAACTTCGTCTGTGCCGAAGTTTTTATACCCTTGCAAATGCTGTTTTTAAAATGTCAGAGTTTAAGAACGCTTACATAAACATCAAAAATTTTCTAACTAAAACCCATTTTCCAACCAACAAACATCTGATTTCGACCAAATTTCGCGAATCTTTTTGAAAACATATCAAATTAACAATCGCCGAGTTTAAGAACAAAAAAATTTAAAACTGAAAAGCTTTTCTCACTAAGAGTCATTTTCCGACCAATCGGTCCTATGGCAGCCTTAAGATATAGTCATCCGACTTAGACCAAATTTTGCGAATTTATTTGAAATCATATAGAATTAATAATCAGTGAGTTTAAGGACGCTAACATCAAAAACAATAAAAATATCTTACTAAGATCCATTTTCGACTGATCGGTCCTATGGTAACCACCCTACGGTCCTATGGTAAGTCACCCGATGACGATCAACTTTTTCAAATTAGTTCGAAAGCGTTTAATATTAAGAATCACCGACCTTAAGCACGATAAAATTGAAAACAAAAAAGTTTTTTTCACTAAAACCCATTTTTCGACCTATGGTTCCTATGGCAGCTATAGTCATCCGATTTTGACCAAAGTTTTCAGATCTGTTTGAAAGCATATAATAATAATAATGCACGAGTTTAAGGACGCAAACATTGAAAACAAAAAAGTTTTTCTTAGTAAGACCCATTTTCCGACCGATGGTTCCTATGACAGCTATAAGATATAGTCATCCGATCTTGACCAAAATGCAAATATGTTTGAAAGCATATAATATATATAATAGCCGAGTTTAAGGACTCAAACATTGAAAACAAAAAAGTTTTTCTCACTAAGACCCATTTTCCGACCTATGGTTCCTATGGCAGCTATAAGATATAGTAATCCGATCCGGTCGGTTCCGACATATTAGCAGCGTGCAGTAAAAAGGAGGCTCTGTGCAGAGTTTCAGATCGATAGCTTTAAAACTGAAAACTGAACCCTGATCAAGAATATATATAAGGTTGTCAAAAAAGTCTTGCGGTATTTCCGCAAGCTTGTCTTTGCAAGCGCGTAGTTCTAGTTGTATTCGTCGCATCGGTTCACGCTAGAGCTTTTTGGAAAGCTCTTTTCACGCGCTAACACGTGTTTGATTTATTGTTGTTTGTTTTTAGTCGTTCGTGAGTTATAGCGTCGCAAACATGGAGCAAAATAAAGAGAAAATACGAGAAATATAAAATTTGTGCAGATAATGGACCCGATACAGTTTCCATTTCTACCGCACAACGATGGTTTCAACGTTTTCGTTCTGGTGCAGAGGTGATCGAAGATGCGCCACGGTCCGGAAGGCCTGTCGTCGAAAATTGCGATAAAATCGCTGAATTGATCGAAAGCGACCGGCATAGTAGCAGCCGTAGCATCGGCCAAGAGCTGGGCATGAGTCATCAAACCGTTATAAACCATTTGAAGAAGCTTGGATTCAAAAAGAAGCTCGATGTATGGGTGCCACACGACTTGACGCAAAAAAACATTTTTGCCCGTATGGATGCATGCTAATCGCTTCTGAATCGCAACAAAATCGACCCGTTTTTGAAGCGGATGGTGACTGGCGATGAAAAGTGGGTCACTTACGACAACGTGAAGCGCAAACGGTCGTGGTCGAAAAGCGGTGAAGCTGCCCAGACGGTGGCCAAGCCTGGATTGACGGCCAGGAAGGTTCTTCTGTGTGTTTGGTGGGATTGGCAGGGAATCATCCACTATGAGCTGCTCCCCTATGGCCAAACGCTCAATTCGGACCTGTACTGCCAACAACTGGACCGCTTGAATGCAGCACTCATGCAGAAGAGGCCATCTTTGATCAACAGAGGCCGAATTGTCTTCCATCAGGACAACGCCAGGCCACACACATCTTTGGTGACGCGCCAGAAGCTCCGGGAGCTCGGATGGGAGGTTCTTTTGCATCCACCGTATAGTCCGGATCTCGCACCAAGTGATTACAACCTATTTCTGGCGAACGAGCTTGGTAGTCGGAAGTTGGCCACAAGAGAGTCCTGTGAAAATTGGCTCTCCGAGTTTTTTGCCAATAGGGAAGCGAGCTTCTATAAGAGGGGCATTATGAAGTTGGCATCTCGTTGGGAACTCGTCATCGAACAAAACGGCGCATATTTGACTTAAATCGCATTATTATGAACAATTGAAAATTCAATAAAAATACCGCAAGACTTTTTTGACAACCTTATATAAAGTTGCAATTCCAAAACTTTTTGAATCAATCATCACTTCCCAATTACGGCATTTCTGTCGCTCATTAATATCTCCATCAGAACACGGATTTATGAAAAAGCGGTCGGTCAACACCAACTTGATAGAGTTTACATCTCTTGTTAATATGGGGTTCGTAAACAAGCAGCAAACGGATGTGATATATACAGATTTCAGCAAAGCTTTCGATTCTGTAAATCATGAGCTCCTTATACACAAACTGTGGTTGGGCGTGGCGTGCCAGTTGTATGTGTGGCTGCTGGTGCGGGACCTTCACCAGCTACTGGAGCCAGCTGTAAAGTAACTAGCCATGAAAATGCAAAAATTCTCTAACTATTGCCGTTCGGATTCGGCGTTAAACTGTAGGTCCCTTTCTCTTGTGCGAAAAATTATAAGCATACACGCCAAGAGATTGGGAGAAGCTTGGCCCTGGCCCTCCTGGAGGTGCTGTTTGAGCCAATTTTACTTTTACTTTTACACAAACTGTATATGCTTGGCTTTCCTCATAAGCTTCTTAATTGGAGAGAGTTAGCTTCAATTCGCTATTTTCTGTATCCATTCGTGTACCCTCTGGTGTTCTCCAAGGCAGTCATCTAGGACCTTTGCGTTTTAACTTATTTATAAAAGATATTCCGTACGCGTTATCTTACTCTCAGGTGCTTATGTATGCGGTTGATCTTAAGCTTTGCCTGTCTTATGACCATGCAGTATCACCTCTTCTACTACAAAGGGACTTAAACTCTCCTAATAAGTGGTGCATGATTAACAGTCTGCCACTCAACAATGAGAAATGTAAATATTTAACTTATCTCTATGATTGAGGATAAGCCACTTCAGCGCATATATTAAGTCGACGACTTGGGAATACAATTCGTGCCCAAGTTATGTTTCAATGGTCATATATCGGTTATTACTAATAAAGCTATGGGAGTTCTTGGCTTCGTCAAAAGATGGTCTAAAGAATTTAATGACCCTTATGTCACCAAACAACTATACGTTTCTCTGGTCAGACCTATTCTTGAGTATGGCTCATGTGTCTGGTCTCCACACTACCAAAAATATCAGGATCAACTCGAATCTGTACAAAAACAGTTCTTACTTTTTGCCCTGCGTGGCTTAAATTGGAATCCCAATAGGCATCTACCACCATACGAGCACAGACTACGCTTATTGGACCTTCCATCCCTGAATAATCGAAGGGTCTACCTTAGTGTGCTTTTCCTTCATAAGCTACTGTCAGGTGAGGTTGACTCAAGCGCTCTGCTTAGCCTTATAAGCTTTGCGGTTCCGGCACGGTTAACGAGAAATTATGTCCCGATTTATTTAAAACCTTGCCTTACAACAAGTACTATCATCTGTTCTCAGTAAACTCTCCATTGTTAGATGTAAATAATAGTCTATTGTCTAATCTAAATTCATAGTTGTAAATAGTTTGACTAAACTTTGTTAAACTTTAAACAACAACAATAAATAGTTTCTTAAAAAAAAAGTTTATGGGGTCGGAAATGAATATTTGTATGCGTTGCAAACTTCTGGGCAAAATTACAGTTCCCTTTGCAGGGTTATAAAAAGGGTCAAAAAAGTCATTTTTGCAATTTTAAGCTCAAATTACTAAAAAGATCGACGTGATGGACCATTTCTGAAAACAGATTCGTGCTTAGCAGACGAAAATGATCTACAACCACCACCAACCCTTCAATATACTGTACCTTATTGCCTAGTATATCTTTCACTCAATAAAGTCAGTTAAAATATTTCCCACATTCTGTATTTACGTAGAGGTTTTCTTCACATAGACCCTTACAATTAGCAGAATTTTGGGGAATAAGTTTTTTTTTTCGAATCAAAGCTTGTCTTAGCCGGCTCGAAGTCATTACAGTTAATTGCATATTTAAACATTATCAACACAAATCAACAGAGATTAATAACAACATTTGGGAATAGCAATGGTATGCCCGTAGCCGTGTTGACCTCGAGCCGGCTAAAACAAACTTTGACCAAAATCAAAACACAAAATAATTTTAGTGATTTTGAAAGGTCTTAGGAAGTAACATTCTATAGATATAACATTATTTTGTGAACTTGATATAACAAATATCGATTGTACGAAATTTGATTTTGGATTGATAATTTCCTGTCCTACATTAAGCTCGTTGATGAAATAGACAGAGTCGAATTGTGTTCATTCACATTTTTGGGTTCAGTTCAGGTTTGGTTCACAGTTCGAAACGGGTTCGTTTCATTATTTCCTTCTAAAAAAAAGTACCTCTAAGTGAATCACCAATAATTTTAACACTTCTACTAATTCCGTTTTTTTTTTTCCAGCTCGGGTTTGATCACCGTCTCACCGCAGGCTCATATCGATCGCGATTCGAACATGAACAGTTTTGAGATCATTGTGAATGCTGTGGATTCAGGTCTACCCATACCGGAAACAGCCACCACCACAGTCTATGTGAATGTCAAGGATATAAATGATGAGAAACCCAAATTTGAGCAGGCCAATTATGCTGCCTATGTCTCGGAACGCACTGCCATAGGTGAAAGCGTATTGCGGGTCAAAGCCATTGACAAAGATCTCAACTCTCGTCTGGAATACAGTCTACAGGGTCTGGTGCAGGCCACCACCAAGGCCGGTGTAAGCATTGCCAATCGTAGCAATTATCGTGTACAGGAGGCCTTCCGCATTGACAGTCAGAGCGGTGAAATCTATGTGAATAGCTCACTGCGTCATGATGTGGCCGCCATTATCATTTTAACGGTGGCTGTGAAAGATCTGAATGCCGAGGTGGATCCAGAACTGCAAATTGATACCACTGAGGTGACGGTGTATGTGCAATCCTTCCAAGATACCAATCCGGTATTTAAGAATCCCGGCTGGAGTAGCTCCCGTCCTGTGGTTAATGTGAAAATCAAAGAGGAAATGCCCCTCGATAGTGCGCTGTTCATATTGCAGGCCGAGGATCCGGTTAATAGGCAAGCCATCAACAGTTTTGAGCTGGTTGAACCCAAAGAGCTGGAGTACTTCCAAATATCGGAACGCACGGGTGAGGTTATCTTAAAGAAACGTCTGGACTATGAAGCTCTGACGCAGCCAGAGTTTGAGCTACAGGTTCGTGCCTTTAGTGCGGATCGTCAGCGTAGCACCATCAGCCGTGTCAATATTACGGTGGAGAATGTGAATGACAATAGTCCACTGTTTGAGCAAAACTCCTACCATGCCACCATCATAGAGAACAAAATGCATCCCGAACGAGTGGTGCGGGTCAGAGCCCAGGATAAGGATGCCGTTTTAACTGCACGTGATGAACGTTTGGGTTATCATAAGATTAGCTATTCACTGCAGGGTGAATATGCCATGCTGTTTGAAATCAACAATCTTACGGGAGAGGTGATCATAGCACGCAATCAGCTTATAGATCGTGAACGTACACCACACATACGGCTGCAGGTGAAGGCAGAAGATTCACCCGGTCAGCCCACAGATGCTAAACAAAGTGTGGTGGATCTAATGATTGATGTTTTAGATGTAAATGACAATGCACCAGAGTTTACACAGAAAAAATACAGCACCGTGATACCAGAGAGTGCAGCCATCGATTCGTTTGTGCTTAAAATGGAGGCAAGCGATCCAGATGAGGGTCCGGGCGGAGAAGTACGTTACGAACTGGTCAATGAGGGTGAGGCTAATGGATTGTTTAAAATTGATACCCAAAGTGGTCTACTCTCTACGCGTCGTAATCTTACGGGTAAAGGACGTGCCGATCCGTATATATTAATAGTGCGCGCCCAGGATAATGGAAATCAGGTGCCCAAACAGCCCACACTATCTACAGATGTGGATGTACGAATATTTATTGGAGATGTGAGTGCCAACGATGGAGTGCCATATTTTGTGGCTCCACAAGTGGGAAAAATGGCCAACGTTACGGAGGTGAGAAATTTAGCTTCATTTGAGAAGTAATTAAAATTGAGCTGGAGGGGGTGCTTGGATTCTACTCAAATTCTAACTTAAAGAGTCGACAAATAAAGCCGGGTCCTTTAGGTACAGATTTGCCAGACTAGCCAAGCCTGCAAAGAATGTTTTTCCCAGTTGCTAAGAAGTGTAGGAAAAACGACAAAAGTCATTGTGGGGTATTCTGATGGCCATATGACCTATGGTGCAGTGCCCCGTTTTGTCTCCATCATATTACTAATCCTGTACTTGCTAAAGTGTAGGAGTTGGCAGGTTCTTTAAGAAGTAAGTCTCTTGTCCAGAGTGATCGGGAGATGTGACAAACAAGGTGCGAGGTCCCGCTGTCGTTCTGGTTTTCTAGTTCTTTAAGGAAGATACCTGCTCCTGTGCTCTCTTCCCAACCTCGAACCGTCTGTGTAGATGGTAACCGAAAGCTTATAGCTTTCAGTGCTCTTTCTCCGGAAACCAGGCTCTGAAGCTATAGTTCCAGTTCTGAGCTGGTATACAGTAGTCGCTTTTCTTTGCCTCAGTATGCGTGAAATAGAAGCTTTAAAAAGTTTCCGTTCCCAGAGTCTTCCTGCTCCTTTCGCTGCTGTATACTTTAGGAAAGTGTCTACTGGTTTCACACAGAGGGGAAAAGACCTGTTGCTTTCAACTCAAAATACGAACAAAACTTTCTCAAAAATTTTTTAACACAAATATTCTAAAAGTGCTTGAAATGAGCACAATTTAACTCTGCTCAAGCACCACACAGAAAAGTATAAGCAGCCCTCTAGACGTGAATCTATAAAAGTGTGCGATAGCTCAATGCGCTAGCACGCCATTCCATACGTTGTTCGTTAAGTGCACACATTCGGGGTTTAAGTCCCAGTTTCTAAAAGACTTAAATGAATCAGGTTGGGTGAAGTCATTGGTTGCGATGGAGTAGCCGCATATTCAGTGGCCTCCCTTCTCTTCCAATCCAAAAAGCTATGTCTCTTTCCCTATTATGAAGCCCCCCAAAATATGAGGATCCGCTTATAATCTTCCAAAATCAATCAAATTGTTTCCCAGTTGAGTTTAAACTGTTCTTAAAACGGAATAATCTCCACTCAAATCAAGTTTTTAAAAAAGTAACAATATAAACTCAATTTTAGATTTTGGGTTCTCAAAAAATTATCATTATACTACAAATTAGCAAAACCGTTAAAGCACTATTTTTGGTTACGTTGGTGCTTATCTTGAGTCCAATGTTCTCGGTTTTTTTTCCGGAATTTCAGAAAAATAGTTATTATCTTTCCAATCGTAAAGAAGAAGTATTAGAATGAGTTCAATTGCTCTGAGCTTCTTCGACCAATTGTAGTTTAAGTTCAGCAGTACCCCATGTTCCACGACTAAACTTTCCCATTCTCTGAATTATTGCAGCGTTTCTT